>CAUYUJ010014397.1:100000-322819 GCA_963575745.1 Prorocentrum cordatum | reverse complement strand
CTGCACCGACGCTGCTACGGCTGCAAGGCGTGTTTGGGCGCAGCGAGGGCGTGAGGGTAGGAATGCGCTCCTCCAGCGATGCTGTTGCGGCCCCGCAGGGAGGAGTACGTTCCGCCACCACGCCCCTCGCTCTGCTCCGAACCGCCCCTCGGATCCATTCGGCCATTTTGGCCGTCACATGCCTCAGTCGAGCGCTCCCCCCATGGGGCCTGCAGCCCCTGAGGTTGGTGTTCTTGCTGGTGCTTGTTCTCCTTCAAGCACCCCTGCTGCTCTTGCCAACGTCGCGCCATTTGTCGCTGACTTGTCTGCCTTGCTGCGCCTGTTTCCAGGTGCGAACATTGATATCACCCACTGGGGGGCAGCGCTGTCCCAGGTTGGGATGGGTGCTCGATGTTCTCTTGGATCTTTCTCCCGCTCATCTATGCGTGCAATGGACCGGGGCGACCCGTACCTTTTGGGGCCGCCTCCCCGCGATCTTTGGCCGTGCCCGCCTGCTCCACCTCTTGGTCCCCCGCCTGACGGCTTGTCGGCGAGGCGCAGGGAGCGCTGGAGATTGCGGCGCGCGGCGCGGACGCTCGCGCAGTATTCTGTTATTGCGTTGAACTGGCTCACTTTGGGTCATCCTAGCCTCGCTCCCGCCGAGGCTCGCGTCCGTGCCACGGTCTCGCCCTGCCAGGAGGGCGTCCGCACCCGTATCGAACGGTTGTGTCGGATCGCAGTTCGCCTCGCCCGTGGTGGCAAGAGCGACTTAGGTCGAGCCTTCGCCAAGTTCGACTCTACTGAGGTCTCGCTCCATGGCCTGGCCACCCATGTTGCAGCTTTGGAGGCCTCCTTCACCTCCTCTTCTTCCGTGCCCGCCCCCATGCGGCACTGCCCGACCAGCGCTCCTTCCGTGCCTGGTTCGCTGGCGTCTGCGGCGGCTTGGGACTCCACCCAGGTCGAGCCCTTCGATTTAAAAGTCAGGGCGTCTCGCATTAAGTGGGATTATTCGCCAGTGTTTGATCCCATTCCATTTCTCTCTGACGCTCGAGTCCGCGAAGCGTTCATCAATCCAGAGGAGATGCGGCTCCCGGCGTCAGAGTGGCCTGCTGGCCAAAAGGGGGCGCGTGTCCATATGGACCGCGCCGAGCTGTGGGCCCTGCTCCAGAAGTGGGATGCCTGCGGCGCCCTGTACCTGACTCCTGCTTCGGACCTCGCCTGGGATGAAGCCTGCGGAGCTTTCAGGGTACCGAAGGACAGCGACTACGACAGGCTGATCCTGAACCCAACGGTCGTGAACAGCCGCTGTGCCTCAATCTCATCCAGCACCCAGCGCCTTGGCCAGGGTTTCCTGCTGTGCCGTTTGGGTCTGGCGCCTGGGGAGTGGCTGGCAGTTTCTTGCGACGACCTACGGGAGTTTTACTACACTTTCCGCGTTCCTCCCGCGCGCGCCAGGCGTAACGCCCTTCGCGTTCGTCTGCCATCATCCCGCTTCAAGGCCTTTCGAGCCTGGCGCCCCGAGCTCGAAGGTGTGGACGTCGCGCCTTGCCTCAATGCTCTAGCGATGGGCGACAACATGGCGGTGGAGATTGCCAACTCTGCACATGAAGGCGTCTTGCACAGCTTCGGGGCCTTGCGGCCTCACGAGCAGGTTGTCCACCGCTCGCCCTTCCCGCGGGGCCCGTTTGTCGAGATGCTGAATATTGATGACCATACAGGTTTTCAGAAGCTCTCGTGGCATGGCTCCGCTCCTCGCCCCGACGACCCCTGTCGTCGTGATCGTGAGGTCTTCGCCGCCTGCGATGCAGGCTACCCGCGCGTGGGCCTGATTCAGCATCCAGGCAAGCGCGCGCGCGGCGAAACGCACAAGGTGGTGGTGGGCGCCGAGGTGGAAGGGCGCATAGGCATCGTCTGCGCTCCCTTAGTGCGGACGGTGGCCTTGTGCAGGCTGACCCTGATCCAAATCTACCTCGGCATCACCACACGCTCCCTGTTAGCCTCTCTTGTGGGCTGCTGGGTCCAGGTGTTCCTCTATCGCCGTCCGATGCTCGCCATTTTCACGCACGTCTACAACTTCCTGTCGCGCCTGGCGACCGAGGAGGGCATTGAATACGACTTGCCTCCTTCTGTTCGCGACGAGCTTTTGGCCTGCACCTTTTTAGCCTTTACGGCTATAACCGACCTTCGGGCGCAGCCTTGCCCCGAGGTGTTCGGTACGGACGCGTCTCTCGGCTGGGGGGGCGTTGTCCGCGCTCCTATCAGCCCGCAGCTCTCCGCCGAGCTGTGGCGCAGATCGGAGCACGGGGGGTGGCACACGATCCTGCACAATCGGAGCCTCCTCGCCGTACTCAGCCGCGGCGTGCCCTTGGGCCCTGAGCTCACCCAACTGCATCGCGACCTGGGGCTCCCGTCTATTGAGCCCCCCGTCGCGCCGCGTTGGGTCACCGAGCTATCAGAGGCGCTGCGCTTTCGGCTCGCGTACAAATGGGAGTTTCGCATGCCCCGTCACATCAATATCCTTGAGACAACGGTGTATAAGAGCTTGTGCAAGTACTGCTGTATTCGCCTCCCTGACTCTCGTATCCCCGTTCTCTTGGATTCAAAAGTGCTTTGGGCGCGACCGCTCACGGGCGCAGTAGCTCTCCTGGTCTATCTCACGTTCTTTCGACCACTTTGCCCTATGTGATAGGAGGAGGTTTATATATGGGAGGCATGTACGTGCCTACGGACGTGCACAGGGCCGACGACCCCACGCGGAACCGTGCGGTGAGGCCCCCGTCCCGTGACCCTCCCGCCTGGTTAGTTGAAGCAGAGAGAGGAGAATTTACTCGCTTTGATTGCATTGCGTACGCCGACTCCCGTTCGTCATTCCCTACTTGTCTCTGGGGCCGATTTGTTGCGCAGCTTGTGGCTCGAGGCCCCGAGGGGCTGCTCAGCCACCGCTGGGCGGCCGCCCCCCCCCCCTCGGAGGGCGCGGGGATGACCGCCGACGCCGCCAGCGACGGCGCCCAGGGGGAGGCACCTGACCCCTCGGGCGCCGCCGAGAGCAGCATTGAAGCTGCTCTCGCCAGCGGAGAGCGTCGCGGGCCTCGCAACGCGCTCTTCGCTGACAGCGAACGGCCTCTCGCGTCCTCGGCAGACGCCACGCCAAAAGCGTCTGCCTCCGCGGAGGGCGGCTCGCCCGGCCCCGACCCTGGCGCCGCCAGCGCAGGATCGGCTCCCCAGGCCGCCAAGCGTGCTCCGCCACTGGCCCTCCGCTCCAAGGCCGCGGCGGCCCCTCCGCCTGCTATCGGGGTGGGCTCGTCGCGCGTCGGCTCGCGGGAAGCGCCAAAGGGGGCCTCTGCAGCTACCCCCCGCACCTTCCAGCGAGCGGCCAGGGTGAGCGCCTCTCGCCAACTGCTTGGCGTAGTGGACGGGGCCTCGCGCGGCACAATTGAGGCCGCCTTCAGGCGCCAGTCCCTAGTCTACCATCCAGACAGGACTCCCGCGCACCTGGGCGCCGACGAGCGAGCAGCCCGCGCGCTGAAGTGGAAGCAGCTCTGTGACGCCAAGTCAGTGTTGCTCCAGGCCGTCTCGCAGGCCGCCGCGCCGCCCGATGTTCCTAGCACGGGCGGCGACGGTCCTGCCGCCCGCGCCTACGCCCGGGCCAAGGCGGCAGGAAAGGGCGCCCGCAAGGGCAAGCTGGCTCCAGGGTCGACCATGGCCCTTCAGGCACTCGAAGAGGCGGTCTCCTCGCGGGTCGCCCTTGCGAGCGCCGAGCTGGCCCCTCGGGCTGCCCTCCCCGCCTCGGGCGCGCCTCTCCCGAGGGGCGGGGTTTCGTCTGCCCTCGCGACGCGGGCGGCTGAGTCGGATGCCACCCTCGTCTCCGCCGTGTCGCGCGGCCGCGTGGAGCTCGACGCACTCCGCACCGCGCGTGCCGACGCCACCAGGCGCACGGTGCAGGCTCCTGCACGCGGCGAAGGAGAGCGTGCCGTCGCTCGTGCCGAGCTCGCGGAAGGGATGGCCGATCGCGCCTACTTCCGACGCGTGCGCGAGGCCGCCAGTCGAGAGGCCGCGGGCTTGCCGCGCACTGCTCCCGTCCAGCTGGGTCGGGATTGGCGCAAGACCTTGCGCGCCGTCCTGCACAACGCTGAGGTCTCGACGGGCCTCGCCATCGCAGAACGTGCCGCTCGTGCTGGGGACGCACCCGCGTCGTCCACTGGCCGCTCCTTGGCCGAGGTGGAGGCTGAGGACCCGCGCGCCTTGGCAAGGCCCGCCGACGACCCTGCGTCCAGCTTCAGCCGTCGTGAGGGGCGCGCGGTCCGCGCCCGCCTGGGCCCGCGGGATGAAGCGGTCGAGGACCAGCCCAACCGCGGTGGTCACGCGCCGCACTCCGCCTCGCGCACGGGCGCCGCGCGCGCCAGGCGCGCCGCCAGGCAGCGGCGGGCTTCGATGGCGGCGCTCCCCGCCCCTGAGGGGGGGGCCGCCACGGCGCCTGGCCGCAGGGCGCGTCGCACTGCCAATGCGCGCCGCTGGGCAGGCGCGGCACGCCCCAGCTCCGCCGCGGGAGTGGGCTCCCCACCGCGGAGCCGCAGCCCTGCCCGCAGCCGTACGCGGTCTCCAAACCCGTACGGGACCGACCGCACCTCTCCCTCGGGGGGCTGCTCGTCGCCTCCCGTCGACGGCCCGATCTCGCCCGAGGAGCCGTCGGAGCCGCCTGCGGGGGAGGCATCGGAGGGCCCGCACACTCCTGACGGGTCCCCGCCCGCGAGCGTTCGCAGCCGCTCGAGAGCGGAGCCCGCGTGCGACGAGGACTCTCCGACGGAGCTCGAGGACGTCGTGCTGAGTGCCCTCGCAGACTCCTCGATGGACCTCGAGCGCGTCGTGGCGGGCCTGAACCCCGAGGTCCTCCGCCGCCTGCAGGCGGCTTTCCCTCGCCGCTCGGGGGCCTCTCCGCCCGCCGCTCGGGCCTCGGCTCGCAGTCGCTCTCGGGGCCGCGGCACGCGTCTAGGCTCCGAGACTCCGCGGCCCGTGCCCCCGCCGCCGCCGCCGCCCCCTCACCACTCTGGTGGGCGTGCGGCGTCGCGATCCCGCGCGTCGACCGCAGGCCAGGGGCTTAGTCGGGCCGTCGCGCGCGGCTCCTCTCGCGCGCCTTCGCGTCAGGCGACGTCGCCTCGGCGTCGCGAGGCGCGCTCCCCTCGAGTCGCTCCGAAGCGGCGCCCGAGCCCCGCTACTGCGCAGCGGCCAGCCACGTCCCGCCATGATGCGAGCTCGGGCGACGCCCACGCAGGCAGCTCCCGCGCGGACTCCGCTGCTCAGGCCCCTCCGTCTTCGGTAGGCACGCGCTCCTCCAGCGATGCTGTTGCGGCCCCGCAGGGCGGAGGGCGTGCCGCCGAGGAAAGGGGGTCTTCGAGCGGCCCCGCGCCTGGCCGAGATTCAGGGCACGAGCTGCATCCCAGCGGCTCCCACAGCGGCGACGCTGGGAGCGCCGCGGCTGCAGCCTTCGCAGCGCGGCGCACGGCCTCCGCGGCCGTTGAGCAGCCCTTGCCTCCAGGGGCCGCCACCGCCCTAGCGTGGCGTCTCAACCTCGGCGGTGAGAAGGTCACAGTGGTGAGGTGGGGACCCGCCTGGCAAGCTGCCTTCCAGAGCGCGGCGTCGTGGCTGAGGTCTTTCGCACCCGCAGGGGCCGCCGAGCCCGAAGGCAGAGATGACCTGCACTGCCTCCTGCAGGCCTTGCACGCCTATAAGCGCCTGTTTCAGACAGGCGGCGCCGAGCCGATCGACGAAGCCTCGTGGTTGCATCCTTACGTGGCCGCCGTTGAGCCCGAGGCTATCCCCGCGGGCGCTGACCTCCAAGCCATGGGGGCGGGCGCCATCCGTGGCATCGGGCTCGGCTCAAAGATCGAGCACAGGAGGCGCGCGGGCAAGTTGGCCTGCCTTTTCGACCTTCTGTACCACGTGCAGGACGGTCACGGCGCCATCCCAGCAGCGCTGTGGGGATCTCATTCCCCTCCGTCCGAGATCCTCGACGCGTTCGCGGAGGTGGTGCCCGTTCCACATCATTCGGGCCTCACGTCCTCGGCAGCTCGTTCCGAGCTCGCCGAATCGGCCGCAGCTGCGCGCGCCGAGCCGCGCCCGCCCTTTGACTGGGCGACCCTCGAGGGAGGGGACGCTCTGCCCGCCGAGATCGAAGCAGGGGCTCGCCGTGCTCACCGTAACATGGGCGGATCCTTCACCTCGGCGCGGGCGATGCTGGCGGAGGCGTCGGGGTTCGAGACCGACGGGCGGGACACCCTCGTTCCGCCCTTCTACGCGTCCAGGAGCAGGAGGGCCGCCACGCTGATCAGCTCTCCCAGCCCTGGCCGCCCTGCGCTCATCCTGTGGTGCGTCTGCGGCCTCTGCATCTCTCTGGGAGCCGCGGCGCCGACCGCAGGCCAAGGGCTTAGTCGGGCTGCGCCTTCTGCGCCCGCTCGCCCTCCGCGCACTCCCTTCGTGCGCGATTCTCACCTCACCTCCGCGTATCTCGATCGTCGCTCGAGATCGATTGATGCGTTCGAACTGTGGTTAGCAGAACACACTGGCGTGCCGCCCGCCACTCTTTACCGTAGCGGGATACTTCTCGCCCGCTTCCTCGCGACCTTCGGCGTGTGGCTTCATGATGCAGGTTTCCCTCATTATATTCTGGTTCATGCCATCTTGGGAATCCAGAGCGCTCATCCGCATTGGAAGGCCTTTCTAACAGAAGCTTGGGACGTAGCGAAACAATGGAAGCTCGCGGAGCCGCCAAAGCTCCGCCCGCCCTTACCTCGCGCTCTGCTGCGCGCTATGGTCGGTCTCTGTTTCGCCTGGGACTGGCCTGTGATGGCGGCCTTGCTGCTTATGGGCTTTACGATGTTCCTCAGGCCTGGCGAGCTGCTGGCGTCACGCCGCTGTGACTTGTCGCTTCCTTGCGACCGCCTCGAAGTTGAAGGGGATGCTTTTCTTTCGATTCTTGTTCCCAAGACCAGGAGAACGTACCCGACGCAGCATGCTCGCTGCTCCGATCGGGGCACGGTGAAGATTCTGAATCAAGTGTTTGGGCGGTTGGCTTCCACCGATCCTCTCGCCCCTTTCGGTGCGAGCGGCTTCCGTACTCGGTGGAATCATTTGCTTTCGGCCCTGGGCGTCCCTCTTGCCAAAGCGGGTCAGGGGCTCAACCTGACGCCCGCATGTCTGCGGGGCTCTGGCGCAACAGACTTCTATATCGCTACGGAAGACGTCCCTCGCGTCTTCTGGCGGGGGCGTTGGCGTCAGGCTTCCAGTGCTGAGCGCTACCTGCAAGCCGCCGCCGCTTCCACAGTTCTTGCTGCGCTGCCCGAGCCCGCACGGGCGCGGATCCTGTTTTTCGCCACCGCCAGCGACCGCCTTGTCGCTTCATTTCTCCAAGTCGGCCCCGCCGCTTGGCCTGCCCTACTTGCGGCCGCCCGCCGAAACCTTGTCACTTCGCAAGGTCCTTGAGCACGGGTATGGCTGCCTCGCCGTCGTCGGCGAGCAGGCGGTCTCCCCCGCCTGACGCGCGGCGCCCCGGCACGAGCGCGCGGGACGGGCCTGCCCATTTTGGGCCGCCCCGCGCGCGCGAGCCGCGGCCGCGCTCGGAGACAGCTCGCTAGCGCGCGAGCGGGAGAATGCCTCTTCTATTCTCTGTGAGCAAGCTCCTGCTGTCTCCGCAGCTTCTCTGCCCCCCTCCCTCCTCTCCCAATCTAAGGCTGATGGGCGCTGCCTCGCCGTCGTCGGCGAGCAGGCGGTCTCCCCCGCCTGACGCGCGGCGCCCCGGCACGAGCGCGCGGGGCGGGCCTGCCCATTTTGGGCCGCCCCGCGCGCGCGAGCCGCGGCCGCGCTCGGAGACAGCTCGCTAGCGCGCGAGCGGGAGAATTATTCTGCTGATGATAATGATGATTACGATGATGATGGGTATGTGACTGATGCTTAAAGGATGATGATGATGGTGATGATGGTGCTGATGGTGACGGTGATTGTAATTGTGATTGTGATTGTGATGGTGATCGGGTGATGATGCTGTTGCTGATTGCAATGATGACGATAACGATGCCGATGATGCGTAATAATAATAAGGCTCAGAAGAACATGATGATGCTGACCATGATGATGATGATGATGGTGCTGATGCTGCTGTGCCTGATGATGCAGATGGTGGTAATGATGGTGTTGATGCTGCTGGTGGTGATGGTGATGCTGACGATCATAAGTTTGATGATGCTGATGATGGTGATGCTGGTGATGATGGTGGTGATGGTGGTGGTGATGATGATGATGCTGCTGATGATGATGCGAATGATGATGATGATGATGATGATGATGATGACGATGATGATGATGATGATGATGATGATGATGATGATGATGATGATGACGATCATTCTTGGAGTCTCGTGGGAGGCCTCTCGGGTGCCTCTTGGAGGCATTTTTGAAGCCGTTTGGGGGCCGTTTTGGGGGCCTCTTGGGGGCATCTTGGGAGCCTCTTGGGGCCTATTTGGGGGTCTATCGGGGGCTTCTTGGGGCCTCTGGGGCGCCTCTGGGAGCCTCTTGGGGCCTCTTTGGGGGTCTATTGGGGGCCTCTTGGGGCTTCTGGGGCGCCTCTGGGGGCCTCCTGGGGGCCCCTTGGGGCTGAAGGCTGGGATTTTTGGTTCGTGTTCCCTTTCTGGGGCTCCCTTATGGGGCTCCTTTTGGGGCCGTCTCGGGGCCCTCGTGGGCCGTCTTGGGCGTCTCTTGGGCCGTCTTAGGGCGCTCTCAGGCCGTGTTGGGGCCCTCTTGGAGGCCTCTTGAGCCGTCTTTGGGTGGTGTTAGGGGGCCCGTGTTGGAGCGTTGGAAAGTCGAAAAGGCGAGAATGCCAAAATCCTTCAAGAACAAACGGACAATGAATGATTTTTGCCTTAGGGTGTCTTCTTTGGGGATTTCTCGGAGGCCTCTTTGGGCACCTGGGAAGCCTCTTGCGCCATTTTGAGGCCATCCTGAGCGTCTTGGAGCGATCGTTTGGCGACTCGGGGCCCTCTTGGACTTTTTTTGGGGCCTCCTGGGCCGTCATGGAAGCTTTGGAGAGCCTGAGGAAGGCGCATGGCTGCCCAGACACCCCCAGGGAGTGTGGCCGGTGCGCGCGACGAGGTGCGGCCCGGAGGGGTAGGGGCCCCTTAGAAGAGTAGAGAAACACTAGCAGACAGCATTTGGCATTCTACCATCCCTCGGCGTTCCAGGGATCACGGTGACGGAACTCTTCCGGTTCCGCCACTTCGCCGTCCTCCGTCATTGTCCGCGTCGCCATCTTCGCCCGTCAACGGCATCGACCTGCGAGAGTGAGCTGTGCGCACCGCGCTGTGCAAAGCACAGTCGGTGTAGGAACGTAGGATAACTTCGCGCGCGCGGGATTGGTGTGCCTGAAAGGGAAGTGGAGGATGGGTACTCCGACTTTCTTAATAAGCGTCGGGGGGGTGTCAGCCCCGCCGGCAGCCCCACATCAACCCCCGTCGTGGGCTTCCACCACGCGCCGAACGCGCTCCGAACCCCATCACGGCGCGACGACGAGGCGAGGTTGACCGCCGTCGGGTGGGTACCCCCCCATGCTTATCAAGAACCCAGAGTCGTGTTTTTGGTCCTCCTCACTGGTTAGCGGTCTCTTTATTTATTGCATGGGAACTTCTGAAGCCTCCAAAGGCCGTCGTCGTCGTCGTCCTCGCCGCCGCCGCCGCCGCCGCCGTCGTCGTCGTCGTCGTCGTCGTCGTCGTCGTCGTCGTCGTCGTCGTCGTCGTCGTAGGCTGTGCGCGCAGCGCAGATGAGCAGTAGGGGCGAGGACGCCAGCTTTCGGAACTCCACGCAGATTTCCTGGGTAGGCGCTCGAGCCCCCATGCGGCGCCTCCGGCGGCGCCTCCGGGGCGCTCCGCTTGCCAGGCTCAGGTCCAAGAAGCCCGCGCGGAGGTCCGAACGTTTGTGTTCCCAACCATCCTGTGGAGTCGGGTTCTTCGTCGCGGATGCTGTTTTCTTCCCAACCATCCTGTGAAGTTGGGTCCGCGTTTTAAAGGGACAGCACCCCCCGTCTCCTTCCTCCTCCCCCCTCCCTCCTCCTCCCTCCTCCCTCCTCCCATCCCTGTCTCTCACCTCCGCGCCAGTCAACCGTTTCGGTGCACCCCTCACACGTTGCGTGGCCCCATGAGGGGCTCCACCGAAGGCCTCAGAGGTAGCGCCCGCATGCAGTTGCACCTTCCTGGTAGTTTCGTAGGCCGACAGGGAGCTCCACCGATGGCCCCATTGACAGCGCCCGCATGTGTACCCCTCACACGTGTCGTGTTCACATGAGAAGCCCAACAGAAGGTCCCAGTTGTAGCGCCCGCATGGAGTTCCACCCGCCATTTCGGTGCACACCTCGAATGGTTCGTGGCGCCACGGGGAGCTCCACCGAGAGCCCCAGTGGCAACGCCCGCATGCGGTTCCATTGTTGTTCGTTGTCCCATACGCGGCTACACCGAAGGTCCCAGTGGCAGCGCCGGCCTGTGGTTCCATCCTCATGTCCTCACACCCCTCACAGGTATCGTGGCCCCATATGGAGCTCCACCGAAAGCCCCAGTGGCAGCGCCCGCACGCGGTTCCACCCCCATTTCGGCGACCCCTTCACACGCTTCGTGGCCCTATGCGGGGCTCAACCGAAGGCCCCACTGGCAGCGCCCGCATGCGGTTGTATCTTCCATGTCGGAGCATTCCTCACACGTTTCGTGGCCACATCGGGAGCCCCACTGAAGGCCCCAGTGGCAGCTTCCGCTTTGGGGTGCATCGGACATCTTGGTGCACTTGTCACACGGTTCGTGGCCCCATAGAGAGCTCTACCGAAGGCCCCAGTGGCAACGCCCGCATGCGGTTCCACTTTCAATTGCGGCGAACCTTCACACGTTTCGTGGCCCCATGGGGAGCTCCACCGAAGGCCCCAGTGGCAGCGCCCGCACGCGGTTCCACCTTCCATTTCGGGGACCCCCTCACACGTTCCGTGATCCGATGGGGAGCTCCACCGAAGGTCCCACTGGCAGCGTCCGCATGGGGTTCCACCCCCATTTCGGCACACCCCTCACTTGTTTCATGACCCCATAGGGAGCTCAACCGAAGGCTCCAGTAACAGCGCCCGCATGTAGTTCCACCTTGAGTTTCGGCGACCCCGTCATACATTCCGTGGCCCGGTAGGGCTTTGCCAAAGGGAGCTCCACCGAGGGTCCAGAGGCAACGCCTGCATGCGGTCCCACCCGCCATTTCGGCATACCTCTGACACGTTCAGTGGCACCATTTTCACCTCCACCGACGGCCCCAGTGGCCCATTTGCTAGGGCGCCCTCGAGGGCGCGAAGTGATTCGCGCTTCGCGGTTCGGCTCCGATTCCTCCTCATCCTCCTCTTCTCCCCTGGGAGGCGGCGCGAGAGCGCGAAGTTGGGAGCCATTGATCTTCATCTCCACCGACGGCCTCAGTGGCCCATTTGGCCAGCGCCCCTCCTCCATTTCATTATTCTCGCGATGCTCGAAGGCCCCAGTGGCAGCGCCCGCATGGTGGCACTGCCACACTTCGGCACACCCTGCACGCGCTTCGTGGCCCCACAAGGAGATCGCCTGAAGACGGCACCCACAACGACGGTACTAACAGTTGCATATGGTTGGGTCTCCCGTCAGGCTAATTTGTTCGTCTATGTGGAAATGCCTCGCCATTTGCGTCGCGTCTTGGCTTTGAGATAATGCAGTCGGGCCGCTGAATCATACACACTTGTTCGTTGGGGAGGGGCTGGGTGTGCCATCATTGTCTTGCAGTCTGTCTTGGGTGTTCCTCAGGCTTTCGCGATCGGACGGCGAAGCTTCACTTACAACAGAAGGGCCTCGTTCCTCATGTAGGGCTCCCTAGGGCAAGCGTTCGGCTGCAGCCTGGGGTTCGGGGGGCAGGTGTCTCGCCGCCACTTCTCCATGAGCAGGCGGGTGGCTTCTCACAACTCGGGGGTCCACTGCAGGGGCCCCCCTACGAAGATGGAGGCCTTCCAGGAGTTGTTCTTCTGCGACGTCGTCGTGGCGCGCCCCGTAGGCCCTGGTCCCAAGACCCCCCCCCCCGAAGCGTCGTTGCTCGATGTTGTCTCAAGATTTCCCCAAGCGAGCCCCAGTCTTCCAATCGAGGCCAGGAGACCCCCAGGACGTATCCAGACGGCTCAAAAGGCCCCCAGAGAGCCACAGTACCTCTAGAGGTTCCCACATGCCCCCCAGGAGGGCGCCAGGATGGCGTCAGAGGGCACCAAGAGGAAGAGGCTGTCTGTGGTTTCAAGAGGCCTCCAAGAGGCACCAAACGGTTCCCTCCCAAATACCTTCAGTGAGTTTCAAGGGGCTCCCGAGCAAAAGCCATGAACAGCCGAATCCGGCCCAAAAGGGGCCCAAGACACCCCGAATGCAGGCCAAGAGGGCCTCGAGAACACCCCCACTGGGCACCCAACACAAACACATTCTCCTCTCCGCCGACGATGTGAATCACGATGGTGACTTCAACCTTCGAGCAGAACCGTGGAATTGCGCTCAGCGCCCGTGACATCCCGAGTGAGGAGCAGGTCGAACCGAGCCATGGAGGAACACAATACGCGGGAGATGAGGTCGTCGGATTGTTGGTCTAGCGAATCACATCAGCATGGCGTCGGTCAATCAATCGCGAAGCGATCAGAAGGTGCCCTCTTCGCAATGCCACGGTGACATCCTGTGTCAGACTCAGGACACCATGATTCATCATGCTGGAGCGTGCTATCACCTAAATGGTATTTCCCTGATGGAGGTAAATGGTAAAGGTGCAGTTTGGGTCGAGCTGGGGGTGGAGCTCATCACAGACCAGGGCGGACTGGGCTGGGCGATTGGGCTATGGGGATGCTGGTGATGGTGATGGCGGCGGTATTTGGGAAGCTCGTCTTATCTTCTGAAGTGACTGATTGATTCGATGCTCGTTTTGGGGACCTTCCTGGTGCCCACCTAAATTCGACCAAGTTCGACCTTAATTCGACTCAGGTTCGACTCAAGTTCGACGCAAGTTTGACTCAGGTTCGACTCAGGTTCGACTCAGGGTCGACCCAACTCGACTGACGTTCGACGCAGCTTCGACGCACGAGTGGAGCGAGTGGCTCCAGGAAGGTCCCCAGAACGAGCATTCAAGATTGGAAAGAGCGTGTTCTACCCGGTGCTGGCGGAAAGCCGGAGGGGGTCACTACCAGTTCGAACCCCTCCCCCCCCTCCCCCTCCGGAAAACCGAGGGGGGTCACTTCCGGTTCGAACCCCTCCCCCCCCCCCAGTTCATCATGAAAAGGGGGGGGGGTCACTACCGGTTCGAACCCCCCCCCCCCCTCGAACTCGAAAACCCGGGGGGGGTCACTACCGGTTCGAACCCCCCCACCCCCCAGAAAACCGAGGGGGGGTGCGGACAGTGGTGGGGACGGCGGTGGTGGGGACAGTGGTGAGGGGACAGCGGGACAGTGGTGGGGACAGTGGGACAGTGGTGGGACGGTGGTGGTGGGGACAATGGTGAGGACAATGGTGGGAACAGTGGGGACAGTGGGACAGTGGTGGGGACGGTGGTGGTGGGGACAGTGGTGTGGTGACAGTGGGAATGTGGTGGAAACAGTGGTGGTGGGGACAGTGGTGGGGGGTACAGTGGTGGTGGGGACAGTGGTGAAGGCGGAGGCGAGGACGGCGGTGGGACAATGGGACAGAGGTACAGTGGGGACTGGTGGGGACAGTGGGGACAGTGGTGGGAACAGTGGGACAGCTCAGTGGTTCGAACCGGTAGTGACCCCCCCCTCTGGTTTTCGAGGGGGGGGGGGCGGTTCGAACCGGTAGTGACCCCCCCCCGGTTTTCGAGTTCGAGGGGGGGGGGGGGTACGGGAGGGGGGGGGTTTTGCCGGGGGAAGGGGTGGGGGGGGGTCCAGCAGGGGGGGGATTTTCGGAGGGGGAGGGGGGGGGACCCCCGGGTTCCAGAGGAAAAGGGCGGGAATTTTCCATAGTAAAGCGGCGGTGGATCACGCTCTCTCCAAGATTGAGACATCCAGCATTCCCATCCGGTCTTCGATGAATCCCAGTCGCCAGTTCAAAGAGCTCACCCTTCGGATCCGATGCAGATGACACGTCGGGATCAGGGCAACGTGTCCTCAGGTTTGGCTTGACTTGCCACGAGTCTTTGTACTTCGCCATACGAACTATCCTAGACGGCCCCATATCTATGAACTATCCTAGACGGCCCCATATCTATGGGCGGGACCTGCACGAGCTGGGAAGCATTGCCACCACTTGGGTCCCCACTTCCCTGCGTACTCACTCCCCTTCCCCGTGTCTTGTTCTTTAACGTTGTTGCGCCTATCTTCTCGAGTGCCGTCTTGTCTTTATCGCTCTTATGGCGCCTTGTCGGTTCGAAATGGCAGAGATTATCCCAGGAAGATGGCGGGGTTGTTTGGACTCGTGCCTTGAGATGTGCCACGTCACAGGCTTCTGTCCACCTCAGCCACTCCCTGCTGCTTCCTTTCGGCGCTGAACAGGCTTTCGCAAGGTGCTTCCACGGTGATGTCAAGGGGATGTCTCGGTTCCCTTGGCCTTCCTCCTACAGCGCCGGTTTTAATGCATGCTCCTCGTGCCGATCATATATTAACATAAAGGGATTTAGTGTTAAAACAATGATGAATGCATGCATTGATTTATCAGTAAATTGATCATGCATTAAAGATCCAATGTATTAAACATCCTATGTATTAAAACCTGCCCTGTACCCCTCCAGCGCTCCTGCCGGACGGGGCCGAGGTCGGACGCCTGCGCGAGCAGCGCCCAGCCTGTGAGCCATGGTGGAGCCAGAGCCCGAGGCCTCCGACCCGCAGCCGCCCGCGCCCGGCACGCCTGCGCACCACTGTGGCTGGCACACTTTTTTCGGGGGCGGCAAAGAGGGGGGTGATGACTACGGGGGGGGACATTATGGCGGGGGCCATGATATTTCCCCAGATCTCATGGCGCCTCTTCTCATTCCATTACGTCCCTGGCCCCCCCGCTGGGCCGCGCACATGCCGCCGGCCATGATTTGCACCCCCCCCCCTCTTGGACACCCCCCTCTTGGCCGCTCCCGGATAGTTATTGATGCTTCGCCTAAGCATCTCCAGGTGTGCGCAGTTTTCCCCGACCATCTTGTGGAGCTGGGTCCTGGTTTCGAGGAGACGGCGCCCTGCGTCTCCTTCCTTCCTTCCTTCCTTCCTTCCTCCCCTCCTCCTCCTCCTCCTCCTCCTTCCTCCTCCTCCTCCTCCTCCTCCTCCTCCTCCTCCTCCTCCTCCTCCTCCTCCTCCTCCTCCTCCTCCTCCTCCTCCTCCTCCTCCTCCTCCTCCCCCCCCTTCCCTCCTATCCCTGTCTCTGCCCGCCGCGTCAGTCAATCATTTCGGTGCACCCCTCACACGTTTCGTGATCCCATAGGGAGCTCCACCGAAGGCCCAAGTGGCAGCGCCCGCATGCGGTTCCACTCTCATTTCGGTGCACCCCATAACACGCTTCATGGCCACAGGGAGCCCCACCAAAGGCCACAGTGACAGCGCCCGCATGCGGTTCCAGCCCCATTTCGCCCCCCCCTCAAACGTTTCGTGGCCCATATGGAGCTCAACCGATGGCCCCAGTTGCAGCGCCCGCTTGCGGTTTCACCTTCCCTTTCGGCACACCCCTCACACGCTTCGTGGCCACATAGGGAGCTTCACCGAAGGCCCCAGTGGCAACGCCCGCATACGGTTCCACGCTCCATTGTGGCTAACCCCATCACACGTTGTGGCCCCATAAGAGGGAGCCCGACCGAGGGCCCCACTGGCAGCGCCCGCATGCTTTTCCACCGCCATTTCGGCACACCCCTCGTACGCTCCGTAGCCCCATAGGGAGCTCCACTAAAGGCAAGGCCCCCTTGGCAGCGCCCGCATGCAGTTTCACCTTGATTTTGGTGCACACCTCTCACGTTTCATGGCCACACAGGGAGCTCCACCGAAGGCCACGGGGGCAGCGACCGCAGGCAGTTCCAGCGCCCGCATGCGGTTCCACCCTCCGTGTCGGTGCACCCCTCGCACGTCTCGTGGCCCCTAGGGAGCTCCGCCTAAGGTCCAAGTGGCAACGCCCGCGTGCGGTTCCACCCGCAATTTCGGTGCATCGCTCAAGCAGTTCAGTGGCCTCACCGGGAGCTCCACCGAGAGCCCCAGTGGCAACGCCCGCCTGCGGTTCCGCCCGTCATTTCGGCACACGCCCCTCACACGTTTGGGGGTGCCCCATAGGGAGCCCCACCGAAGGCCACAGGGGCAGCGCCCGCATGCGGGTCCACCTTCCGCGCCGACGACCCCCTCACGCATTCCGTGATCCGATGGGGCTCGGCCGCAGGAAGTTCCACCTGAGGTTCCAGCGGCACCGCCCGCATGAGATTCCACCCTCTACTTCGGCACACCCCTCACACGTGTCGTGGACCCATTGTCGCCTGCCAGGTCGGCCGAGGAATGGATAATAAGGGGAGAGACGTGAAGAGGGCGGGAGGTGCGACGGGCTCGACACCCGAACGACGACGAGCGAAAAAGAAAGACGATGTTGCGACCATCAGCGATGAGGAAATGGACCTGCAAATCGCGACACTCACTGACGAGGAACCCCCAAACTGGTTGAAGGCTTTTGAAGAACGGCAGGATAAGAAGTTCCAAAAAGTGTTATCAAACATCGACACGTTGAGTGAGGAAGTGAAGCAAGCTAGGACGGAGGCGCAGCAGGCTCTCCAGGAGACGTCCGAGCTGCATGACAAGGTGGACGAGCTCGATGTGGATGTCGCTGCCATCAAGCAGGACCTCGAAGACATTGACGTCACGAAGGACATGATGAGGAAGACCGTGCAGGATATCGTAGAGCTCTCTCGGGGGACAAGCCGCTGGAACCACAGAGGTCGAGGGGGACAGGGAGTTGCAGATCCTCGCCGGGGGGTCCCATGCCGACTCGGACGCGGAACGCATCGTTAACAGCATCGACTCGTTCCTATCACAGGGCACCCGGAAGCACAAAGTGGTTAAGGTGGATACCTTTGCCGACCTGGCGAAGTTCGGCTACATCCAGTTCGAGAATATTAAGGCCAAGACGGGCTTCTACCGGAAGATCCGCGACGCAGACAAAACAGTGGCAGGCACGGAGCCCTGGTTCAAGAACAACCAAACCAGACGTACGAGGAGATGCTTCGGGATAAAACCCTGGGCATGATCAAGCGTTACCTTATCGAGCGCAAGGGGCACTCGAAACAGGACGTGCGGATCATCTGGCCCAAAGGCGTTGTCGAGATCAATTTCAAGAGCGTTGCATGGGTCACGGACGACAGCGAGGTGCATGCGACAGAGGAGGAGGAGGCAATGAAGGAGGCTGTAGGGAAATCTGTGAAGGAATGGTGGGCTAAACGAGAGTAGGGCCTACAACACGGCAGGCCCGGTACACGCACAAGGCTTGCATTGTCATCGAAGGTCAGTTTTGCCGCTGCTGGGGCTGGGCCCAATGAGGACCAGACGCATTTCCCGGTTGTGATGTTAAGTAAGAACGTGCAGTCAATAATGAGGGAAGCCCGCTTCACATATTTATTGGTTGAGGTAGATAGTATACCAAAGTGGGATGTGATTTTGCTCAACGAGACATGGCAGGAGGCTACCGAGGAACAGTTTGTTTTGGAGAGTGGTCATGTTTTCTGTGGCTCTGGAGGGGCTCCAGGGAGAAATGGGGTGGCGATTCTTTTGCATTCGCGATGGTCGTCTTCAATGCTTTCTTGTACGGCGCTCTCGGACCGTGTTTGCTGGATGGACGTGGTTTTCGGCCTCAGTCGCATGCGAATCGTGTCTGTTTACTTGCCAAATGCTTTCTTGCCAGACGCAGAGGTGGAGGTCGTGCGCAATGCTCTGTCCAAGTGCAAAGCTGACGCAGACAAAAACAAGCTTGTGTATATTGTTGGTGGGGATTGGAACGCTGTGATTGGAGCTCAAGCAGAGTATCTTGCTGACGATTATGTGGGCGAGCGCGGGGTAGGACAAGCAAATGGCAGGGGCTTATGGATGGCATCTTGGGCCCTGTCTGAGCGCGCGGCAGTGGTCAGCGCGTTTGTCCCAAGACAGTTTGACCAACCGTGGACGCACATCCACGCAGGAGTTCGTCGTCAAATTGATTACTTTTACATTGGCACGGGCGCTCTGGATATGGTCGCAGACACAGGGGCCACCAAAGACATCAACGTCGGAGCCGACCACAGATCTGCATCTTTGAAACTCAGAGCTCGCATGGGCGACAAGCGAAACAAGCCAAAGCCCAGTGGAATACGATGGCCACCTCCATCTGCAAGCTTGATCTCCGAGACCGTTGAAAGCAACATCGAAGAACACCGCCCAGAAAGAGCAAATCCGTCTCACATAGAAGACGCATGCCACAGCATGGAGTGTTCGCTTGTGCAATCACTGGCAGGTACTTGCGCGCAGCCTGAGCAAGCCAAGAGCAAGCCTGGGCGTTGGAATGCGGAAATTCGCAGGCTTATTGCTGATAGGCGAAGAGCACGACGCGAAGCCACAGGGGCGCAGCATCGGCCAGTGAAGGTGATCAGCAAAGAGTCACAGAAGGAACTGCGGAAGTTTGAACGGGCACAGAAGCAAAACGGCATCGGCAGGTTTTTCCAGACTTTCCGCGGCCGTCGGGCCCCCCGGGCTATCCGCGCCAAGAGGCGCAAGGCGCGGCTCAGCAGCGTGACTGACCACGAGGGGCGAGAGCAGACAGAAAGGCAAGCTATAGTAAATGTCTCTGCTACGTTTTACGAGGACTTGTATTCGCAGCGGCACTGCCCTGACCAGCCAGGCGAACCAGTTCAGCACGCCCAGGTTGGCGCCGTGATTCTGCCCGTAACGGCGCAGGAAGTGAATCGACAAGCCAAACGTTTCAAGAAGGGGAAGGCCGCTGACAGCGAAGGCATGGTGGCAGACATGGTAAAGTGCGGAGGGCCTCTGTTCATCGAGGCTATAGCGGCGCTTTTCAACGATGGCCTGGCCGAAGAGAAGGTGCCGCCTGCGTCGTGGAAGCACTCCCGCGTCGCGGTGCTGTTCAAGAAGGGCGGCCCGAAGCTGCCGCATAATTACCGACCAATATCAATATTGCCAATATTATACAAGTTGTTCAGCATGGTGTTGCTTGAGCGGCTGCAGGCATATTTAGAAGTGCAACAATCTGCCGACCGAGCCGGATTTCGCAGAAAGGTTTTGCTTGCGATGACCACCTTCTCACATTAGTGCAATTGCAGGAGAAATTCAATGAATTCGGCATGGACATTTGGATCGCAGCGGTAGACTTCGAGAAGGCTTTCGACTCCTCGCGCAAGAGCCTCTGGGAAGCTCTGCGCGCGCGACAAGTCCCAGAGCAATGTGTTCGAGTCCTCTCGCGTCCGTGCGCAGGGCAGACGGCCCGGGCGTGCTCCGACTGCAACAGTCGAGTATCTCGCCTCGAGAGAGGGGCGCGGCAGGGAGATCCGCTGAGTCCAGCTCTGTTCAATTCCCACCTGGAGCATATCCTGAGAGATCTGAAACAAACTTGGCGCAAACTTCGGCGTGGGATACGCGTCGACGGCGCGTTCTTGACCAACCTTCGATTTGCCGACGACGTACTGCCAAGGGCAGACGTCCGACACATGCTGCGTGACCTACAGTCAGTGGCCGGCGCGCGCGGGCTGAAGCTCCACGCGGGCAAGACCAAGATTCTGTCGAATGTCGAGGTCGGGAAGGGCGTTCTCAGGCAAGGAAGCGTGAAGGTGGGACCGCAGTGCACCTGGGAAGATTGGTCTCCTTCGGTGACATTCACGGCGCGGAGATACAGCATCGGATCTCTCGCGGGTGGGCAGCCTTCGGGAAGTACAAGCACGAACTGACGAATATCCACTGCCCGCTCAGGTACAGGATGCGCCTGTTCAGCGCCGTGATCACACCAACCGTACTATACGGCGGTGGTTGCTGGACCATGACCGCAGAGAGGGCGAAGCGGCCCCAGACGGCAGAAAGACGGATGTTGCGGAAGATCATTCCCACGCGGCGGATTCAACATGAGTTCGCGGATATGAGCGTAGAGCCGAAACCGTGGGTAGATGGGATTGTCCGCGCAACGCATCGGGCTGAGAATGCGCACCGGCTGGCTGGATACCGCACTTGGGTTGATCAGCAGCAGTCCAGGAAACAGGCGTTGACAGAGAAAACGGAGAGTCGCAGCGACGGGCGGTGGTCGACAAAGCTTCTGAGTTGGACCCCCGAGGCTCAGGGCACCCGCCTGCCCGGCCGTCCAACGCTTCAGCGATTAAGTTTGATGCCTTCTGTCCCCCACTGCCAATGTGCGCGTGCAGTATCTCACTGCACAACAACCGCCAGGGTGAGGTTTTGTGTTTGGAATTAGAGATGTTGCCGCTCTTGTTGTTGCTCGTCACTTGCAGGCCCCAGGCCATTCTTGATTTCACCGCGTCGACGGGTTCTTGCACGTTTGCTTTTCCAGCGAGCCCGACTGCCCTCCAGGGGCCCGGGCGCGGGCGACCCCCGCGCCGCTGCTTCCGCTTCCGCTTCCGCAGAAGGCCCCAGTGGCCTGGTTGCTGGCCCCCCTCCTCCATTTCATGTTCCTCGCGATGCTCGAAAGCCCCAGTGGTAGCGCCCGCATGGCAGCACCGCGACGTTTCGGCACGCCCTCCGCGCGCCCCGTGGCCCCACAGGGAGCTCCACCGAAGACGGCGCTCACAGCGACGGTGCAAGGGAGGCGCACGCCAAGAAGCGCCCTGCTTGCCTCCAGGGTGCCTTGAGTTCCTTAGGTTTCGATGGTTTTCGCAATGGGAAGCGTGACGTTCCCACACCAAACGTAAATGGACGTCCTGGGGTCCCAGGGTTGGGTTTTGCGTTGAAGGTTTCTTGTGCACTGGCCTCCACTGTGAGGAGATGCGCCGAAGACGGTACTCGCAAGTGCTATGCTCACAATTGCACATGGTTGGGTTTTTCGTCCGGCTATTTCTGGGGGACTCCCAGGCTTTATTCAGTGGTAGGCGCTTTCCTATCTCAATCATGGAATGGCACCTCCTTGTCAATCCGTTCCAGGGGGTTGGCGGGAACCCAAAATACAGTGGAGGCCCATGCCAAGAAACGCCCTGCTCGCCTCCAGGGTGCGCTGGGTTGCTTGGGTTTCGATGGTTTTGGGATGGCAGGCGTGACGTTCCCAGACCAAACATGAATGGACGTCCTGGGTTTTCCAGGTTGGGTTTCTTTTGGAAGGTTTTTTGTGGACTGGCCTCCTCTGTACTTTCAACACTTCTCTAGTCAATCCGTCGATTCACCTCGGCCGAACGGTATTCCGTCCAGGCCATCCAGAAGTGATGCCCCAGCGATGTGTCGGAAGAAGGGAAGTAGATATATGAAGCGCACAGTGTCACAAAGAGGCCAACAGCTGTACACCCATGTTCTTCTAGGAGCCTCTTGGATGCGTCTTGGAGCTCTTCTGGCTCCTGTCAGGTCCGCACGTTTCGTGTTCCCAGAGGGAGCTCCAACGAACGCCCCGGCGACCATGTCCGCATGCCGGCCCCGCACCCATTCCTGCACAGCCCTCACATGTTTCGGGGCCCCATGGGGAGCCCCACCGAAGGCTCGCTCCAGCGGCAGGGGCCGCACGGCGGTCCCACATCTCACGCGCGATTCGTGGCCCGACAGGGGGCTCCACCAGAGGCCCCGGCGGCCCGGTCCGCATGGCGGCCCCGCACCGATTTACACGTTTCGTCGCCCAACTGGGAGCCCACCGAAAGCCTCAGCGGCAGGGACCGCACGGCGGCCCCGCACCCACTTCGACACAACCATCACCACTTCGACACAACCATCAGATATTTTGGAGCCCCATAGGAAGCCCCACCGAAGGCCCCAGCGGCAGGGTCCGCATGGCGGCCCTGCACCCATATTGACACACCCCTCACATGTTTCGTGGCCCCATAGGAAGCCCCACCGAAGTCCCCAGCGGCAGGGTCCACATGCGGCCCTGCACCCATATCGACACACCCCTCACATGTTTCGTGGCCCCATAGGGAGCCCCGCCGAAGGCCCCAGCAGCAGTGTCCGCATGGCGGCCCCGCACCCATGTCGGTACACCCTGCGCACGTTTCGTGGCCCCAATGGGAGCTCTACCGAAGGCCCCACCAGCAGGGTCCGCATGGCGGCCCAGCGCCCGCCTCGGCACACATAAAGGTCTGCCCCTCCTTCGTCCTACCCGCTCTGCTGCACTCGCACCTGGAGATGGTTGGGTTCTTCGTCTTGAGAAATGCAATATTTGTGTTGTAGTGTTTTTTTTTGTCTGATCGCTTTGGGAAGACAGCTGGGGGTACAACATCTTGTCCTGAATTCAATTGCTCTACCGTTGGAGCTGGAGTAGGGGCGGGGTTTGGGGCTCTTTTTGAAGTGCACGGTCTTGGTGTAGAAACTTGCGCCTCGTGCAAGACGACCGATTTTCGTATGCTCCTGCAGGTTCGCCGATGTGTCTCCTGAACAGTGAGTGCCCATCTGCATCACGAGACTCGGTTTTCTGGGATCCGCGTGGAAGGTCTGAAACGTGTGCCGTGCCGAGCTGTTTCGTGTCGAGGCCAACGTCCAGAGCTAGGGGGCCACATCCGAACCCTACCCCATACCCCCCACGATTCCTGAGGGGGAGGGTGGGGTTCACCTCGCTCGGGAGCTCCCGAGCGCAGTGAACCCCGCCCTCGCCCTCGGAAACCGTGAGGGGTACAGTCGGGGCGCTGAAGAAGGAACCCTTTTCGTTGGGGAGGGGCTCGGTGTTCCTTGATTGTTTCGCAGCTTGCCTTGGATTTTCCTCAGGTTTTCGATACGAAATCGAAGTTCAACTCATGGAAAAAAGGGGCCTCGTTCCTCATTTAGGTTTCCTTAGGTCAACGCCACTACTGTAGGGGTAGGGTCCGCACGTGGCCCCCTAGGATTGCCAGAGCGCTGCGCCGCTCGCCCGCCGCGCCGCGCGGTAAACGACGCGCCGAGCTGCCGCGCCGCGCCGTGCCGAAGCTCTTCCGGAGAGGGGAAAACACAGAGACATCGGGAGATTTGAGACGGGGGTCAATGCAGGCGGGGGTCAACCAGGGCGCCGAATCCTGCAGGATCCTGCGAAGACCCCCTCTGGCTGACCCGGGTTAGCGAGCCGCTCGTGGCCGCGAGGCGGCCGCGCATATTGGCTGACCCGGGTTTGCGAAGACCTGCGCTGCAGTTTTTTTTCCTGCATTGCAGTTTTTGGTTTCCTGCTGACCCGGGTCTGGATTGACCCGGGTCAGAAGATCCCCGAAGACACAGGGCCCATTTCGACTCCTCCGGTTCGATTGGGTTCGATGTCGATGGCTTCCGATTCCGAGTCGATTCGACCTGGGGTTCCGATGGGGGCCCGGTTCTTTCGTGGAAGCATGCTGGCCTGCCGATTTCCGCCGATTCGACTTTTACCGACTCGGCTGTGGATTGCCGCCGATACGATTCATTTCGATCGCCGATTCGACTTATCGATTCGATTCTGGGCTCTCCTGTAGACGCAATTAATCGTCGATTCCCCCCAAAAAATAGGAACATAAAAAATAGAAACATATGGGAAGTGGGGGGGAAGACGAACGCCCCCAAGATATGGGGAAATATGGGGACTCTTTATATTTGTGTGTATTTGTTTGTGTGTCCCGGGGCCGCTTCAGATCTAGAGCGCGAACCTGTGCAGCTCGCGTGGCATGCCAGGTCGCGCCGAATTTTCAGAAGGCCAGTCATCTACCGTGCGTGCTTCCGTGCCGTGCCTTATGCACAGTGGAGGCCCATGCCAAGACACGCCCTGCTCGCCCCCAGGGTTTCCCGTGGGCTGCTTCGATGCTTTTGCGGTGGAACTCGTGACGCCCCCCCCCCCCCCCAACCAACAACCGATGGACGTCCTGGGATCTCAGGGTTGGGTTTCTCGTGGAGGGTTTCCTGTGGAGTGGCCTCTGCTGCACGTGCCAGTGCTGCAAAGTTGTGTGCGCGGCCCGCTTGCCGTGCCGCGCGGTGTCCACGCCGTGCCGAGCGTGCCGCGCCACGTGGGCCGTCAAGCTCCGATCGTGTTGAAGTCTGTATGCACGGGGTTATGTTGCCATGCTGTTGCTTCTTGCTTCTGTCGCTGGAGTGCTCAGCGAGTCGGCTTGTCGCTTGAATATGTGGGTCGTCGTTGGCCCTGGTGAGCACCCACACGTCATTCACAAAGGGGCAACGACAGCCACACGTTCATTGTATTTGTATGTATCTGTTGGGATTCCATGTTGTGCACTGTTGCTCGGTGTAGGACGCCACTTCGGGGCTCTTGTGTGCATCAATGCATCACAGCCATTCCAGCATTCCAGCCCGAACACTATGTAACCTTGATGCTCGATGTTTTGTGGCATGGACGCCCCATTGCGGCCCTGAAGGGCCAGAGTAAGTTCCCAAGACGGTCCTGATTTCCCCCCCCGAGATGGCCCCTAGACGCCTCCCACACCGTTCACAGTCACGCGGTTGCCGACACTATCAATCCTCAGTTGTCCAAGGTTGCCCCAGCGAGCCCAAGACGGCTCACCAAAGGTCCGACACGAGTTTTGGGATCGGATTCGGGTTCGGTTGTGAGAACTGGTCATGTGTGAGATGGGGGCAGGAGTCAACTCCTCCCCGAAGGGAAAGGAGGAGTCGGAAGAGTTGACCCGGGAGTCGCCTACGCACGCATCGAGGGCTGGTGAGATTTCGAACACATCAATGAGCGCTGAACGTTTCTGTGAACCATTTCGCTGTTCCACCAGTTTTCAGGGGAGACTTCTTCAGCTTGTGAGGTAACGGGGGGGCTTCGCATCGTTCCGCCAGTTGTGTTTTCCCGATTGCGGTGTCGCAGCTGCATCCGAGAGAGCTTCGCAGCTGATCATGCGTTCGGTGGCTTTGCCGTGAGCTTCTTGCAACTTCATCTCGTTGATAATTCAGATCGCAGGTCGATTGTCAATACCGCTGCCCGAGTTCTGCGAGGAGGTGGAGGAGGGAGGAGGAGGAGTAGGAGCTGCCCTCCCTCACTTCCCCCCTGTCGCGCCGCCGACCTTGGCCCTCCTCCCCCCTCAGAATATACCACTGCAGCTGCCCTGGAGCTCGTTCGGAAGAGGCTTTCGAGTCAAGCCCCACCGTGGCGACGAGGGTGCTCCGGGAGGCCCAGAGAGAGCCATGAGATGCCAGAGTCTTGCCCTCCTCTGCCTCGTCCCCCCCCCCCACCTCCTCCTCCCCCTCCTCCTCCTCCTCCCCTCCTCCTCCTCCCTCCTCCTCGTCCTCGTCTTCGTCTCCTCCTCCTCCTCCTCCTCCTCCTCCTCCTCCTCCTCCTCCTCTACCTCCTCCTTCTCCCCCCCCCTCTCCCCCCTTCCTCCTCGCCCTCCTCCCCTCCTCCTCCTCCTCCTCCTCCTCCTCCTCCTCCTCCTCCCCCATCCGTAGCCATTTGTGCTCGAGTGAGTCTGCTCACTCTTCACGGACTTCCCCCCTGCGCGGTCGCGCAGGCGCCGGGACACGCGATGACCCGTCCGCGCGGAGGCATCACGGTGCGCCATGGCAATATCATCGGGCACGTGAGCGACGTGCAGACGGCGGCCAGGCTCATGAAGGAGTTGGCGGAGGACCTGGAGGGCGCCCGCAGCGTGCAGTGCCTGAGGGACGTCTAGGGGCTTCTTCGTGATGCTCGTGAGGTCCTGCAGCTTGGTCGCAGGGCGTCTGGAGGAGGCGTTCGGCTGGGGTTGGCGAGGCGCGGCTTCAGGGAGCTCGCGGATGACTTCTGCAAGTGGCGGTCGTGCCGCCGCGTGGCAGCTCATCCAGTTGACGGTGGACTTCCTCGGCGGATTCTCGAGGGCCTGCGCGCTCCTGTGATCGGGCCCTCGGCCAGCGAGGGCTCGACGGCTTCTGGGGTCGAGGACGAGCTCACGGACAACAGGGAGGGTGCTGGGGCGAAGGACCTGCTGAAGACCGAGAGCAAGTCCATACACGAGGCCGTGCGCAACCATGTCGAGGCCCAGCGCGAGGCGGAGACCAAGCGCGAGCTGAACCACCTGGAGGGCATCCCTCAGGTGGCAGTCCGCACGGCAGAGTCCGAGCGGCAGTTGGCCAAGCAGGCGCAGAGCATGATGGAGGCAGAGCGCAAGGCGAAGGTCGAGGCCGAGAGCGATCTGCGCTGTCTCGAGGACATGCTGCAGGAGGCGGTGCGCACGGCAGAGGCAGAGCGCAATATGGCGCAGCAGTCGCAGAGCATGGTGGAGGCAGTGCGCAAAGCCAAAGTCGAGGTGGAGAGCAAGCTCGTGGAGGCCGAACGCTCAGCATAGCACTTCTAGGGCATGCTGCACGAGGCAGGGCGCAGGGTAGAGGCCGAGCGCAAGCTCACCACCCTGAAGAACTGGGAGTTCGCAGGCGAGACCACGAAGTTGATGGTTCGGCAGGCATACCTCGCGGGCTACGGAGTGGCGCAGCTGTCCAAGCTCCTTGAACGCTCAGCTGAAAGAGGCTGCTAGTTTCTGAGGCAAGGTTCTGTGCTGGTGGAGTGCATTACGTTGGTGTGCGTTTTTTTCCTGGGGGGCAGATTTTTTTCGTGATGAGTTCTTAGGCAGTGCAGCCGACGCCGTTGATGCCAGGCTGCTGCCAGCGTGTTTGGGTAAATGGACTCTGGGCGCTGGCGTGTCAGGCATCAGGCAGTTGCGTGTAACCCTGCGGGGTTAAGCGGCCCATCCCCCGGCTGTAGCCAGCGGCAGAGATGCGACGAGGGATGGGCTGCGCATCCTGGGGTTCCCTAGGTTTTCAATGGAGGGAGCCCCCAGGACAGAAAGCAGCCGGATAGAGGTGAGCCCCTGACCTGCTCACAGGGAAGACGACGGCGAGCCTTTTTCCTCAGAGGGGGCCCTGTCTTGGCCACTGGCTGGTCTTCGGAGTCTTCGGCCTTCCAGCCAGGGTGACGAAAAGGTCCTCTCGGATGGGCCCCCTCTGGAGGTTTTTCCGCTGGACCGTCGGAGTCTCTCTCTTTTTTCTCTCTCCTTCAGTGGCGTGCGATCCTCCTCCTCCCCCCATCATTTCTGAAGCCGCGGCCACGCCACCGAACCATGCTCGGGCCTGGTGTCCACCAGGGCCAGGCGTAGCGGCCGGAGGTTCGCCCGCCACGACTGACGGAGGCGCTTTCCCTCCTCTCGGCGGCGGCATCCGAGCCCTGTCCTCGCCCATCAGGCAGCGCGCAGGTGGCAGAATCTGAACTCCACCCCCGCCTCCCATCGATGCAAGAGAATTCGATGGTTGGTGGGGGTCGGCCTCAGATGTCATCACCTCTCTTCCTCCTCCTCCTCCTCCTCCTCCTCCTCCTCCTCCTCCTCCTCCTCCTCCTCCTCCTCCTCCCCCATCCTCCTCCTCATCTCTAGGGTGGAACTCCTGGGAGGTTGGACTCTGTATCGGCGCTGCTATCTCCGCGGCTGCTAACCGGCTTAATCGCGATGAATTCGGATGAATCCCGCTCCATCCCGCTTCATCCCGCTTGCTCCGGCCTTTTAATCCCCAGGCCCACTCGGGCCTAATCCAGTGTTTTGGCCCGCCAATCGGGTGTACAACCGCCCGCAGTCGTTCCACCGAAGACACCTCTCAGGAGCTGTGCCCCCTCTGAAGAGGTCCTCTGCCGCTCCCCCCCGGAGCCCAATCGGGAGCCTTGGGACGGGGGTCAATGCAGACGGGGGTCAGCCAGGGCACCAGATCTTGGTTTTCTGTCCCAACATCTTAGCTTTCGGAGCAGATTTGGACGATGTCTCAAGCGAGGCGCGCATTTTCACCACCCAGGTGGGCCAGATTTTGAGGATGTCTAGATCGGTTTGCCTGTTTTGGTGGCCGGACTCGTGGGAACATATTCTTTCGGGAGCCTTGAGACGGGGGTCAATGCAAACAGGGGTCAGCCAGGGCACCAGATCCTGCAGGATCCTGCGAAGACCCTTTCTGGCTGACCTGGGTTAGCGAGCCGCTTGTGGCCGCGAGGCGGCCGCGCCTATTATTGGCTGACCCGGGTTTGCGAAGGCCCGCGTTGCAGTTTTCCTGTCCCGCAGTGCAGTATATTTTGGTTTCGTGCTGAACCGGGTCTGGATCGACCTGGGTCAGAGGATCGGGCTGGACGAAAGGGGGGGATTGGGAAAGTGGGGGTTACGAGATTTGCTGCACGCAGCTGGTTTCGGCCCCGCCGCCGGGCGCATTCCTCGATACATAGCCGGCTCCCAGCGCCGGGAGGCGCCATGAAAATCAGCTACGTGAGCTGATCCTCAAACCTCCCCTTTGCTGTCCCCCCCTTTCCGCCCGGCCCCAAAGGATCCCTGACCCAAACCAACAGCGACCGCTGTTGGGCAGGCGGCCTTCTGTCTCAAATGGGCACAGGCCGCAGCGACACCGACAGCGAGTCCTGCTCAAAACGAGCAGGAACTGCTGTTGGGCATCGTACCCATTTTTTCCGTACCCATTTCGTTCGTGCCAAGAGGATCCCCGATCCGAGCTCGTGACCACCGGCCCCCTCTCTCCCCGCCCACGCCGTACCTCGCCCAGGAGGCCTTCCCCCCGCTGCCGATGCGGCTGGGGGCGCCGGGCAGGAGCGGGCGGGGCCCTTGCGCTGCCCTGCCGCGCGCTGTCTCCGGCAGCGGCGAGGCGTTCTGCTTCGCCAGCATTAAGTCGGGCCTTTCCCTCCACAGGAGGCATATGCAGAAGTAGTCAAAAAATAGTCTGGGGACTATTTTCTGACTATGTTTGGGCATCTTTGTTTTTTTGCTGTATGTTGCATTTTTCGTCCAAAATCTCATGTAGGGGGACACGCCCGACTTAACGCCAACTTCACCGAGCGCGTTCCGCTACTCGCAAAGTGCATACCCGCAGGCGTTCGAACAAGCACATGCGTTCCTCGATCTGGTGTGTCTTGAATCCCCAGCGGCGGATCGAGGCCATTTGAGAGTCGTATCTTTGCGAGTCGTGGGACGCGCTTGTCCACTGTAGTCTGGGCTTCCCAGATGGGGTTGGAGCAGATGTGGTTGGAGGATCGCGCCGCATCGCCGATGCATCGGCGATTCGGTTCGATGCGGAGCCCGATTTGCTTCACGTCGACGTTGCCGATGCATCGCCCACGTCGACGATGCATCGCCGGTGCATCGCCGATGCATTGCCGATACATCGCCGATGCGTCGCCGATGTATCGGCGATGCAGCGCGATCCTCCGACCCCATCTACTCCGACCCCAAGTAATGTTCCAATAGCCTTTTGTGGTCTGCACGACATGCTCCCAGAACATTTCTGGCTCAGGCCGTGTTGTGCGACTACGTCGGCTTTACGTTCCAAGAACAGTAGGCGGCGGCACACCCGAGCGGCACCCCAGCACAGGGCGACGCTCGGGCGTGCCACCGCCAAGGGGTCGGTCCCTCGCCGACGGGTTCTCGGCCGCGATGGTCGTTCCTCCTCCGAGTTTCAGAGGGCCCATCCCTAAGATTGTCATCGCCTTGGGCTTGATAGGGACAATGTCGAGGCTGGTAATTTCTGTCGCCCCAGGTAGGACACATCGTTAGCACTGGGTGGGGCGTCCCGTAACCCGGGGGGGGACGCAGAGAAAGGGAATAATAATTCAGTTTCGGAGTTCCTTTCAAGTTTCCCAGCTGCGGAAAGAGTGACAGCGGCATCAGCTCCAAAGGGTGCTGCAGGGACACGGACCTTGCAGTCCGGGGGCCCCCCAAGTCCAGTGAGTGTGGCACGAGGGGTCTTCTCACTGGTCGAGGCCTCCAAGGTCCAGTTTGTGTGTGACAGGGGCGTCGGCTTCTCACCCGGTTCCTGGTCGCACGGCCTTGCAGCGGAAGGCCGGTGGACTTGTCTCGTGTGCATACGCGCAGCAGGGGGCAGGGGATTCACGCCATTCCTTGTCTCCCAGGTCCAGAGTGTGTCAGGGGCATGGGTCCTTGCTATTTCAGCTGTCCGAGGTCTGGTGCGCGAGGCAGGCTCATCGAAGTTTTTCCAGCCACCCTGTGTTCTGGGGTTCTTGTTTTGAAGAGAGAGCGCCCCTACGTCTCCCATCCCGCCTCCCCTCTCCTACATACTCCTCCCCTCCTTCCATCTCTGCCTGTGCCCTTCGCATGTCCACTTCGGCATACGCCTTGCACGTTTCGTAGCCCGGCAGGGTCCGCATGGCGGCCCCGCACCCATTTGGTCACACTTCTCAAGCACGTTTCGTGGCCCCACACGGAGCTCCACCGAAAGCCCCAGCGGAAGGGTCTGCGTGGCGGCCCCGCAGCCCTTTCGGCCCATCTCTTTCACGTTTCGTGGCCCAACAGGGTGCTCCACCGAAGGCCCCAGCGGCCGGGTCCCATCTCGATGTGCAAGTTTCGTGGCCCCAAAGGGAGCTCCGCCGAGGGCCCCAGCGGCAGGGTCCGGCCCAGCACCAACTGCGGCACACCTGGGACACACCGTTTCGTGGACCCCTGGAGGCACCACCGAGGGCCCCAATCGGCAGAGTCCACACGGCGGCCCGGCACCCATGCAGGCACACCGTTCACACAACGTTTCTTGCTCCCACAACCGGAGGCCGCGGCGACCATGTCCGCATGCCGTCCCTGCACCCATTTCTGCACAGCCCTCACATGTTCCGTGGCCCCATACGGGGCTCCTCCGAAGGCTCCAGCGGCAGGAGCCGCATGGCGGCCTCGCATCCATGTCGGTACACCTCTCACACGGTTCGTGGCCCCACACGGAGCTCCACCGAGGGCCCCAGCGGCCGGGTCGACATGGCAGCCCAATTTCGATGTTCACGCTTCGTGTCCCCACAGGGAGCTCCACCGAGGGCCGAGGGCCCCAGCGGCAGGGTCCGCATGGCGGCCCCGCACCCATTTCGGCGCACCTCCCACACAACGTTTCGTGGATCCAGGGGGCCTCCACCGAAGGCCCCAGCTGCAGGGTGCGCATGGCGGCCCCGCACTCCTGCCGGGACCCCCCTCTGATGTTCCGTGGCGCCATACGGACCTGGCCCTCCTTCGTCCCACCTGCCTTGCTTGCGACACTCGCACCCGCATACAGTTGGTCCCTCGCCCCGATAGTCGTCATTCCAGGTCGGCCACGGCCAGAAGAGAGAGTGCGGCCTGGGCGAGTCCAACATCTGAACCTCCAGTTCACCCAGAACATTGGAGCTTGTGGGCTCCTTGCTGGAGCGTATCCATCCTGCGACGAGGGTGTTCTGCTTGGGTGGTTCTCTCCCACCGTATCGTGGCAGACCCATCGCGTGCAATGGCGGGTCATGGCTTTGGGAGCGCCCATTCTGAATGGGCGTTCCCAAAGCCATGACCCGCCATTCAAAATTCAAAGCCGCCACGACCCAGAGCCCAGTTGAATGGGCGCTCCCAAAGCCGCAACGCTATTCAAAATACAATGAGTTTCATTGTATTTTGAATAGCGTTGCGGCGGTTGATTTTTTCGTGCTAGGCGGTGTCGTGGTATATTTTGGTCTTGGACCTCCGCTCCCGAGCATCGTGTTGCCGGAGTGCTCAAACGGGACTGCACAAGGTACAGTGGACGCCCTCCTCTTCCTTCTCCTCCTCCTCCTCCTCGTCCTCCTCCTCCTCCTTCACGAAGAATCGGGGGGCTTCAATTGACCACCACTGTTCTTGCCAGGCCCACCTGGTCTCCTGGGTGGTAGCCTGATGTCGTTGCACGGTGCGCTGAGGGTGCATTTCGTGCGCGCCCGCTCGAGGATGGTGCATCCCCCCCCCCCCCTGCGTTTTCCACTCCCCTGCCCTCCCCTGCTGTTCGGCATCGCTGCTTTTGTGCACGTCTTAAAGTGGGATCAGAGTCTGCGACTGCGGGCAAGTCCGATTTGATCAGCCTTGGGACCGTGGACCCATAATGTACTATCCATCTGCTTGCGGTACGCCTCGCCGCCTTACCAGCGCAGCATCGAAATTACCAAGGATGTTTTTTCTCTCCACCGAGCTTTTACGAAAGGATCGGCATAACCATTTCGGCGCTGTCTGGGCAGCAACGCCACGATGCTGTAGCTGGACGTGGGTGTACAGTTGCTTGGCCGTTGCGCTGGAATTTGTGTTTTTGTTGGTTTCTGATGGTAACTGATTGAGTGCTCCTGGGAAGCATCCTAGGGGGCCTTTTGGAGGTCTCTTCATGCTCCATGGTGGCGGTTGAAGAGCTTGCTGCGAGCTCTTTGGGTGTTCTACGGCCGTGTGGGTGCGATTTTTCTATCGGGTTCTCCCGATCAGGTTTGTACACCCATCTTGGGGTGAAGTCGGGCATGTCCCTCTACAGGAGGGATATTCAAGAAAGGTCAAACCATAGTCTGAGGACGATGTTTTAGCTTGGATATGTTTGACTGTCTTCTATTTTTTCTCATCATCCGCCTTTAGGAGGACAGGCCCGACCTAATATTGGGCCGTCTGGGCGGGTCTTGAGGCCGCTTCATCAAACCATACCCCTTAACCATGTGCTATGTCTGATAGTCTGTTTTTTGTTCCGGCTGATGTGCCCATTGTTCCCCATATCCTAAGATGGTGGTCTTGTTTCCCGTATCCTAAGATGGGGTTCTTGTTCCCCATATCCTAAGATGGGGTTATTGTTCCCCATGTCCTAAGATGGGGTTCTTGTTATTACTTGGACGCCTCCTACTCTTCCTCCTTCTCCTTCTCCTTCCCTCTCCCCCTCATACCCAGGCTTACTCATACACAGACTGACTCGCACTCAGACTTACTCAGACACAGACTTACTCACACACAAACTTACTCATACTCATACCTACTCACACTCAGACCCACTCCTACTCAGACTTACTCATGGTGAGACTCACGCACGCCCTGTTCGCGGCCGTTTTGTGGGGATGCCTCAAGCGGTTTGCTTGTTCCCCATATCCTAAGATTGGGTTCTTGCTATTCCCCATATCCTAACATGGGGTTCTTGTTATTGCTTGGACGCCTCCTACTATTTCTCCCTCTTCTCCTCCCCATCTCCTCCTCATACCCAGACTTACTCATACACAGACTGACTCACACTCAGATTCTATAGGCTTACGCCACATCCGCCGACCCCTCATCTTGGCGGTCTTGCCGGCTCGCTTGAATCGGGCTGGGGAGTCGTGTATGGGGTCCATAATGACCTCTCTTGGGGCCACGTGGGATCCGCTTGGGGTCATCTCGAGGCCCTGGGGGGCCCATCGGAAAAGAAAGGACGCTAATGCAATCTTGGCATCGTTCTGGAGATGCCCAAAGGGAGGAAGCGTTGGATTGGGGCCCGTATATTTCTTGCTAGGTTTGACTTCTTTGGTGAGGCGGGGTTGTTTTTGGGGGCATCCCTCAGCCCGCACGGGGAACCTCGGGGCTGTGGAGGGGACGAGTTTCACACGCTTGGGAACCGAGAAGGTGTTTGCGGTTTGTTTCGCATTGCTAGGTCCAGGCACGTTACGAGCCCGAGGCCATCGCGTGACCCACGGGGGCTGAGCTAGGACGCTATGTGCGGCCGAAGCGGTGGTTCGGTTGGTGTTCCCCCGCGTCCTCACTGGGCGTTTCGTCATCATCATCACCACCATCATCAGCATCATTACCATCACCACCATCATCATCATTATCATCACCACCATCATCATCATGCTAAGCATCATCATCATCATCATCATCATCGGTATCATCCTCGTCATAATCATTGTCGTCGTTGTCGCCATCATCGTCATCATACTCATGACCCAAACTTTGAGATTTCCGTTTCGGAGCGGTGGTTTTCGTTGTGGTTCTGTCGCCGGTCAGTGGCGCGGTGGGCCGTTTCGGCGCGGCGGGTCTCGTCGCGGTAACGTTATCGGTCAGCGTCGTCGTAGAAGGGCGGAACGCTCGCAAATTTTGAAATTGCCGTTTCGGAGTGGTGGCTGTCGTTGTGGGTGCGCTGCCGGTCAATGGCGCGGTGCCCTTTTTTCGGCGCGGCGGTTCTCGTCGTGGTTACGTTGTCGGTCTGTGTTGTCGTAGAAGTTGGAAACGCTTGCCAATTGTGACATTGTCTATTCGGCGCGGTGGTTCTCGGCGTGGTGATGCTGCTGGTCAGTGGCGCGGTTTCAGGCGTTCACGTCGCGGCGTCGTCGGCGTCCGCTGTCGCTGTTCGCTGCCGCCGCCGCGTTTCTTGCAATGCGCGTCGAAAGCGCTGTTCTTCGAGAACTCTGGGCTGCGCTGGCGGAGGTGTTTGTGGTGATGTTATCTGCCGCTGTTTTTTTCGATTGGAGCTGCCCGCGATCGCCCTGCTCGGCGTCGTAGGTTTGTCAGAGGGCGTAAATAGAGCGGCGATGTGAACTGCCGTCGTCTTTGCGGCTCTGCGCGTCATGAACGTCATGGTGTCGCTAGGAAAGGAGGCAGCGCCTGTGACTGTCGGAGCCCCGCAGCGCGGACGGGCGATGCCCGGAAGCGAAGCACGTGCACGGCGGTGATGAAATCACCAAGTCGGAACAATTCGGCGCGAAGGCAGACAGCGCACGTCGTCGACGCTTCGTTCTTCGACGTGTTACGCACCATCTTTGTTGGGATCGGTCATGCTTCGAATCCGTCTGGGTTGCGGCGCATCGCGACGTGGGCGTCGGGCCGCGAAGCACGCCGCGCGGGGCGCGCCCGCGCGCCTCGCGTGCGGCTGTCGCCAGGAAGTGGCGCGAACAGAAAGGCGCGCCGGCATGGTGGGGGTTGCGACGAGTGTGACGAGGGCGTCGCGACATGCGCAAGGAGCTGTGGTGTGCCCTTCGAGACCATCGGTGATGGAATGCTCCTCATGGTTGTCGCGTGGACGGCGTACGTGACGTGCGCACCGACGACCTCTGTGGCGACCCTGGCGGCAGACGACGCAACCGTGGGGCCTTGGGAGAACAAGTGCTTGCAAGATGCGGTAGCGCGTATGCAGCGCGGTCGTTGGCGCCGTGAAGTTTTGCGTTTTTTTGCGACTGAGTGCGCCAATCATACATGGCCCGGTGTGGGCGGGGCGTGTCGGGTGGAAGAACAGAACGTGGGCGCGGTCCAGCGGTGGTCGTGCCAGCACAAGGCTTTCGCATGGGTGTGCGAGGCCGAACACGTCGCGGATTTTCTGGTGGAGGGATCCCTTTGGAGGTGGCGGTTGGGGGATGCGGATGGCCGCTGCGTCGGATCGGCCGTTTGGTTATCCGAAGGACATGTAGTTTGCGTCGCACACGGGCACGGTTTGTTGAAAGGGTCGGAGGGAGATCCGGCGCAGGCCCCGTGGCGACGTTACGCGGCTGGCGCCACTCGCGGCAGCGAAGACGTGGCGCTGGCGGCAAGCAGTAGCGCGAGCGCGAGTGCCGAGTCGACAGAGACGGGTTGCAAATCCAGGCAGGCGGCGGCCGCTGCCGAGGCGCGTCGGACAGCTGAGAGAGAACGCGGCGTCGGACCCGATGCGGCGGCTCAGCTTGAGCAGCAATCAGCAGCGCGTGCCTCCTCGCGTCCGGACGAGAGCGCTGAAGTTTTTGGATGCCGACGTCGCAGGAAGCTGCGCCGGGACCTCAAGAGAAGTCGCAACGTCGTGGAGGGCCCCGAGTTGGCACCAGATGCTGCGCGCGAGGCAAGAGAAATATCGGCGGCAGTGTCCGCGGACGCTGTGGCCGCGAAAGACCCGAACGAGAGCGCCAAGACGCACCTCGCGCGCCCGCCCCTACCGGAGGTGGATCTAGGAGAGATGCTATACGGGAAGCCAGCGAGGGAGATATGCGCGGAGGGCGCGTGGAATTGCGATTGTCTGCGTACCAGAGGGATGCCGAATGTCGGGAACTCATGTTTCGCGAACGCCGTACTGCAAGTGTTCCTACGACTGGGGCCCATTCGGCAAGCAGCGTGTTGCCACAGGGGCACGTGCACCGCGCGGTCGGCAACGCGGTGCGGCGTGTGTGCGTTGGCCGAGCAGGCAACCCTGATGAATTCAACCATGGCGGAGCCCCCGGCAACCGAGCGAGAACAGGTGTCGGCAGTGACAGCGACGCGATCTGGACTTTTTCAGCACGGGCGCCACAACGATTTCCGAGGTACTCGGCAGTGCGATGCGAGCTTTGGAGTGCCATGGTGGAGACAATATGTCGTGCGGAGTCCGCAGCGTTGAGTAGGATGGCAGCGCAACCGCCTCGGGGCTCGTTCGTAGACGAGTGAGTTCTCGGGTACGCAGTGTGTCAAAGACGGCATTGCACGGGATGCGGTTGGGTCTCGGACCTTTATAGACGAGAGCGGTTCATGACAATTCAGTTGTGGGAGCACGCGCAAGATGCAGAGCCCTTGTGCCTCGGGGCGTTGGTAGGTTTGCATGCGCGCGCCGCGCAGTATGATTTGCCGTGCCCTCATCGTCCGGCGTTGCCGGAGGGCGAAGTGTGGGACGTTTGGCACGGCCCGTCGCAAGCACACGACTTCCCGGCAGTTTCGCCGCCGCCGTTTCTGACTGTAGTTCTCAGTAGAAGGATGGCTCAAGGGATGGACAGGGTGAATGCTCGCGCGAGGATCCCCCAAGAGATGGGATGGCCAGGCAATGACAGCATCAAGTGCCGGCTCCAGGGTGCCATTTGTCACCTGGACCGTGAAAGCCATTATGTTGCGTACTTTGATTGCCCTGGGGTAGGTGTTGTTAGGTTCAACGACGGGCAGGCTTCTCGAGTGGGGTTTGCTGCGTTTTCTGGCAGTGAGAGAAACCAAGTGGATGTTGCCGTCGTAGTTTTGGCGCGGGTTGCGGCAGGTGGGACATTATCGTCAGCAGGAGGCGGAAGCGAGGTGCCATCCGTCGACAGCTCGACTGGGACAGTACGACGCGCGAACGCTCCGCGCACGAACGTGCAGGGCGAGGTAGCGCGAGTTGCGGAGGGCGCGAGTATGGAAGGGGCCACAAAAGGGAGTGGCAGTGGTGATGCGACGGTAAAGAGGATGCGCGTCGGTGGCCACGAGGGAGCGGACGCGTCTCGGGGCAGCGCGGTGAATGATGAGGGTTGGTTGGGGCGAGCCGACGGCAGCGAGAGAGAAGGCAGACTGCGAGATGGCCCACCCACGGGCAAACTGGACGCGGGGGATCGCTCTTCGAAAGACCTCGTGGCATCGAGCGAAAGGGAGGATTCGGCAGGGGTGGGCTCGGGTGCACCGGCGCCGCCACCACCCGGTACGGAGCGCGGGGCAGAAGACGCCGAGGCACGCAAGCGGCGGCGGGCCGGAGCAAGCATGGGAGCCAGCGGTAATGCGAGGAAGGCTTTGGTTGCAGCGTGGAATGACAGGGGATGCAACGATGGGCCTGGGTGCGCTGGCAAATGTGCGAGACCCGCGGATGGATCGGCAGTCGATGGCGATGAGGAAACAGGTGGGCAGCAAGGGAACGACATGGCAAAAGCGCAAAGCGTCGGAGACGGGGAAGCACGGCAAAGGGAAGGCCCTTCGGGGGGCGAGGGGGGCGGCGATGACGGCGCGCCCGCGGCAGACGCCATGCAGAAGGCATCCTGCAGTGTTGGCGCAGACGCGTCGTCGAAAGATCCTCGGCGGGCACGAGAACTCCTCGTGGCAGCTGCTGCGGCAAGTGTGCGGCGACACCCAACGGTGCCTGCGGATCCAGACGATCCCACCCGACCGTGGTCGCGAGCATTGGCCGAGGACATGGCTGTCGAGTTGCCAGCCGTGCACTGTGCGTTTGTGAGGTGTATGTGGCAGTCGGAGAACGTAGAAGAGTTGTACGAGCACGTCCGCGAGGAGCACGGTGCCGTCGTTATGTCAATTGCCAACTTGATTCATCCTGAGGACGAGGACGAGGATCTCCGTGTCGAAGCAGCGTACCATGCGATCGTGGCACATGCCGTTCGGGGTGGTGCGGCGCTGTCGGCGCATGCTCTACGCAGAAGGAGTTTGGCCAGGTACGCGGAAGCAACGAAGCAGAAGAGCATAGCGTCTCCGATCTGCTTTTTATGCGCGTGCACTTTTCCGTGGGTGGAAAGCCGACGAGGGAACCATATTTCCTGGGAACAGCCGTTCAAGGCATCCGAAGCGGACCCGAGTGTAGTGAGTCATTTTGGCGAGTGGGCCATGCCGGATGTGCAAGTGCGTTTCAGCGTCGACGCATTCTTGCGAGACTACCGATTCGAACCAGGAAACGAAGCGTTGGACTTGGCAAGAGATGCGTGGTATCGAGAAGACTTCACCGATTGGCTCGCGGCAGTGCCGACGTCCCGCGGTGAAGTGCAAATGTTGCGTTGTCCCGAAGATCAAAAGTGCCAGAAGGGGTGCCAGGAGATGAGAGAGAACGGCATGTCCCGAATGCAGAGTGCCTCTTTGTATGGAATGCAAGGCAGAGGTGGATGCGCCACATCGGTGGCGAGCCACTGCGATCCCGGCAGTCCCGCGCCGGAGTCTTGCGAATGACCTGATGGCGTTCTATGCGCCAGATCGCATGTGCACAGAAGGCATGACAGTGATGGAAATGATTTGCTGCGGCCCTTGCATTGCGTCAATGATCTGCTTTTCGTTGGAGGTAAAGTTTCAGAACGACCAGGAAAGCAGCACGGGCAGGGATAACCTGTTTGACAGCGCCGCAGGGTTCCACAATGGGCGTCTGGCAGCGCGAGGGAATGCCACGAGCTTCATGTTACCGTGGCAGGGAATATTGCGAGAGCTCCGGCAGCTCGAGAAGGAAGGGCGCCAGGGAAGCGACTCGGCCGTGCCGATCGTGGGCGATCGGTCGGGGTCGGTGGTGCAGATCTTTCTGAAAATCAACGACGCCACTAGTAAGGATAACCTGCCGCGTTTCATACATCGAGCGAACGTGCGGCGCGAAGTGGTGAAGCGCCACGTCAAGATGGTGAAGCAGCGCGGACACCGGGCCTTCGTGAACGTCAACGTGGAGGCGATGGAGAGAAAGGCTGAGCAGTTGCCGAAGGACGGCGTGCCGCCTGAGATTGTCCGGCTGCTGCCGCATGACATCACGTTGGACGAGCTCATGGTGCAGAAGAATGCGACGCCCTGCGATGGGGCGCGAGACTCTGTGGGAGCGGCTGCGCGCGACATGGACATGCGCGCGCCGAATGCCGTCATGGACGTCGAACAAGTTGAGACAGGGTGGAGAACAAGTTGCGTGCGTCGAACAAGTTGCGCACGTCGAGAAGTCGTCGGTGGACGACGTGGGCGCGAACAAGTTGAGGCAGGGTGCGTTTGAGCATGTGTCTGGCAGGTCGCCGACCGCTGGGCACGAAGGTCCAGGGCCAGGCTCAAACAGCGCCGCACAGGCAGGTGCATTGGCAATGGAAGCCAAAAGTCTCGCACTGCGTCTGGCAAGTACGTGGGCGGGCAGGTGTGACAGGCCGGAGTGCCCATGCGGTGGAGATAGAGACGAGAGCGCTCTGGCGAGGACGAGCAGAATGGGAGACAAGGCGGCCAACGCTGACATGAAGACACTGCAGTATCGGCTTTGGGAGATGATGGAAACGGACGCGTCTCGGATTCGGTGCGTAGTGTATCCAGGCCGTGCGATGATGAATCAGTTTGTTCTGTGGTTTTTCGGTGTGGCATTTCCTTTCTGTTTCAAGTACGGGGTGGGGATGCCGGACATGCCTGAGTGGCAGGAAAATGCGCGACATCGACGTGGGTCCGCGGCGCCCCGCGTGGAGTTGGCTCTGTGGGCGCGCATCATGACGCGTCGGGTGGAGTCTCAGTTCTGGCGTGAATGGCGGTTTGGTTTTACGTTGTCGTCGGTCTTGTTTCAAAGTTCCGTGAACATGGCCCGGTCTGTCCGCTTGGCGGACTATAGAAAGGACGGAGAGACGGAATGCCAGTACTCGCAAGGAGAACTCGAGAAGGCAGCCGTGAGCATCGCTGAAGCTTTGTATGGTACGTACAAAGATCCGTCAACCGGCAAGACCACGAACGCGCGCCGAGATTTCTCGAGGCTGAAATATGTGCAGTCGCTCGATCCGATAGCGAAGCGGTTGGCTGCGGGAGCCAGCGCGGTCGCTCGCAAGATTGAAGGGACAAACGAGGTGCGGACGCTCATGAGGTACGACACCCATGCTGCTCGAGTCGCCCATGGGTACCGTTTTTTTTTGTTGTTTATATATATATATATATATATATATATAATGTCCCCTGACGAGAGACACAACCTGGTCATGGTGCGGCTGTCGCGGTCGCGAAAGAAGGACCCCGTGAGTCGTCGTGAAGCGCGGGCGCGTCACGGCCCAACGCGCGGTGGGTTGCGGGGGCCGTCGTCGGCGCACAAGGGCGAAATATCTGGAGATGCCGTGAGAAGAGATCGGAGCGAGCAGGCGGGCGAGGGCGGATCGGGCACAGAGGGGGCAGAGGGTGACGACGACGTGGACATGGCAGTGCCTCCGGAGATGTTGGCAGATGCCGTTCCCGCGTCGGACGAGAGAAGAGCTGTGCTGGCTCGGGGCCCGCTGGCGGGCGTTGACGGGTTTCGGGTCATCGTGGGCCTTGTCTTCGAGTGCATTTTGGGCATGCGGTATTGTCCGAATTGCCCGGGCTGCGAGTGCGCAGACTTGCTCGGCAGCAACGCGACGGCGGCGGGCGGGCGCTTGGGGCGCGTTGACGGGGTGTGCGGCAGCATTGAAGCTCAGAAGTCGGCTGGAAGTCTGCATCTGCACGTGCAAGTCTTCGTTCAGTGTTTGCACCAGCATACCCCCTGCACGAACTGCTACAGCTGCCGACAGATTTGCTGAAGAGCATGGTAGAAGAGTACAAGAGGTACAAGAGAAACGCGAGTCGTCAAGAGTGCGCTGACGTAGAAGGCTGGAGGGGCGGGAAAGCGGAAGTAGAGAAGGCATGGCCCACGTGCCGCGAGACGACGGAGCTGATCGCAGCGCCGGGGTGCGTACACAGCGGCCAGACGAATGGATTGGAAGAAACGGAAGTCGGCGGGAGGGAATCAGCGAGCCGGAGTGGGAGAACCGAAAGGGGAGACAAGGGCAATGAGGAAGGGCGAACCTGGCTGCAAGAGTACCTCGGCGTCTGGGTGCAAAAGGGGCAGGAGTTTCGACAGAACCACGTGCACCAGTGGAGCAAGCGTTTGCAGCGCGTGGTACCGTTGGCACATTGTCAGAGGAAAGACGACATGACGCAGTGCAAAAGCTTTTTCCCGCGCGCGACGTGGCTCATAGATCGCGCAATGGTGTTGTGCCAAGGCTTTTGAAACCGTGACATGCCGCGAGCAGGGAGGAGGAACATGACAGGATTCTTGCACGGGCCCATGAACGAGGAGAACCTGAACGGCACGCTACCAGCGATGCTAAGCGGCGCGGTAGGATTGAATTTCAACAGCGACTTGCGGATCCCGCACAGGTTCCCAGTGACGGAAGCGACGCATGATGGCTGTGTGTGCGAAGAGCGCTGCTGGGAGACGGATCGACCCATAGACATGGTTCTGGCAGCGCGACGAGCGCAGAATGCAGCAGCGGGGTATGCGGCGGACTATCAGTGCAAGCGGTGTGCCCCGTCGTTCAACGAGGTGAGGGAGATCAAAAAGGGCCACCACGCGCTGGCGGAGCAGACGAAAGACAGGACCGCGGCGTACCGAGCGAACAGGCACATGAAGAGGTTTCTCCGTGACATGTACGGGAGAGGTGTGGCGCGGCCAGCGCAGGAAAGTGCAAATCTGCGCGCGTACCGAGACCCCAGAGACGTGACTGGTGCCGAGAGTACCAAGACTGCGAAGACAGCCATGATCCCGGGAGCAGAAGCCGTGCGCATGGCGGAACGGCTCTGTGCTGACGGGGGCGGCGTTACCGTAGCGGCGTTACCGTAGACAAACGAGAAGGGCCGAAAAAGGTTCGAATTGTGTCTAAGAGTCCAGTGTACTTGCATGGCATGCGCCCGGTTGGCGCTCCTGGTGCGCCCGACTTGGCACACTTATCGTTGTATGAGTTCTTGCGATCTTGGCGCATCGAGTTGGCAGCATTTCCCCGCAGCGGAGCAGAGCTGGCAGCCGCGGCCAGCAATGATTACCGGGCGGAGCTGACGGAGTCCGGGATTCAGAAGGTCCGCGAAGCAGACGAGCAGAGAGCGGACACTGACGAAAGCGGTGCGCTGCCCGGACCCCAGGAGAAAGCCGGAGTGGATTATGTGATCAAGGCAGGATGGGGGAGTTATTCGTGGGTCCCGTTCAGACTTACTCAGACACAGAGTTACTCACACACATAATTATTCATATTCAGACCTACTCATTCTCAGACCTACTCCTACTCAGACGTGCTCATAGTGAGACTCACGCACGCCCCGTTCGCTGCCGTTTTGTGGGGATGCCTTGAGCGGTTTGCCTGTTTGCTGTCCCAACATCCTTCGCTTTCGGAGCAGATTTGGAGGATGTCTCGAGCGAGGCGGTCATTTTCACGCTCCTAAGGGGAGCCGAGGGCTACTTCACGGTCCCGTTCACGGCCGTTTTGTGGGGATGTCTCAAGCGGTTTGTCTGGTTTCTGTCCCAGCATCTTTCGCGTTCGGAGCAGATTTGGAGGATGTCTCGAGCGAGGCGCTCATTTTCACCACCCTAAGGGCCGCCGACGGAAGGTATTTCACCGCCAGTTCGCGGCCGTTTGGTGGGGATGCCTCAAGCGGTTTGCTTGTTTTCTGTCCCAACACCCTTCGTTGTCGGAGCAGTTTGGGAGGATGTCTCGAGCGAGGCGCTCATTTTCACGTTCCTAAGGGAGGCCGCCGAGGGCTACTTCACGGTCCCGTTCGCGGCCGTTTTTGTGGGGATGTCTCAAACGGCTTTTTTGTTCCCCGTATCCCAAGTATGGGGTTCTTGTTATTGGCGGACCGCGCCGGAGGAGAACACCGACGAGAACACACCTTTCTTCTCACTCAGACCCACTCAGACTCACTCATCACGCAGACTCGCTCATCACTCAGACTCACTCAGTCACTCAGACTCACTCATCACTCAGACCCACTCATCACTCATACTCACTCATCACTCAGACTCACTCATCACTCGGACTCAGGCATGACTCAGACCCATCTCCCCGACTCACTCATCACTCAGACTCACTCATCTCTCAGACTCACTCATCACTCAAACTCACTCGTACTTGTACTCATACATTCACTACATTCACTCAGGTCCTCTCATCGGATGACTCACACACACGCTGATGTTGAGGATGTGTCAGGCGATTCTGTGGCTTCTGCACTCCTAGGTGGAGCGGCGGGGGGGTATGTCCTTCGGCCCCTTTCGCAGGAATTTGTTGGGGATGTCTCAGGCGGTTTGGTCATTTTCTCTTCCAGCATGTTTCGCTTTCGGAGCAGATTTGGAGGATGTCTCAAGCGATTCGCTGGTTGCAGCACTCCTAAGGGGAGCGGCGGAAAAACAATGGTATTTCTTTCGGCCCCTTTCGTGGGATTTTGTGGGGATGTCTCAGGCGGTTTGGTCATTTGCTCTTCCAATACGTTTCGCTTTCGGAGCAGATTTGGAGGTTGTCTTAGGCGATTCGCTGGTTTCAGCACTCTAAGGGGGGCGGCGGAGGGGGTATTTCCTTCGCCCCCTTTCGCGGGTTTTGTTGTGGGGATGTCTCAGGCGGTTTGGCCATTTTCTCTTCCAACATGTTTCGCTTTCGGAGCAGATACGGAGGCTGTGTCGGGCGATTCGCTGGTTTCAGCACTCGAAGGGGAGCGGCGGGGGGGGTATTTCAATTGGCCCCTTTCGCGGGATTTGTTGTGGGGATGTCTCAGGCGGTTTGGCCATTTTCTCTTCCAACTTGTTTCGCTGTCGGAACAGGTTTGGAGGACGTTCGCGCCCAGTTTGCGGGGATGTCTCAGGCGGTTTGGCCGTTATGATGCTGGGCGTTTGCCGTTTGCGGGGCAGTTTTGGGAGGATGTCTCGGCCGATTTGCTTGTTTCAGCACTCCCAAGGAGGAGGAGGAGGAGGAGGCGGAGGAGGAGGAGGAGGAGGAGGAGGAGGAGGAGGAGGAGGAGGAGGATCTCCCCCAAGTCCTGCATCATCAGTTCGGCCAAGTCCGTCGGTCAGTCCATATGTTCCACGCTGGGCTCTCACGGATGGGCCTTCAAGCAAGTAGGACTTGGGCGGGATCTGGGGCTGGATACTACTCTTGGAAAGAGACGCAGGATTGCTACCAGGAGCGCCAGGTTCGGGGCTGGTCTCAACTGGGACCAAACCGCAACTCTTCTGGGGCCACCAGGGCCAAGGACTATGCCCCACGCAATTGAAACACGTTCGGGTGCGTCTAGTTCGTGGGCTTGGATATGTTCCCAAACATGGGTTTACTACCACGGGCTTCGCCCTATCGCCGAAAGGACAAGAGCAGGAAGATTCTGCCCATTGTTTGCCGATGCAGATTTTATACACCTGGTTCGACATGGTCGACCAGGACACGGTGCTGCACACCGCTATCAACAGGCGGTGGACCCCGACAGTTGAAAGGCTCGCTGGCAAGTCTAGGTGGAGCAAGGTTGTTTCCTTCTTCTCGGCCTCTATCGCCACCCTCCATGACTTTGACGTTTATCCAGTGGGCCCCTGGGGATGGATCCTTCCAGATCAGAGGCGCTTCATAGTCACCCCTGGGGACCTCACGAGGCAGGAGGAGTTCATGAACGCGCTCTCCCAACACACCCCCCGAACTATCTGGTCTCGGGCTCCGAAGTTTTATCTTGGGGGAGGAGCTGAGGAAAGAGTGGATGTTTACACTCATAAGGTTATTTTCCAAAAGTTTCGGAGAGAGGAGGCGCCAGCATGTGCCAAGGCCCTCCGCATTATTAGCAAGGGTTCAGTTTGGACGCGCGGCCGACTACACTCGTGCAAGCCAGATGTTTCAGCCAGGTGCCCGAGGTGTGACGCCCCAGAGGAGGGCGACCTCCACCGCTTCTGGACCTGTCCCGCGCCCCAGCAGTGCACCGACGAGTCTATCCTCGAGTATAATCATCTTGTTTTGAAGGCAGTGGAGCAGTTCCCGTCATACCCCATCAAGTGGGGCCGCGCGCTCCAGCCAGCCGGGGTCACTGCAGGACTCGCTGATGATAACCCCCCCCCAGTCCACCGCGCCACTGGCACGTTCGTTCTCCAAGGGATGCAGGTGAAAAGGCTAATTCTTGGTCGGGTCCGACGCCAGTGGGGACCCACACAATCAAGATCCTCGGAAAAAAGGCGCGTGGGCTGGGGAGCAGCAGTCTTGGACACAGATTACGAACCTGTAGGCACTCTTCGAGGGAGCCTGCCAGGAAAGCAGACGGTCGACCGCGGCGAGTTGTACGCCGCCAACCAGGCCCTGCGCCAAGGGCAGGGAGAGATTGCTCTGGTGTTGGATTCCAGCTATGTACACTGGGGAGCTCTGATGGGGGCCTACGTGGAAGCCTCGTTCCAAACCAGATGTTTGGTTAGATTTTTGGACCGCCTTCGAGGCCCATGATGGGCCCGTTGAGTTGCGCAAAACCAAGTCCCATCCTAGCTATGAGGACTGGGGCACGCATGATATCCAGCCGTGGGCCTTCTTGGCCAATTCGCTCGCGGGCGAGGTAGCCAATGACGCCACCACCCACGTCCAGCTTCCTCAGACAGTGCTTGACAGCATCAGTGCTGAAGACGCTGCAGCTCATCTCTAGGCGTCTCGCCACCATCCAGGTTAACTTATGGGGTGACTGTAAGCTCCCCTCCCCTCCTCGACCCAAGCAACCCAGGCCGACCCGTAAGTGGGGACACGCCCGACACGTCTTGGAGGATTGCAAAGAGGGGCTCAGGTGCAGGATCTGTTTCAGGTACCAGCTCGCGGGGCAGAGGGCCCCCTGGCTAGATAAGCCGTGCGCCCAGTACAAGGCTCGGGGATTTCACCACACCCACATTCCCCACCTGCACGTTTTTCGGGGAATCGCATGTTGCTCGAGGTGTGGTGGATGGAGTACCTCGAGGTCCTTCAAATTAAAGAGTGTTTGCGAGCCCGCCACCAGCACGGGACTGAGGGACCGCAGCCGTCTTTTGAAAGGATTTTTACCACAGGGGTTACAAAGCTGGCCGTCCTCTCTCGCCGCTCGCTCCCAAGAAGAGAGCGCGAGAGCTGTGGGAGTCCCGCCACAGCGCATCAGTAGTTAAGTTGCCAGCGGGCCCTCGGAGTGCGAGGTTTCCCCACTAATCGCTGGCAACATGGCAACATGGAGGAGGAGGAGGAGGAGAGGGAGGGAGGAAACGAGGAGGAAGAGGACGAGGAGGAGGAGGAGGAAAAGGAGGAAAAGGAGGACAACATGAACACGGTAGGAGCAGAAGCAGGAACGGGAGGATGATGATGAGGAGGAGGAGGAAGAGGAGGAGGAGGAGGAGGAGGAGGACGTGGGCAACTCGAGTAGCCAGGGCTAGACGATCGAAGCTCGATGTTCCGAGGCTTTAGGCTGTACTCAAACGCTTCCGCTTCACTCTCCTTCGCTCTCCCCCCTCCTTCACTCGTCTGCATTCATACTCACTCATACTCAGACTCCGTCACACGCAGGCTCAGTCGCACTTAGACTCGCTCATATCCATACTTAAACTTATTTACTCACACTCAGACTCACGCTCAGAACCACTCATACTCAGACTCGCCCCTGCTCAGACTCATCATCCTTCGGTCCGCTCAAACGCAGACCCGCTCACGTTCAGACTGCCTCACATCCATACCCAATCACACTCGGCTCACTCGCACTCAGATTTATTAACACACACACACACACACACACACACACTTTTTCTCACACTCGGACCCACCCGAGCCCAGACTCACTCATGCTCAGACTCATCATGCTATGATGCGCTCAATCACAGACTGGCTCACACGCAGATTCGTCCATACTCAGACCCACTCGCACACAGACGCACTCGCGCTCATATTTACCCACACGCATACCCAATCAAACCCAGGCTCAATCGCACCCATACTAACTCACACTCATAATCAGTCGCTCTCAGATTTGCTATTGGTCGCACTCATGTTTGCAGAGTGGGGATGTCTCGAGCGAGCGTTTCGCCCTCGCACACACAGGCGCTCATTGACAGATATCAATAGAAATACGTACGAAGAGCATGAGATGCACATATGGGGAGCCCCGCGTCGAGTAACTATCTGTCTCAGCATCTTTCGCTTTCGGTGTAGATTTGGAGGATGTCTCGAACGAGGCGGTCATTCTCGCGTTCCTAAGGGGAGCAGCCGATGGGTATTTCACGGTCCCGTTTGCGGCCGTGTTGTGGTGATGTATCAAGCGGTTTGTTTGTTTTCTGTCCCAACATGCTTCGCGTTCGGACAGATTTGGAGGATGTCTCGAGCGAGGCGCTCATTTTCACCTCCCTAAAGGGAACCGCCGAGGGGTATGTCACAGTCCCGTTCGCGGCCGTTTTGTGGGGAGGTCTCAAGCGGTTTGCTTGTTTTCTGTCCTGATACGTTTCGTTCCCGGAACAGTTTTGGACGATGTTTCGAGCGAGGCGCTCACTTTCATTTCCCAGGTGGGCCAGATTTTGAGGATGCCTCGATCGGTTTGCATGTTTTGGTGGCCAGACTCGTGGGCACAGGAGGCTCCAACAGGCTCCAGGAGGCCCAAGGAGACCACATGAGGTCCACGGACGCATCAGGAGGCTACAGAAAGACCCAAGAGGCCACAGGATGTCCCAAGAGGCTCCATGAGGCCCCAGGAAACTCCAGGAGGCTTCAGGAAGCCACAGGAGGCCCCAGGAGGCCAGAAGATGCGCCAGGAGGCCTCAGAAGGGAACAGGAGGCCCCGAGAGGCCCCAGGAGCAGGAGGCTTCACAAGGCAACTGGAGTGGTTCCAACCCCATGTGTTTTACGTACGCTGCTGTAGACTGGGCCTCACCTGGAACACGCACCCTTAACGTTGTACGTATGTCTCTATAGGTTGTCCTTTTCCCGTGTACACAATCCGAACTGTTTTGCCTATGCTGCTATATCTTGGGCCTCTCCTGGGGCACGATTCCTTTTTGTGTTTCTCGTGTCACCGTATAGACTGCCTTTTTCCTGCGGTTCCTATCCGCAATGTTTTCTGTACGTTTGTTGCTATATAATGGGCCTCTCCTGGGGCACGAATCCTCCCTAGGAGGTCCCAGGAGGCCCCAAGAGGCTCCGGGAGGCCCCGCGAAGCCCCAGTAGGTTGCAGGAGGCCCCAGGAGGCCCCAGGTTCATGCGCATAGGCGCGCTCGTACTACTGAGGCTCATCCGCGCTCCAATTCATTCGCAGTCCGATTCATGACCAGTCGCACCATTCATTCGAAAGCTCTTGCGCCTAGATGTTCACGGCGGACAGGTCCAAGCGAATAGATGCACATATGTGGAGTTCCACGCAGTGAGTAATTTTCCCTTGGGCGCCTCCTCCCCATCCTTTTCCTCATACCTATACTTAATTCATACACGAACTCACTCATACACATATTTACTCATACTCAGACCTGATCATATTAACAGACTCGTACTCACACCTACTCGTACTCAGGCGTATTCATATCCAGACTTACTCATGCTGAGACCCGCCCATACCCATACGTACTCGTACTCAGACTTTCGCATTGTTTGATTTACTCGACACACAGCAGATTGTGAGGATGTCTCAGGCGGGGCGCTGGTTTCAGCACCCCTAAGAGGAGCCGCCGAGGGGTATTGCACGGTCCCGTTCGCGGCCGTGTTGTGGGGATGTCTCAAGCGGCTTGCTTGTTCCCCACATCCTAAGTATGGGGTTCTTGTTATTGGCGGACCGCGCGGGAGGATAACACAGACGAGAACCCACCACTCTTCTCACTCAGACCCACTCAGACTCACCTTTCACGCAGACTCACTCATCACTCAGATTCACTCATCACTCAGACTCACTCATCACCCAGACCCATTCATCACTCAGACTCATTCGTCACTCAGACTCACTCATCACTCGGACTCAGGCATGACTCAGACTCATTTATCCGACTCACTCATCACCCAGACTCATTCACTACTCAGACTCACTCATCACTCAGACTCACTCGTACTTGTATTCGTACATTCACTACACTCACTCAGGTCCACTCATCGGATGACTCACACTCACTCATGTTGAGGATGTCTCAGGCGATTCTGTGGTTTCAGCACTCCTAACGGGAGCGGCGGGGGGGTGTTGCAGTCGGCCCCTTTCGTGGAATTTTGTGGGGATGTCTCAGGTGGTTTGGACATTTTCTCTTCCAACATTGTGCGCTTTCGGAGCAGATGTGGAGGATGTCTCCGGCGATTCGCTGGTTTCAGTACTCTAAGGGGGGCGGCGGGGGGGTGTTGCACTCGGCCCCTTTTCGCGGGATTTTGTGGGAATGTCTTAGGCGGTTTGGCCATTTGTTCTTCCAACATGTTTCGCTTTCGGAGCAGATTTGGAGGATGTCTCAGTCGATTCGCTGGTTTCAGCACGAAAGGGGGGCGGCGGAGGGGTATTTCACTCGGCCCCTTTCGCGGGATTTTGTGGGGATGGCTCAGGCGGTTTGGCCATTTGTTCTTCCAACCTGTTTCGCTTTCGGAGCAGATTTGGAGAACGTTCGCGCCCAGTTTGCGGGGATGTCTCAGGCGGTTTGGCCGTTCTGATGCTGGGCATCTGTCGTTTTCGGAACAGTTTTGGGAGGACTTCTCAGGCGAGATGCTGGTTTCAGCACCCCCAAGGAGCAGGAGGAGGAGGAGGAGGAGGAAGAGGAGGAGGAGGAGGAAGAAAAGGAGGAAGCGAGGAGGAGGAAGAGGACGAGGAGGAGAAGGAGGACAGCATGAACACGGTAGGAGCAGAAGCAGGAAGGGGATGATGATGATGATGAGGAGGAGGAGGAGGAGGAGGAGGAGGAGGAGAAGGAGGACGTGGGCAACTCGAGTAGCCAGGGCCAGGCGATCGAGGTTCGATGTTCCAAAGTTTTAGGTTTTACTCAAACGCTTCCGGCTCACTCTCCTTCGCTCTCCGCTCTCCTTCACCCTTCTGCATTCATACTCACTCATACTCAGATTCAGCCACACGCAGGCTCACTCGCACTTAGACTCGCTCATTTCCATACGTAAGCTTACTCACACTCAGACTCACGCTCAGAACCACTCATACTCAGACTCGCCCCTGCTCAGACTCATCATCCTTCGGTCCGCCCAAACGCAGACCGACTCACACTCATACTGCCTCACATCCATACCCAATCACACTCGGCTCACTCGCACTCAGATTCATTTGCACACACTTTTTCTCATACTCAGACCCACCCGAGCCCAGACTCACTCATCAGACTCATCATGCTACGATGCGCTCAATCACAGACTGGCTCACACGCAGATTCGTCCATACTCAGACCCACTCGCACACAGACGCGCTCGCGTTCATATTTACTCACACGCATACCCACGCAAACCCAGGTTCAATCGCACCCAGATTAACTCACACTCAGAATCAGTCGCTCTCATATATATTTGCTATTGGTCGCACTCATGCTTGCAGACTGTGGGAATGTCTCGGGCGAGCGGTTCGCCCTCGCACACAGGCGCTCATTGACAGATATCAAAACAAAAACGAACCAAGATAATGATTTGAGGGAGTTTCTGTGGAACTCACGTCATCCTCACCCCCGGCGCGAAGAGCACGAGCCCAGAGCGGCCTCCGGCACCGTTTCCGGACGGATCCGCTGGATCCGCTGGATCCGCTGGATCCGGTGACGAATCCCAAACCGGCGCCCTCGCCTGAGACATCCTCACAAAACGGGCCCCGGGGGGGATGCCCAGAGGAGCCCAGAGCGGCCTCCGGCACCGTTTCCGGACGGATCCGCTGGATCCGCTGGATCCGGTGACGACGAATCCCAAACCGGCGCCCTCGCCTGAGACATCCTCACAAAACGGGCCCCGGGGGGGATGCCCAGAGGAGCCCAGAGCGGCCTCCGGCACCGTTTCCGGACGGATCCGCTGGATCCGCTGGATCCGGTGACGAATCCCAAACCGGCGCCCTCGCCTGAGACATCCTCACAAAACGGGCCCCGGGGGGGATGCCCAGAGGAGCCCAGAGCGGCCTCCGGCACCGTTTCCGGACGGATCCGCTGGATCCGCTGGATCCGCTGGATCCGGTGACGAATCCCAAACCGGCGCCCTCGCCTGAGACATCCTCACAAAACGGGCCCCGGGGGGGATGCCCAGAGGAGCCCAGAGCGGCCTCCGGCACCGTTTCCGGACGGATCCGCTGGATCCGCTGGATCCGCTGGATCCGGTGACGAATCCCAAACCGGCGCCCTCGCCTGAGACATCCTCACAAAACGGGCCCCGGGGGGGATGCCCAGAGGAGCCCAGAGCGGCCTCCGGCACCGTTTCCGGACGGATCCGCTGGATCCGCTGGATCCGGTGACGAATCCCAAACCGGCGCCCTCGCCTGAGACATCCTCACAAAACGGGCCCCGGGGGGGATGCCCAGAGGAGCCCAGAGCGGCCTCCGGCACCGTTTCCGGACGGATCCGCTGGATCCGCTGGATCCGGTGACGAATCCCAAACCGGCGCCCTCGCCTGAGACATCCTCACAAAACGGGCCCCGGGGGGGATGCCCAGAGGAGCCCAGAGCGGCCTCCGGCACCGTTTCCGGACGGATCCGCTGGATCCGCTGGATCCGGTGACGAATCCCAAACCGGCGCCCTCGCCTGAGACATCCTCACAAAACGGGCCCCGGGGGGGATGCCCAGAGGAGCCCAGAGCGGCCTCCGGCACCGTTTCCGGACGGACGACCTGACTGCATAACACGCCTGGATATGCCGACGGGGGCGAAGGAGGAGGAGGAGGAGGAGGAGGAGGAGGAGGAGGAGGAGGAGGAGGAGGAGGAGGAGGGGGAGGGGGCAGGCGAGGGAGCCCCGGCCCTGGGGGAGGGGCCCTGAGGGAGCCCTGATGGGCTTCCGGCACCATGGAGAGGTCCTGTGGGGCGGCCGCCCCTTCTTCTCTCGGTCGTTTCCCTCTCGCCCAGAAGCGCGCGCCCCTTCTTCTATATATATATATATATATATATATATATATACAGAAACTCCCGATCAACCGCAGAGCGGCGGATGTTATGCACATCTGGGGAGCCCCGCGTCGAGTAATTTTCTGTCCCAACATCTTTCGTTTTCGGAGCAGGGTTGGAGGATGTCTCGGGCGAGGCGCTCATTCCCCCCCCCAAAGGGGAGCAGCCGAGGGGTATGGCACGGTCCCGTTCGCGGCCGTTTTGTGGGGGTGTCTCAAGCGGTTTGCTTGTTGTCCGTCCCAGCACCCTTCGCTTCCGGAACAGATTCGGAGGATGTCTCGAGCGAGGCGCTCATTTCACACCCCTAAGGGGAACCGCCGAGGGGTGTTGCACGGTCCCCATTCGCGGCCGTTTTGTGGGGATGTCTCAAGCGGTTTGCTTGTTTTCTGTCCCAGCATTTTTCGCTTTCGGAACAGATTTGGAAGATGTTCCGGTCGAGGTGATCAGTTTCACTTCCTTAAGGGGAGCCGCCGAGGGGTACTGCACGGTCCCGTTCGCGGCCGTTGCGTGGGAATGTTTTAAGCGGTTTGCTTGTTACATGTTGTCCCAATATCCTTCGTTTCCGGAGCAGATTCGGAGGATGTCTCGAGCGAGGCGCTCATATTCACGTCCCCAGGTGGGCCAGATTTGGAGGATGCCTTGATCGGTTTGCATGTTTTGGTGGCCAGACCCGTGGGCACAGATTCTCCGCAGGATACCACAGGAGGTTCCAACAGGCTCGGAAGCTCCAGGAGACCACATGAGGTCCACGGAGGCATCAGGAGGCCACAGAAAGATTCAAGAGGCCACAGGATGCCCCAAGAGGGTCCAGGAGGCCCCAGGAAGCTCCAGGACTCCAGGAGGCTTCAGGAAGCCACAGGAGGCCACAGGAGGCCACAGGAAGCGCCAGGAGGCCTCGGAAGGCAACAGGAGGCCCCGCGAGGCCCCAGGAGCAGGAGGCCTCAGAAAGCAACAGGGGTGGTTCCAATCCCATGTGTTTTATGTCTGCGCCTATAGATTGGGCCTCACCTGGAGCACGAATCCTTGATGCTATACGTATGTTTATATTGGTTGCCCCTCTCCTGTGTACACAATCCTAGATGTTTTACGTGTGTTCCTATATATTGGGCCTCTTCTGGGGCACGAGTTCTTGGTGTTTTACGCGTGTTCCTATAGATTGCTCTTCTCCTGTGGCTCCAATCCGCAATGTTTTACGTACGCCTGTTGCTATAGATTGGGCCTCCCCTTGGGCACGAATCCTCCCTTGGAGGTCCCAAGAGGCCCCAGGAGGCCCCAAGAGGCTCCTGGAGGCCCCAGGAAGCACCAGTAGGTCTCAGGAGGCCCCAGGAGGCCTTAGGCGTATGCGCAGAGACGCGCTCGTACTATTGATGCTCAATCACATTCCAATTCATTCGCAGTCCGATTCATGACCAGACCGTCACAACTCGAGCCCGTTTACATTCGAAAATTCTTGCGCCTAGACACTCACGGCGGACAGGTCCATGCGAATAGATGCGCACATGGGGAGATGCACGCAGAGTGCCAGTTTTCTGCCTCAACATCCTTCGCTTGGAGAGCAGATTGTGAGGATGTCTCAGGCGGGGCGCTGCTCTTCGCGGCCGTTGTGTGGGGATGTCGCAAGCGGTTTGCTTGCTTTCTGTTTCAACATCCTTCTCTTGGATAGCAGATTGTGAGGATGTCCCAGGCGGGGCGCAGGAAAGCCGCCGAGGGGTATTGCATGGTTCCGTTCGCTGCCCTTTTGTGGGGTTGTCTCAAGTGGTTTGCCAGTTTTCTGTCTTAGAAAGCTTTCGCTTGGACAGCAGATTGTGAGGATGTCTCAGGCGGGGCGTTTGTTTCAGCACCCCTAAGGCGAGCCTCCGAGGGGTATTGCACGGTCCCGTGCGCGGCCGTTTTGTGGGGATGTCTAAAGCGGTGTGCTTGTTTTCTCTCAACATCCTTCGCTTGGAGAGCAGGTGGTGAGGATGTCTCAGGCGGGGCGCTGGCTTTAGTACCCCTAAGGGAAGCCGCCGAGGGGTGTTGCACGGTCCCGCTCGCGGCCGTTTTGTGGGGATGTCTCAAGCGGTTTGCCAGGTTTCTGCCTCAACATCCTTCGCTTGGAGAGCAGATTGTGAGGATGTCTCAGGCGGGGCGCTGGTTTCAGCACCCCTGATGGGAGCCGCCGAGGGGTACTGCATGGTCCCGTTCGCGGCCGTTTTGTGGGAATGTCTCAAGCGGTTTGCTTGTTTTCTGTCTCAACATCCTTCGCTTGGAGAGCAGATTGTGAGGATGTCTCAGGCGGGGCGCTGGTTTCAGCACCGCTGAGGGGAACCGCCGAGGGGTACTGCATGGTCCCCTTCGCGGCCGTGTTGTGGGGATGTCTCAAGCGGTTTGCCTGTTTTCTGTCTCAACATCCTTCGCTTGGAGAGCAGATTGTGAGGATGTCTCAGGCGGGGCGCTGGTTTCAGCTACCTGAGGCAGCCGCCAAGGGTACCTTCACGGGTCCGTTCGTCGCCGTTTTGTGGGGATGTCTATTTCGGTTTGCTTGTCTTTTGTTTTTGCGTTGTATCCCGAGTGGCTCTCCCCGTTGCGTACGGCTGGCGCAGAGCTTGTGTCACCGTGGGATGTTGCTTTCTCTCTCCGTGGTGCTTTCCAATCTTGTCCTCGTCAGCGGGAGAGGGAAGTTGTGAAGGTTCATTCTCCCGCGTGCGTGTTGGGCTGGGGAGTGAACTTGAAAAGGTTCACTCTCCAGCTGCGGGAGAGGGAACTTGAAAAGGTTCACTTTCCCGCTTGTGGCTCATATGGCTGGGCGCTTATTGAAATATCCCACATTCAATATAAAAGGATGCACATATGGGGAGCTCCACGCAGTGAGTAGCTGATAGTTCTTTTTGTGCTATTTCTGATGTGCCCACTTCGGCAGCTGTGAAGCCCCAAGATAGTGCAAAAGGGCCCCATAGAGCGTTTAGACAGCTCCGGAGAGCCCTTGAAGGGATCCACTACGCTCAAGGTAGGCAATGGGCGGAGCTGTTAACACAAATGCTGCTTTGCCACGAACGCCTGTACCGCGCAGCCTGGTGGCTCCTGGAAGGGTGTTGGCATATTCTCATTCTGAGCCCAGATGGGGGCGTTCTCATGGTTGCGGCATCGTGGCGCCCGAACGTGTGGGACATGTGTTCCCACATTGTTTGGCCAGCTGTGCTATGGTGTTTGTGGACCAGTGTCTTCGTGAGCTCGCATGCCCATTTGATGATGGCATGCTATTGCTCGTGACTTCAGCAAGCGCACCACGACACACGCAACTGTTACACAATGGATCACGTACGCTGTAGATTAAAGTGACTGGCGGCGTACGCAGCTGAATACGTGCCCCCTGCAACCAGTCGCCATTGCTCCTGGCGTTTGTGTGCAGGTTTCCCGCCTTGTGCTCATCCTCCAATTCGTTCACATCTACCGTCTCATGCGATGCCTGTTCCTCTTCGGGCTGTTACCTCCCGCTTTTATTCAATCCCGTGTGTATGGCACAGCCTTGGGTTTAGCAGAAGCAGAAGGGCATGATGAGGAATGGGGAGCATGTACATAACGGCATGTATATAATGGTTGCCTCATGGCCTCACACACCGTTCTATGCGTGTCGTTTGATAACGAGCGTTCGAATCTGTTCAAAAACCAGTGTCTTGGATTCGCTCCAAAACGGTTCTGCACATGCCGTTCGATTCCTGCGGCCGTGCAGTGAGAAAGCACAGGGGGGAAGACGAGGCTCAGGAGGGAAACGCACACATACAGTGAATCGTCGATCCCCCATAACATGTGGGAACTCGTGGGAGGTGGGGGGGGGAGGCGAAAGTCCAGAAACATATTGGCGAACGTCGGGGGGGGATCCTGGGACTCGTGCCGACTTCTTTGTGTGTCCCTGGGCCCCTCTGGAGGTTGACGAGGAGGTGCGGGGCTGGCGCCCGTCCTTCTCCTCCTCCTCCTCCTCCTCCTCCTCGTCCTCCTCGTCCTCGTCCTCCTCGTCCTCCTCGTCGTCCTCTTCCTGCTCCTCCTCCTCCTCCTCCTCCTTTATTTTTCCTGAAACATGACGTCTCCCTGTCGCACCCCGAGGGGCCGGGCCTTTCGCCTGAGACCTCCTCGCCATTTATGACCCTGCAGGTTCAACATTGGCAACAGATTTACAGATTGAGGGCGAGAAGGAGGAGGAGGATGAGGAGGAGGATCATTGTTGAGGCGGCGTGCGAGGTTCTGAAGGCTGACCTCGCCAGAGCAGCTGGCCCGCGGCAGTTTGGGGTTGGCAAGCTGGCTCGCACCGAACGCGTGCAGAAGATATTGAGTTCTCTGGCAGAGCAACGTCCGTGAGGGCGGGTCGTATTCAAAACGTGGCTTTCGCCTTAGCGCCGCGCACATTCGCTGTAAACCATCAGCAAGAGATTCGCGAATTGAGGGTGGGCCGTTTTCAAAATATGGTTCTTGCTTGAACGTCGCGCACATTCGTTTTACATTTACGCAAGAGTTTCACGGCTTGAGGGCGGTTCCTTTTCGAAATGTGGCTCTCGCCTTAGCGCTGCGCGCATTCCTTCTTCAAACTTGCAGGAGTTTCACGGATTCCCATGGTCAACGTACCAGAAGGATTTAGGATTAGGATTATGTGGGTGCAACAGTTACGTTGATTCGCGGTGTTGAAATCCCAGAATGGCGTTTTGGCACGATTCAGGATCGACAAGACGCAACAGTCTGGTTGATCCGTGGCGTTGGAGTGCCGAGAATACTGTTTTGGCACGCTTCAGGCTCTTCAAACGGCTGCCTTCCAACGAAGCCGTGATAAGGGGCCTATGAAGAGGGAACTTGGAGGAAGGGTTTATTCCATCATCGTTGATGATTCTTGGGTTTGCACTGGTCCTCCTCCTCCTCCTATTCCTCCTCTTCCTTCTCGTCCTCCTCCTGTTCCGCGTCATCCTCGTCCTCCTCCTCCTCCTCCTTCTCCTTCTGCTCCTCCTCCCCGACGTCCTTCTCCTCCTCCCCCTCGTCGTCCTTCTCCTCCTCCCCCTCGTGGTCCTTCTCCTCCTCCTCCTCCGCCCCCGTCCCCAGAGGAGCGGAGTCGGCGGGCGTGGTGGCGCTGGGGCCGCTGGCGCCGGCTGGCGGAGGGCGGCCGCAGACGCCGAGGAGACGCGCGGCTCGGGGTGGTGGCTCCCTGCACTGGTTGGTCGCGCTCCCCATCTTTCAAAGCCCCGAATGAATCATCAGGGGTAACTCGGGTCAGGGCGAACTCGGGTTCGTTTTTCGGGAATCCGAACCCGAGTTACTCCAGACCCGAGTTACCCCGGATAACTCGGGCGCAAGAATCTTCCTCCGCCCCCAGACCCCTCGCGGTGTGAACAACTCACCACGGGATTTTTGTTTCGTTTTTTTGTTTTTTTGTTCTCTCCTATTTTCGGCCTCCGGGGGGCCCTTGCCGGGCCCCAGGACCGCCAGAGCACGAATCAGGAGGAACCGCCAGTCCCGGGGAAGGGGTCCAGTCTGGACCCCTTCCCCGGGACCGTCCAGACCTCTGGGGGTCGGCGTTGTGAAGAAAACGCGTCGGGGTTTTGGGTCAGCTGCGGGGGGTTCGTAGAGTGGGGCTTATCCCAAGGTGGGGTAAGGGGGCGAACCCAGCTCGAGGCTCACTTTTCTTGCTTCCAGGATTAAGTCGGGCCTGTCCCTCTACAGGAGGAATATTCAAAAATAGCCAAACAAATAGTCAGGGGAATATGGTTTAATTGTTGTTTCCGATGTTTGAGTATTTTTTGCATTTACTTGTTCTCCAAAATCCCCCTGTAGGGGGACAGGCCCGACTTAGTTCCAGGAGCCTCTTCCTCCAAACCGCACCTCTGGCCCTGCCCCACCTTTCCGCCACCCCGACATCTGCTGCCTCTTCCTCCCTCTCTCTTTTTAGGGTCGGGCGCGTCCTCGCACAGGCAGGCTTCCGAAGACAACTAAAGCATTGTCAACCACTTTTCAAACATTAGTCAAAATCTTAGAAGATCAGTCCCCACATTATTTTGTTGGCAATGTTTGGATATTCCTCCTGTGGAGGGACATGCCCGACTTAACTCTCTCTTCTTTTCCGCCTGCCCTCTCCCCCGCTGCCTCTCGAGCAGGAGATGAGGCCAGGCTGCGGAGTCCCTGCAGGAGCCTGGGCTCTGGACCCAGAGGTGGGCTTGACGGTGACCCGTGGAACACGACCTGGCTACAGTTGAGACCCATGCCAAGAAACACCCTTCTCGCCTCCAGGACACCCATCCAAGAAGCACCCCTTGGGTTTACATGGTTTTGCGATGGAGAGCGTGACGTTCCCACACCAAAAACCACTGGACGTCCTTGGGTCTCAGGGTTGGGTTCCCTGTGGGAGGTTTCTTGGGGTCTGGCCCCTGCTGTAGATGCGGGACCATGGCGCGGTACCGTGCAGACGGCGACCCGGGGCGTCTTCCAGCGCGTTGTCTGGGAAAGGGCGTCGGCCCAGGGTTTTCTTTTGGTCTTGACATCGCTCGGACGTGTGCATTCCTTCGGCGAGGACCATCGAGGAGCATCCTTGATCATGTGGTGAAACAACCACGCAGGAAACCAACAACACAGGACATGGACGTCCGAGCGATGGTGAGTGGAAGTGTTCCACGATCATCGGCCTTCAACTTGCGTGGGGCCCGCGATTTTTCTGCATCCACGTCGAGGCCGCATGGGGCTGGCGAGTTAAGCCCTGATGTCCCTCGCGAAGCGCTTGTTTTGCGCAGTTTGAATTGAACTCCAGGGTGTTTTGGGACGTCCCCAGCGAAACGTTTGTTTTACTTGTGTGTTCCGTAGACTGGTCTCAAATCCATTGTGTTTGACGTATGCTCCTGTTGACGAGTTTCAAACCCTCGATGTCTTGATGCATGTGTTCCGATGGACTGACCTCGAATCCGGGAGGCCCCTACAGAAGCCCCGGGCGGTATCAGGAGGCCTAGGGAGGCCTCAGGACCCCAGGAGGCCCCTGGATGCACCAGAAGGCTCCAGCAGGGCCCAGGAGGCCCCAGCAGGAGGGCCCAGGTTGTTCAGGATGCCCCAGGAGGCTCCAGGAGGCCCGAGAACGCCCATGAAACTCCTGGGTGCCCTTGGATGCTCTGGGAGCGGGAGTCCTGCGTATTTTGGAAGAGATCGTGGCCTTGGGAGCTCGGACGCATTGTAATTGGAAAGGGATAGTGGCCCAGGGAGCGAAACGTTGGTTTGACGTATGTTCCCATGGGCTGGCGTCAAATCTTTGCCGTGTCTTTTACGTATGCTCCCGTAGACTGGTCTAAAGTCGTGCGTGTGTGTGTGTGTGTGGTGTGTGTGTGTGTGGTGTGTGTGTGTGTGTGTGTGTGGTGTGTGTGTGTGTGTGTGTGTGTGTGTGTGTGTGTGTGTGTGTGTGTGTGTGTGTGTGTGTGTGTGTGTGTGTGTGTGTGTGTGTGTGTGTGTGTTTGTCGCATGTTCTTATGGACTGGCCTCAAATCCAGGAGGCCCCCAGAGGCACCGGGACGCCCCAGGAGGCATCAGGAGGCCCCAGGAGGCAGCAAGAGGCCCCGGGAGGCCCCAAAGAGGCTCCTGGAGGCAGCAGGAGGCCCCGGGAGCCCCCAGGATGCCCCAGCAGGAGGCCCCACGAGGCAAGCCCCCAGGGGGGGTTCAGGGGTCCCCAGGAGGCCCCAGGCGGCGCCAGGAGTTTCCAGAACCCCGCAGGAGGCATCAGGTTGCCTCAGGAGGCCCCTGGACACTCCAGGTAGCCCTGGGGGTGCGACTCCAGCGTAATTTGCGAGGGATCGAGGCCCTGTCTGTTCGTCTGGAGCCCACAGTGTTTTGCTTATGTTCGTACGGTCTGGTGTCGAATCTCTGGTGATTCCTGTCTCGGATGTTCCTGAAATCTGGTCTCAAATCCTTCCTATATATGTTGGTCGCACATCCTTTGTGTCTCACGTATGCTACTATCTGTGGGTTCTAGGTCCTTGCGCATGGTACCATAGCATGATCTCTAACATGAGATGTTGTCCAGGATGTCTTCAGCGGAACGCTTGTTATCACCTGCCCAGATCGCCCAGGCGGAGCTCCAGCATGGGTATGTGTTTCGAGCGGAACGCTTGCCTTTCGCGTGTCCAGGCAGCACAGGCGGATCTCTAATGTGAGGTAGTTTGAGGACGTCTCGAGCGAAACGTCTGTTTTCACGTGTCCAGGTAACGGAAGGCGCGAGGTACGAATAATCAGTTCTTGGCATCGCTCGGACGTGTGCATGTTTCCTTCGCCGGGGACCATCGAGGAGCATCCTTGATCATTTGGCGACAAAAACCACGCACGAAACCGAACAAAAACACAGGGAATGGACGTCCGAGCGATGGCCAGTCTAGGGAGGGATTCCAGGGGAAGGGCGCAGACAGGACAAACGGGCGCAACACGCCCGCCCGTCGCCCAGGGGCGCCCAAGACGGCCCAAGAGGCGCTCAAGACGGCCCCCCAGAGAGGTCCGAGAGGGCTCCAAAAAGGGCCCAGGAGCGCTCCACGAGAGCCCAGGAGCGCCCACGAGCACTCCAAGATGGCCTACGATGACGAACGAACAACACACACCCATACCCATAGGGGGGGTCGTTGGGAGGAGGACTGGTTATGGGTATGGGTGCGGGTTGTCGGACCCTGGGGAACGCTCCCGTTCGAACGGGGACCCCCATCCGACAACACGCACCCATAGCCCTCTCCGACCCCCCTATGGGTATGGGTGTGCGTTGTTGGTTTGTCATAAGATGGTCTCAAGACTGTCCAAGAGGACCCCAAGACGGCTGGAAAAGGCCCCACGAGGACCCCTGAGAGGGCTTCCAGGAGGCCAAACATAAATCATTGATTGTCCCTAGGTCGAAGGTTTTTAGGATGGTCGCGGAACGGCCCAAGTCGGCCCAAGAGGTCCCAACGATCACCCCAAGGGGCTCCCAAGAGGGTTCCCAGACGGCCCAAGAGAATTCGAAGACGGCCTACGAGGGCCTCTCATTTGGCAATTGAGAGGCTCGTGGGCTGTCTTGGGGTTTGTTCGACCGTACCAGGGCCATCTTGGAGGCTTCTTGGGCCTTTACGAGCCCCCGAGAGCTAAAACATGTGAGAACGCGAAGACGTATCAAGGACCGATGGGAAATCTATGTGTTTCGCTTCAGCAGGCGCTCGTGGGAGTCCCCAGGAGGCTCTCTGGGGCGATTTCGGGGGCTTCTGGGCGGTCTTGAGGCTATTTTTGGCCGGCTCGAGGTCGTCTTAAGCTGTCTTGAAACCATGTTTGGTTGTCTTGAGGCCCGCTCGGACTCCTAGAAGGCTCAAGAGGCCAAAGTCTTCGACTTCGCTTATCCTCGAATATCTTATCGTGTACGTAGTTTTTTTCTTGCTTCAGTCCCTTTGTGTTGTTGTAGTTTCCAGCGCTGGCTCTGATCACGGACGCCGCCGCGACCAACTTCCATCTGGCTGGCGCTGCGCCGCGGTTCGCCCAGGGCGGGATATTATTGTTGAGTGACTCGCCGAGGGTGTTTCAGAAGACGTTTAGTCCAGTCGTTGTGGGGCCTCCTGGTGGTCTCTCGGGAGCTTCTTGGAAGCTTCTTATGAGTTTTTTGGAGCCTCTGGGGGCCCTCTTTGGAGCCCCTGGGGGCCTCTTGGGGACGTCTTGGAGCCGTCTTTGGGTGTTCTTACGCTGTCTGGCCACTTCGGAGGCCACTTTGGAAGCCTCTCGCGGCCGCCTTGAGGCTCTCTTGGGGTCCTCTGGGGCCGTCTCGGGGGTTTCTTGGGCCGTCTTGGAGGTTTTTTTTGCCGCCTCGGGTCCCTCTGGGGCCGTCTTGGGCCCCCCTTGGGGGCCTCTTGGGGTGTTTGGGGGCCTTTTTGGAGGCTGCTTGGGCCGTCATGGCCTTCTGAGAGCCGAAAAAAGGCGATGACGTTGAAATTGTCCCAAAACTACAGGACAATCAAAGATTTTGGCCTCTGGAGGCGCTCTCGGGAGTCTTCTTGGGGGCCCGTTGGACTTTTTTAGGGGCCTCGTGGACCTTCTTGGGGCCGTCTTGGGCCGTCTTGAGGCCCGCTTGGGCTGTCTTGGGGCCATCTTGGGCCGTCTTGAAACCTTCTTGGGGCTCCAGGAGGCCCAAGAGGCCGAAATTGCGGATTTCTTATATGTTGTTGTAGGTTTTTGGGCCCCAGAAGGGGCCCTCCACCTTGGGGTCGACGGAAGTGGCGCGACTCCGGGGGGGGGAGACAGAATAATGCAACACAATACAACACGTGGCAATTATGCAAGCATTGGACACATGGGATCCATTGCATTAGGGCGTCCGCTCCGCTGCGCGACCTGCCTCCGGCAACACGCCACTTCCCAGATCACGCGCGCCCGAAAAATTCTGGTAACGGATTTTTGTCCGCCGGATTTCGGTCGCGCCCACATGCGCTTTGAATTTCGGTTGCGACTGTTCGTTACAGTACCCATTTTTTCGGTAACTTAGATTCGGTCGCGAACCCGCGCACAATTCGGTAACGCGCGAAGTAATTTCGGTAACATTACAGACGTTTTCAACGACAAAAGTTTGACAAACGTTTGTTGGAGATGCGGGCGCGGACAAACAAACGTTTGACAAACGTTTGTCGTGGTGTGGGCACGGTCGGCACCATCATCATGATCATGATTATGATGATGATGATCATCATCATCCGCATCAACATCATCATCATGGTCATCATCATCCTGAACATCATCCTGATCACCATCATCATGACCATGATAATTATGTGTATGTTATTCGTGTGTAGTCTTCGGTGTATAAGTGAAGATGGCAGAGTGGGATGAGAAGATAATGGGAAGGATAACGGTGATGAGAAGGAGGATGGGGAGGAGACCGATGAGGATAAGAGGAGAAGGGGGAGGAGGAGGAGGAGGAGGAGGAGGAGGAGGAGGAGGAGGAGGAGGAGGAGGAGGAGGAGGAGGAGGAGGAGGAGGAGGAGGAGGAGGGGGCAAGGGAGGGAATAACGAAGTAGGATGATGCCACGCCCGCCCGTGCGCGTCCTTGCAGCCATTTTGGCTAGGTGCGCAGTGTCTCTGGGCCCCCCCCGTGGAAGATGGTGCCCGCCTCTGCCTCAATATCCTCCTCCTCATCCTCCTCCTCATCCTCCCTTCTATCATCCGTCGCTCTCCCTCTTCTCTCTCCCTCCCACTCTCCCTCTGTCTCTCCCCCTCTGTCTCCCTTCCGCCCCCTCCTTCTCGCTGCCTTCCCCCTCCTTTCGCTGGCGGAGGCGATCCCCATCCATTGGGGGGGGGGGGGGGGGCTGCCCGAGACCTCACTTTCGCCACCCCGTCCACATGGCCACCCCACCAGCGCGTTGGCCCACGGCCGAGGTGGATGCAGGTGCGCTCAGCGCTGCCCTGCTGCAGCACATCGCCGACGTCGGGGTCAAGCGCGCCTTCGCGCTGGGGCCCTACCACCACCTCGGCAAGGACTGCGCGGTGTCGGTCCCAAGCCTCCTCGACTGTTCGCCATTGGTGGCAGTTTTTTCCTGTGCACGTATTTGGTGATTGTACAGCGCATTCGTTTATGTATGCATTAATGTTTCATGTATGCCTTGGGTAGTGCGTGGGGGATTTTTTTAATCATGGAGCTTTGGAAGGGAGAGTGTTTTTTTGTTGTTTTGTCATGTTTGGAGGGAGGGTTAAAGGGAGTTTTGGGCGGGATCGAAGGGGGAGGAGGGAGGGGGAGGAGGGGGGAGGGAGGAGGAGGGAGGATGCATGAGGAGGAGGAGGAGGAGGAGGAGGGGGGGTGGTGGAGATGGATGATGGTGATGATGATGATGGTGCTGATGTTGTTGATGATGATGATGAGGAGGAGGAGGAGGAGGAGGAGGAGGAGGAGGGAGAGTCTCCGTGGCACGGCCCCCCCTGCCGCAGGTGGAGGTCCTGCTGCGCGCGCGCCCCGAGGTCGAGTGCAAGTTCGCCGTGCTGCGAGCTTCCCTCTTCGGCTTGCATCGCGAGGTGCCCCGCAGCAGGGCGGGGGAGAGGGGACGATGAGTGCCTGCGTGAAACGGCGGGGAAGGGAGTGGAGGGAGGAATGGGGGCGAGGAGGAGGGAGGAGGAGGGACGAGCTAGAGATGGAGAGAGGCATGTGAGGATATGGAGATAGATGGGGGGAGGGAGGAGGAGGATGAGGAGGGAGGAGATATATATGGATATAGAGATGGGAGGGAGGAGGGGGGGGGGGGGGGAGTAGGCGAGATCAAGAGAGGTAGATATGGAGAACGAGAGAGGGAGAGTGAGCGCGAGATCAGTAGAGATAGAGATATAGAGAGATCGGGAGAGTGTCGATTCCGAGGTATCCAACGTGCTGCAGGGAAAAGCGCACGGCGTCGGATGCCGAGCGCGCGGGGTCCATGGCGGACAAGTTGGCGTCGGTGCTCAAGCACCTTCGACGCCTTCGAGACAGTCCGGATCGTCTCCGCCAGGCTTGCTCCATTTCTGTGTTCGCGCGCGTTCAGGGGAAGGGGGGGCAGCGGGGGAGACGAGGGAGGAGAGGGTGGAGTAGTGGGCGAGGGAGGAGAGGGATAGGTATCAGGAGGGAGGATAGGAGGAGCGAGGCGCAGGAGGGAGGAGTAGGAGGAGGAGGGAGGAGCAGGAGGAGGAGGGCGCAGGAGCAGGAGGAGGAGGGGGAGGAGGAGGAGGGAGGAGCAGGAGGGGGGATGAGTAGGAGGAGGAGGGAGCAGGAGAGGAGGAGCTTTGACGCTGCTGGGGGGGGGGGAGGAGCGAGGAGAACTAGCCCACTCGTCATATGTCTCCATCCGCGCCTCCCCGCCCTTCTCCCTAGCAGCCCCACTACCTCCACTCCCCTGGCCCCCCTCTCAACTCGGCCAGCCCCCGTCTAAGCGAGGCCCTGTCCACCTGCGTGACCTCGCAGCGCGTGGGCGGTCTGAACTACTTCCTGTTCTTGATGGGCAGGCCGGCCGTGGCCAACGACTTCAGGCCGACGCGGCCCTCCTCGAGAGCTTCGTCGCGCGGGTCGAGGGCCGCGAGCGAGTTTGCGATGGCGTGCGAGGACAGTTGCATTTGTTTCCCTGTCTCGTCGGAATGCGAATGGCACGGTGGATGGGGGGGGGGGGGGGGGGTAGGAGCGCGCGGAAGATAAGAGGGGGAGGGGGAGAAGGAAGATAAAACGACGAAGAAGGGGACGGAATAGGATGAGGGGAAGGAATATGAGCGAGTTGTAAGAAACTAACATTAAACACCAGTTCAGGGCTGCTGGAAGGGAGAGGGGGGGGGGGGGGGCGAGACGGGGAAGGTGGGAAGAGGGATGGAAGCGACGGGTATGAATATATGGGCCAGGGAAGCGCCACAGCAGCCAGAGAAGGAAGGGAGGGATGGAGGAGAGGGGGGGGGGGGGGGGGAGAGGAGGTTTGATTTCAGAACAGAGCAGGGGATGATGAAAGATGCTTGGTCGCCCACCCAACCGCAGGACACGACGCCCCACGGCAACGGAGACGGCGGGCACCCGAAGGCGGACGACAGCGACGAGCGACACATGGACTCCGATGAGCGACGAGGCGAGAGGAGGAGGGAGGAGGTAGAGGTGGAGAGAGCTATGGGAGGAGAGAGGAGGAGGAGGAGAGGGATGATGAAAGATGCTTGGTCGCCCACCCAACCGCAGGACACGACGCCCCACGGCAACGGAGACGGCGGGCACCCGAAGGCGGACGACAGCGACGAGCGACACATGGACTCCGATGAGCGACGAGGCGAGAGGAGGAGGGAGGAGGTAGAGGTGGAGAGAGCTATGGGAGGAGAGAGGAGGAGGAGGAGAGGGATGAGAGGAGAGAGAGGAGGAGGAGGAGGTGCAGAGAGCTATGGAGATAGATGGGGGGAGAGAGGAGGAGGAGGAGAAGGGATGAGATAGAACTGGAGATAGAGATGGGGCGGGGGAGGGGAGGGGGGGGAGGAGGACGGAGGAGGGAAGAGGGGGCGGTCGCGAGCCCGTGCGGGGGTGGACCCGCAGGACTCGCAGAGCGAGATCAGCAACGACGTCAAGACGAGGACCACGACGGCCGACCAGCCCGTGAATGACGATGAGTTGAAGGCGACCCGAGCTTTCTCATCTCTCTCTCTCTCTCTCTCTCTCTCTCTCTCTCTCTCCACCCCCCTCGCCTATCCTCGAAACGTTGGGTGGCAGGGCGCCGTATCCTCAGTAAAGTGCTTATGCTTCGCAGGATGGGGCTCATGTCTTCCGCCCTGATTCTCGAGCGCATGCTCCTATATCCTCAACATGGGGGCTCAATCTGGCGTTGTTTTCGTTTCCCATCCCCCTCTGCATTCAGGTCGTGATCCCCGGCGGCGTGGATGCATATGTATTCCCGTCAGTGTGATGCCTCCGCCTCGCGCCTTCCGTCGCTCGATCTCGCCCGCTCGCATCCCCCCCCCCCCCCCCTCCCCTCGGATTTTCAAAATGGCGTTCATGTCCTCAGATCCTGTATATATGGGGCCATGTCCCAAATTATCGATGTGGTATCCTCAGCAAGGGGCCCCCCTCCTCCTCCCCCCTCAGCCTCAGCGCGCAGCCATTCGGGCTCAAAGGCTGCGGGGCTGGCCCGAGGCGGCTTCGAGATGTCGGCCTCTGGCGAGGGCGGCGCGCCGCAGCGCCCCATGGGCGAGGCCGACCAGGTAGCCCAGGAGTACTTCCAGCGGGGCAGGTGGGTCCGCCTTGAGACCCACGCCCCTCAGCTGAAGCAGCTCGTCACGGAGGTGGCGGGGGCCCTCCCGCACCTGGCGCAGCAGCCTGCCGACGCCGACGTGGCGGAGGTCCTGACAGGATCGGGGCGCATCGCAGACGTGCGCATGCAACGAGAAGGAGTAAAGGCGGTCAACTACGACCACAACTTCGGCGACGCCTTCATGATCCTCGCGGATCAGGGCTACCGCAACCTCCTACGCCTGGCGATGCGCATGAGGCCCAGGGGGTTGGCTTGGATCTCGCCGTCCCAGGACACGTGGGGCGTTTCGGATCACAAGAAGCTCGTGGCATCCGACGCGGCTGCTCGGTCGCGTCCTGTCGGTTATGCGGAGTCGCTTCCTGGCGACCCTGCTCAGCCGCTTCCTGGCGGTCCGCCTCCAGACACTGGTGCGAGCGGCCCTGGCGACATCAGTTTGCGTCTCGCCACCGCGGGGGCGATCTTATGGTTGCGCGGAGTGCATCAAGTTTGGGCCCGTCCGACTCAGTCCGGCTCATGGCGCGCCCCTTGCGTCGACGCCCTCAGCAAGATCATCCTCGCGTATGCCGCCAAATCTAACCTGGCATCATTCGGGAGCGAACACTCGTGGGAGATATTCATCCGCCACAGCTGCCCCGAGATCTACCAGCTCGAGCGGAGCAGGCCCAAGCTCGCGCGCAAGCTTTGCGAGAAGCCGAAGGAGGGCCGCGACGACGACTCCGACAATTCCAGCGAGGAGGGCGGCCAGATGCCCTGGGAGTTCGCGCTGGTCGCCACAAGCGTCGCGTATGAGGTGATTGCGCCGGCAGGCGCCCAACGGAGGATCTACGATTACATGCAGACCAGGCGCCGCGTGCCGGCCCCGCAGAGTCCACCTCCTCGCAATACATATAGATGTATGTATGTACACATGTTTCCGTTTCCGCTCTCTGTCCTTATCATGCCCTGACCCTTCTTCAAGTAGTTCCTTCTCTTTTCTCTCTCATCAGCCCCTTCCTTTATGGCGTCGCTCTCGCCCTCTTTCCACATCTGTTTCCCCCTTTGAGGAGGATGGCGAGGAGGGGGGGGGGGGGGGGGCGAGGAGCAGGGATAGTTGCAACGAGCAAGCGACAAGGAGGAGGAGGAGGAGGAGGAGGGGGTTGGCTCATCAGTCTGGCACGCGGCGCTTGGTGACCTGGAATCTCCCCGGGGGCCCATCCAGGAGTCCAGAGGCCGCGGGGTCATCAGGCGAGGCGGCGGCAACGGGCATTCTCCAGGAGAGCGATTCGCCGCCGAGTCAGGTCGCGCGGTCAATCGTGTTTCGGCACCACCCCTCCCCCCCAAGCCTCTCTCAATATCCCTCTGTCCGTCGTCGCGTTCCCAGCCGTCGTCGTCAAGTTTTGAAGAGTGGCCAGGCCACCCCCATGGTTCGCAGGAAGCGCTTCACGCAACAGACATCTCCAGAGACGGGGAGCTGCGGGTGCAAATATCGGAGGCGTCCGTGCATCACCTACCTCCTTCCCTCCTCTCGCCCCCAATTCCCCCGCTTGGGGGCTCCGCGCCCGCGTTCGTCCTCCCGCGCCTCCCTCGCTCACCCCCTCGTCATAGATGCCCCGTCCATTTCCCCCTCTCCTGTCCTGCCTCCGGCCCGCTCGCCCCGGCCGCGCGCAAGCATTGTGGTATGCTGTGTTCCCGGGAGGGCCAGTCGGAGTGCAATGCCCCGAATGCGCCTCTGGACTATGTGCGGGACGGCCTGGGGCCAGCCATGAGGATCCGATTGAAGGACTTGCGCGTGGCAACTAAGGGTGCCCTCATGCCCAAACCCAGTTGTCAACGCATACCCAAACCTTTGAACCAATAGCTGCTATTTTCAGGAGCTGGGCTGGGAACGCACGCAGAGCGACTCCGAGGGCCACGCCAGGTCGTCGGGCGGCGGGCGCAGCGCTGATGGTGGAGATGGTGCATGCCATGGCGCTGGCGACTCAGGCCCCGGGCGCAGCGCTGATAGCGGAGATGGCGCATGGCATGGTGCTGGCGACTCAGGCCCCAGCAGCTCCAGCGCCGACCCGGGGGAGATGGCGCCTCCCCGCCGCAGGCGCAAGATCGAGCCCGCCGCTGCCAGTGAGCAGAAGTCCACCAGGGAGAAGACATCCGCCGCCAAGCCACACAAGAAGAAGGAGACGTCCAGCGAGTACACGACGGCCTACGAATCAGACCCGAGCGACGGCATGGTGATGGAGCTCGCCAACTGGTCGAAGGAGTCGTAGGCCACTGAGCTAGGGACGAGATGTACTCTAGCAAATGATGCACTACCCAGCTAGTGCCGAAGACACTCCCGTGTTTGGTTTGAACGCCGCGCCCAGGCGCGATCGGATGACGCTCGTGGCTGCAGGGGCGTAGCCAGCCACATTCAGACGATTAGTCCCGACGGATGAGAATCGCATCGCCTCTCTCAGTTGCCGTTGCCTACCGACACACACGCGCATCCCTCGCCCAATCCCCGCCCTTGACCCGCTCAGCTCTACATCGCATCTCCCAATGCCTCGTGCGCATCAAACGCAGGTCGGCCAATGCTGCATGGCCCCCCTTCTACGATCGCACCACTGCATCGCGTCATTGCCCCTGCGCCCCCCGCCCCCTGGGCGACGGGGGGAAGGACAGGGGTAGAGCAGAGAGGACAAGGGAACGAGGGAGGATCAGGAGCGGTGCTGACACAAGGTCTGCTGGCAAACACATAGCTAGGGGGACGGAGGGATAGGGCGGCCTCAGAGGGGCAGGAGCAGGACTGCGAGACACAGATGATCAGAATGAAAGAGTTGATGGGAGGGTGCAAACGATAAAAGGGACGCGCGAAAACTATGAGGGACGAATTGCATCGCAGTCGGGCAACTCGCAAGTTGCATTGCAATCGGAGGTGCACCCTGCAGTCGGCTCAGCACTGCATTTGCAGTGCACGTTGCACTGCAGTTGAGAGGGGGGGGGGGGGGGGGAGACATTGAATTGCAGCCGCGCCATTGCAGCTGTCTCGCAAATTGCATTGCAAGTGAGGGTGGGGTTGCACTTCGTTGCAATTGACGGGCCTAGATCGGTGCGTCCAGAGGCTCTACAAACAGGTTAGCTAGGACATCCAGACAGTGAGTTCGACCCTGCCCCGCGCCGCCCGCGCCAGGCGATTGCCGAGTGGCTTCGCAACGGTGGCGCGGAGGTGGCGCCGCCCGCCATGAGGAAGAGGAAGAATAATATTACTAAGGCGAACGCGACGACGGTCGCCAGCGGCTCGACGCCTGACAGCGAGAAGGGCGCCACGACTGTCATCCAGCCCGTCGACGAGGAGGGGGAGATCTTCAAGCAGGCTCGGGGTGCCGCCACGGTGCCCACCAAGAAGGCTGTGATCAAGGAGTCGGCCTGCCCCCGCAGCTGCCGCGCTGCCCCCGTGTTTGACATGGGAGGATGAGGCAGGGGAGAAAGGAATTAGATGCGAGAAGTTCGGGGCGGTTGATGGGGAGAGATGGAGAAGGGGTAGACGGGGGGGAGGGCTGATGATGTACAATTGGAGTGAGATGGTGTAGGCCATAACAATGCGCATTCGTTCGGGCGTGCTGCGCTCGCGCCGTCGCGGCGGTGATCGTGGCAGAGTAGCAGCAGCGCCGCGCAGAGACGTGCGTGGAGTGATTGAGGATCATCTGCGAATAATGGGTGTTGCCATGCAGTTAGATCTTGCATTTTGGAGTTCTATTCGGTCACACATGTAATTGCTGAATGATTGTCTGTCACGTGTCTGCGCACGTTCGCGGAGGGGCGCATTCGTTCCCAGGAGAAGATCAAGGACGTGAAATCAGAGAACAGACGGATCCAGCACCCGACAATGGGGACCATGTACGCGACCTTCGGCACGAAGGCCACCTACTACCAGTACCAGGTCGACGGCACCAGCAAGCGCAAGCTCTACATTGGAGCCAGCGGCACGCAGGCATTCGATCATGACCAGGTGTGCGTCGATCTCGTGCGGAAGTGCTGCGGGCGCTCCTTGTCAAAGGAGAGGGTGGTGAAGTTGTTGGCTGCGCACTCTGGGGCTACTAAGTAGGAGCACGGTGAGACTACTAAGTAGGCGACGGCGACGACGTATATTGCGCGAGGGGCGCGCAATTCGCCCTTGGAGAATCAGTGTGGAACCCGTGCTCAGACTAGGCGGTGCCACGCTATACCCTGGGCCTTCTTTGATTTGAACCCTGGGAGAAATCGAGAGGAGGATCGGACCCTGGTGAGCCAAAGCCTCTCATCGGTCCTGGAGATCCTGGGACACCTGGCGCCTGATCGGATAGCGGGGATCATGGAGGGGGGGCCCATGGCCCCCGTCAGGGCCCTGGGATCCCCATGGCCCCATGTTGGACCCCAGAGCAAGGTCGCGTGGTCATGGGGGTCCTGGGGCTCCGAATGGGGTCACGGATGCCCCTGGGATCATGGCACCTTGGGCCGACATGTACACGATTTAATGAGTTGTAGATGTGAGTGAGGGGAGGAGCAGCGCGTGTTATAATTCGCGTTGGTAGAGTGGCATTACACCAAACACAATAACCACATGGACAGTGACCGCCGGGTAGCATCTCCGAAGCGGGACGTGCACAATATTGAGTGAAGTTGGGTCCACGCCAATATCCATAAAGTATGAATTGGAGTGACTACGTGATACCATACATGTACATGGTGTTGCAAATGTGTGTATGTGTGTAGACATGTAGTATAACATAATAATATAATGGTAACACTTATACAAATATGTGCCGATATTCAACCATCATCAATTCGCGAACGTTTGCAAACGTTTGCAAACGGTCGTAAAAGTGTGTGCCCAACCATACCAAGGACTACTGCACATGCATACAGCTCCGACACTATATAAGCTCATGGCTTGAGTATTGCCCACTTTGAACGCCAATATGTGCCATCACTTTATTTACTATTTGGACACACTACATATTATCTACTATTATTACGTGGCCGAAATGCACGCAGCCACGCAGACACAACAAGCAAAATCACGTGCCACCCGTACGCCATATGTGATGTGCAGGCTCAGTCGGTTCCAAGCGTAGTGCGATCGAGCGCCTCCCCTGGACACTTACCGTGGCTGCAGCTGGTCGCGCCGAGTTGAACATTCCCGAGGTTGCAAAACAACAAACAGAAACAGCTGCTGCCCCCGAAAAGATCAAGCTGAGCAAGGATACAGCGATCGTTCCGTTCGGTGCGGCTGGGACCTACATGTTTCCAAACAGATGCCCGCTCTTCCACGATTTGCGCTTGCCCGAGGGTTCGGTCTAGGGCACGCGCAACTCGTGGGGATGCCCCCCCCCCCCTCCCGGCGCCCCCGCCGCGACCATGCTCGCGAATATGCTCGAGAAGTCGAAGAACATGAGCTTCGAAGACCGCGTCGCACTTTTCAGGAGACCGCTGATTTTTGCGTGTCGGGGTGTAAGCGCGTCGGCTCGTCCGCCTTTGTTTGTCCGACATCGCCCTTCCTGCTTGGGAACGTGACGCGCGCTCCCTGTATGCCCCTGGCTGGCCTTTTTTGGTTTGAACATGATGCAACGCAGATGTGCAGTATTTGGCTCGGGGGTCGATGGCGCGATGGTTGTGCACATGCAAAACACATCCGAGGAAAGAGGGCGACATGGGCAACGTCGGCCAAGTTCGTGCTCTTTTTTTCGGCATCGGAGATTCGCAAGCTGCACCGGCAGTTCAGGACCGCCCGCATGGGGCGCGACGAGAATTCTACCAGAGCCACCGAGGCGTTCGCCAAGTCGGACGGGATGGGCGTCCGCGAGGGCAAGAACGAGGCCAAAGGCAAGATGTTGGCAGCGTGGCTGAAGGACGAGTGTGGATATGGAGTTGAGTGCTGCCGAAACGTCTCCCATGTCTCCCCGTAGCCTCCGCCTACATGCAAACAAACTGAGCCACGCGCGCATCTAGTGTAAACAAAACAAAGGCTGGGCTACGCCCAAACTTTCTCCCTGTGCGTGAAAAACCGCGCGCTTGCTTGTCATGGCGTTTCACGTAGCGCCCGCTGGGCCATGGTCATGCGTCTTGAACACGACATGCCACCCTCCAATAATGTTTGACAATGGCAGATGGCAGGGCTTGCTGTGTGTCGGACTGCCCACGTTGCGATGCGCTTGCGATGTCTGCTCGCCCCCCCCCCCCCCCCCCCCCCCCCCGACAAGCAATGCCAGAGGACCCCGAGATGAAGCAGGGCGGCTTCCGGAAGGTGGCGTGCAGCCTTACTTGCGACGAGGGCGTCTCCAAGACGTCCAAGTGGAACACTTGGAAGCAGCTCATGACGAAGTACACCGAGAGCGAGGCCGAGGATATGATTGAGGCAGGACCCACCGCGGTGCGCCGCGTGTGAAACGCGCTCGTCGGAACGCCGGCGAGTTCGACTGCCTGCGAGCTGGGCGGGTCGACGGGGGAAGGAGAGGATAGGTGACGAGAGGAGAAGCGACGCACCACGAGCAGGGAGGATCACGGGAATGGTGATATGCCGGACAGGGGAGCGAGAGTCCATGCGAGCGGTGCCACAACGGGCCCAGGTGCGCAAGAACCCGAGGAACCCGTTGCGGCAGGAATACCTCGACCACGACGAGCAGCACACCAAGTCGTTCAAGCGCACCAGGGCTGGCACTGTGGACGCCCATCATAAGCTCGAGGGGGATGACGCGAAGGCGTTGATGGGCGAGATGCAGAAGAGCAAGATGATCACGGATGTTCGCGCAGCGTGTTTTCTGTTTCTCCTAGATGAGGGGGCTGTGCAGCGGATGGGGGGGGGGGCATGAGGACAGGATGAGGATGCGGAGGATGAGGAGGGGGAGGTGAATGAGGGGAGTCTAGAGTGAGGGTCAAGCAACCACTAGGATTAATTCGTACATGTTCTGTTGCATGCACTGCTCGAATGGCCGCTCACCTCGCCCGCCCCTTACTCACTCTCACAATGCCCCCTTCGATATCCTGTCATTCACCTGCAACCCCCCTCCGCGTTAGCCCCCCGCCACTCGCTTTCCACCCCCAGGAGGAGGAGGATGATGAAGGGGCGAAACGAGGACGATGATAATGAGATACGAGAGGGAGGAATGAGGAAGAGGGGGAGAGGAAGGACCGAGAGGGAGGGGCGAATAAAAGAAGAGGAACCGACGAGAGGGAAGAGGGGAAGGAGGAAGATGAGAAGGGACGACGAGGAAGAGGAATCTGATGTGGATGGTGACCATGAGGAGGAGGCCGATGTCAGGTAGAGCTATCCACAGGGAGCAGTCGCAACATGGGCCTGAACATGTCCGATGACGAAGAAGAAGATGCGGCTGGTGGTCCGTCAGGGGGAGGGCGGGGCCGCGACGGCGGCCGCGGGCGCGGGCGCGGCCGCGGCCGCGGGTCCAGCGTCCCTGGCGCTGCTGGCTCCGGGATGAAGCTGGTGTCCGCCCCTCTCTGACCCATTCATAGAATTTGCCCCTCCTCCGAAGCCGCCTCGACAACGCCGCGCCAGCATGCGCGCGCGCTGGCGCGGCGTCGTCGGGGCGGCCTGAGAGGGGGCGGGCAAGCCCCGCCAGCGGCGCAGCCCCCCTCTCAGGGCATCGCCATCACGCAGGCCATGAAGCACTGCATCTGCCTCGTCGGCGTGACCAAGACCGACCTGATGAAGTGCGACCCCGCCATGGACAACACAAAGTCTGCCTGCGCGAACCTAGAGGCCAGAGCCACCGCAGGGCCAGTGATGTAGTGGCGCGTTTGTAAGAGGAGCGCTTCAGGAATAAATGGTGACAGTGGTGAGAATGACGGGTAGATGCTCGCGGGGAGGCAGTGGCGGTGTAGCTATGCAGCGCCAAAGCAGCGACAGTAATGACGCAATGGCACATGGGGGGCCTGCCATGCAGATTGAGATCTGGATAAACATGATATTTCGCGTGGAGGCGAGGAGGAGTGGGGGGGCGATGGCGGCGACGGCGAGGAAGAGGATGATGAAGAGGGCGATGGATATGAGGAGGCGTGCTGGCTTGCGGCGGCCATCACTGTATCAGCTGCGTCGCCCCTTCCCTTTTTGGCGAGGCTGCCATTTCGTTGCTCCAGGCCATCCTCCAGTAATACGAGGGCGCGCCCAGCGATGCCACCGTGAAGGCCAAGGAGGTGGAGACGGGAGAAGGGGCGGACGGCTGATGTCAGCAATGTCACCCTAGGCAGGAACGTCGGGATGCGATGAGGCGATTGCGGCATGAATCGCGAGAGCGAGGATGGCGATGGCGACGGGGATGGGGGGGGGGGGAGGGGTAGGACGAGGACGATGACAAGTTCGAGGGAGTAACACGAAGGGGGGGGGGGGGGGGGAGACGGAGGAGGAGGAGGAGGGAGAGAAGAGGAGTTTGGATGAGAGCTCTCCTAACCTCCATCAAATCCGCGGCTCAGGGGGCCCCTCGCAGGGCCCCTTCGGAGGACGTTGAAGAGAAAAGGGGGATTGCGCGGTGGCTCAGGGAGGGGGGGGCGAGGGGGGTGGAGGAGGAGGGACAGGAGGGAGTGCCCCCAGCGAGTGTCGCCCAGGTGCTCGGGAAGCTGCGGACTTGCATGGCCGAGATGGGCGACCTGCTGCTCGAGGAGAGCCCCGCGCCGGTGGGCACGCAGAAGCAGGTCATGATTTGCATGGGCCTGTTCGAGGGGGCCAAGAAGCACCGCGTCATGAAGTCCTGATTCGTCGACGCCGAGGCCCGCGCATCTGCCATCTCGATTTTTTGCACGGAAGCCGAAACTTTGGGAATGTGTTGCGCGGAGGTTCCATGGGCACGCAACAGTTGCCCGACGATTTGATGCACGGGTCCCCGAACGGAGGGGGGGGGGGGGACCATGGTTTTTGTTCAGAAATGCGTTGGGCCGATGCCCCATGGGTCGCGGTATCCAGGCGGCGCCTAGGTGTTGCGTCGCTCTATGGTGGCCAAGAGCAACAGTGATGCTGCGATTCCCTCTCGCGCCTGCCCAGATGCTCTGGTGAGGGGTGGGCGGCGGGCGGTGCAGAGCTCAGTATCGCTGTTGTTCTAGGCTGCGACCACGTTCGCGAGATTGGCCGCAGTTGCGATCGGCACTTGCGATTATTCTTTTTGTTGCTGGCTCTGCGCGCCAGCGGCAGAAGGCTTCGATGGCCTCCAGAGTTTGCGCGCCAGCGGGCGAGCTGACCAGACTGCGCTGGCCTCGATTCGGAATAGGACAGGAAGGGCGGCCCCCGAGGTAGGGCGAGCATGGGGGGGGGGGGGCGACGGAGTGGAGGTAGGAGACTGAGGATGATGAGGCAACAGCATGTTTAGTTCGAGTGGGAAGCTCGCCCCCGCGGGGGGGCCGCTCGCATGAGCGGCGGGGCGCGCCGCCAGAGGCGCCGCGTCGATCTGTCGCCCGACGGCTCGCAGTCCTCGGATATTGGCGGCGATGGCAGCGAGGTGTCATCGGGGCTCCCAGTTCGATGGATGAGCTCTATGTCGCTGCGCGCGCCCTACCCTGCCCGCCCCCCCCCCCCCCCCCCCATCCGCCCTCGCACTACCCCCCCCCCCAAACCCGCCCACCTTATCCCTTCCCTACTCCGCATCCTCCTTGCCCCCATCGTAACCCACCCCTTCCCATCCCCATCCCGTTCCGGACTGGTCGGCGCGGCGACTGGGCGCATCGATCGGGATTGCCGAATTCAAAATGACACGTTCAGTATCCGCCCGCCCCGGGGATGAACAGCTCCGAGCAGTGTCATCGTTTTCGACGATGCTATTGCACGATTGGGCCTGGGGCAAAATATATGGAACTGGTGTACAACGTTACTGCCACGCCGCTTTATCGCGATGGGCTAAGGGAGTGCAAGAGGTAACTGAGATTGCATATATTGGGTCTTGGGGCTCGAGCCCTGGCAATGTACATCAAGCGCTCACCAAGAAATATTTAAAGCACAATGCGCTTCCCACGCCTGAAGTAGTTTCAGTTCGATGCCGCCAGCCACGTTCAATCGGTGTCCAGGACTCGCCGTGCCGCATCTTGTGCCCGCGCGCCTTGCTTGCGGCCTTGTGCAAGCACCATCGAGAAACATTCAATGAGTTGTTCGGCGTAGAGCACCTTTCGATGTTCTGGGCAGGCGCGCCCAGGCATTCCGTGGGCGAACCTTAACATCGCAACGCGCAGTAGAGTACCCCCCATTAAACCTCAAGTTCAAAGTTCTTTGAGTACACCAAGTTTTAAGAGAGTACCCCCCCCCCCCCCCCCCCCTCCCCCCCTTTAAAACATCGCAACGCACAGCTTAACATCCCGACACACACAGTTTAAAGAGAGTACCCCCCTTGCTGCGCGTGTCTCTTCTGGGCCCCACGGCGCGACGGTTGCCTCAAGAGGCGCCCGGTGTGGGGGATAGAGGACAGGCACAAATTGGCCATGCCCTTACGAATACATGGGGACGGTGCAGAGATGCAGACGAACGACAGCGTGACCGTCGCATCGTGTACACCTGTCATTGCTAGTGGTTCTACGCGAACCCTATGCCAACTAATTGCTGTGCGGCCCCTGTCGGCCACGGCAAAGCAACGCGGACGCGGATGTGATGCGTGGAGAGATACCCGGAAAATCACCATCTGGAGCTTGAACGCTCATGCCCAAGGGCGGCATCCCACAAGAGATGCTCTAGGCTTGGTTCCCGTTCCGCCCTGTTGCCAGCCAGATGCAGGAATAATTTGATGATTTAGAAGGGGGAACTTGGAGGGAGGAGTGACGGGGGTGAGAGGGTGACAGGGGTGGGGAGGTAACGGGGAGGGTGGAAGGATATGGATGCAAGGAGGGGGCGGCGGTAGGGAGGTGGAGGCAGCGGGAGGCGACTAGGATGGAAACTTTGGTTTGCATGTCGCGCGCCGTGGCCCGCGATCGCGTCGGGCGGAAGATTGGAACGGAGAGCGTTTCCCACCTGGCTCTCACAGGGCTAAAGTTGTTGTCGAGTACCTTTGCCACGACAATGAACCGTTTAGGGCGTGGATACATAGTGGAATTGGTGACGTGGAATTTTTTGTCAACACCTGGGCACGCCGGCGCCCGCTTGCGAGGGGATGCGTTGGAAGTGCTCGGCAAATAGAGGGGATGAACCATGGAACTGCTTCCGCAAAGGTAGGTGGGCTAACCATTGGATGGCGACCTCTCGCAACCCCCCTTTTCCTTTCAATCATCCCACATTCGAAGTATGGGGCGTCACCGGCGAGCCCTTAGCGTTCGATGCACTGCACGTGGTAGACCTTGGCATCGCGTCTCACATTGTTGGCAACGCCATGTTCGAGATTGTGTATGAGCAGTACGGGCTTCCACCTAAGCAAGCAGCTGCAGAGCTTTGGAAAAGAAATCCAGAAACAGCACAGATATATGAATGTTCCTCATCGGGCGACATTATCAGGCTTGCGCAAATCCCACCCGAGCGGGCGAACGTCTTAGGATTCTGTGTTGCAAATTAGAAACACCATAAACTGAAATAACATAGATTGGCATAACACGTAAACTAAAACACAAACACCTAACACACGTACATCAATAACGCAACATAAACTTAATGCGTGGGAGTATACCAATAACAAGAAGCAGCGTAAACAAACACGAACACGAGACGAACCACAATGAAACAAACGCATGAAACGACAACATTAATACGACATGCACCCAGCTACTAAAGCATGCCTCGACACGACCCTGCCCAACAATAGGTCTCGAAACACGAGGTCTCGAAACGACCCTGCCCAACCCGACAGTTCAGCTATCACGCGCATCTAGTGGCCTGGCAACGCTGGGCGGTCGGGGAATTTGGTATCAGGATGTTTGTTTCGAAACCATCCGCCCCTTATGCGGATTACCCCATCTGGAGCAAATCCCTGGACGCTTCCCACCAAAGATGGCTCGTTCCCGTCATGGTCAAGACCCCAGAGCAGCGGGGCGACGGCTCGGATGCCCGTACCATGAGGACCCTATGTCTGAGGAATTTGGCTCGTTTCTACAATGATTTAGACTCAGCTGGGATGTTTCACAGGCGGGCAATCCATGAAGGCATCTGCGGCCGCCGAGAACTTCCGCCCTTGCGACGCAAGCCATGGCTTCCAAACGACATAAGTATTCCACAGTCAACAAGCATCATATGTTTTGGCATGTGGCGGAGTCGGCCAAGTGGATGGACCCTAAGTGTCAGCGGTGCTACATGGCTGAGGATTTTATTTGTGCGATGGTCAAAGTGTCGTTCGCGGCGCTGATGGGCAGCCCAACCTTGTCCCTCTCTGCCAAAGCCATTGAGCGGTGGCGCATAGGGGGGTATTTTGAGATCGAGCGCGGCCTCGCAGTGTAGGCGCTAGCAAGGGCAATGGGTGGAGGAGGAGGGCGATGGGGAAGGGGGGAGGGGGGGGGCAAGCAGGGATGGCCAAGGAATGGTGAAGGGCCAGGGTGGGGAAGGGAATGCCGCAGGCACGGTGGGGCAATCCCTGCCCGAGCTCGCGTCCGCGATCGGGCGGGCTTGTTTCGCGAGACACGCTCGCGCGCGTTCATGTCGCCCGCCATTGGCGGGGGGGGCGATGATGGGGATGTGCGGGGAGGCGGACGAGGAGGAGCAAGAGGAGAGTCACGATGAACGCTGTCAGGCTATCGAGGCATCGCAGCGGACCGTGCTCGGCGAAGGCCGCGGACCGCGGACGACGGTCCGAGAGCACAGTCGGCGATCGTCGAGTTCTTAGACTTGGCTCGTCACTCCCATCCTCTCCCGCGCTCGCTGACCACACTCGAATTCGCCCGCGTGTCCATCCAACGTCTATCCCTTTGAGCACCCGTCCACGTACCTATCGGCCCAGCCAGTCTCCAGCGCGCTGTCCCGCTCTTCCTCCCCCTCCCCCCCTGCTCATCGTAGGGCCACCCTCCTAGCAATTGTCTCCCCGTCCTCCCTCCCCCGCCCTTTTCTTTTTTACCGTAGCCATTTTGGCTCAAGGTTTGGCTCGAGCGGTTGCACAACCGGTTCCGCGCCGATCCCCGCCGCGACGCCCTCTCGGGCCGCCATCTGCCAGGCGCGACGCCTGCCTACTCTCCTCATTCCTATCCCCAGCGGCCTCGCGACGAGCCCGCTCCTCATCGCAGAGCGCGCAAGCAGCGCGCTAACGCCCGCGCGCTTTTAAGGGTGCACAAGGCTGCGATGATGCTTTCGCAGCACCACTCCTTCCAGGGTATCCCCCAGCAAGGCGCTGTTCCCACAACCTTACCCCTCCTCACGCGCCGCCTCTCTCGCCAACATCTGGGCTGCAGCAGCGCGGTATGGCTACTTCTCCCACCCAGCGTTTGGCTGCTCCTCCCTCACCGTCTCTTTATGCCAAGCGCCTTCCCATGGACTTTTTTCCTCCACCCCAGCAGCCAGTGCGCCAGAAAGGCAGCGCCCCTCCCGAGTTCTGGTATTGCTTGCAATGTGGCCGGGCCAACACCACTATGGGCGTCTCATGTCCCAACTGTTTTCCGACTCGGGCAGCAGGTCATCAGCATGCGACGGCCGGCCCAGCCAAAGGTCAGGGGCAGCACAGGCCCCTGCAAGATGGGGGCGCGGGGCCGGGCCACAAGGGCCCTCGCTCCTTTTCCGGAAGCACGGGAGGGGTGCACTTGGGCAAGGGCCAGGCACCGACAGAGGCGCCATCTTTCGATCAGGTGGCTGCATGGGCAGCGGAGCACGGCCTGCTCCCCGCGCCCCCAGGAGACCATGCGGTCCAAGCGGCTGGGATCTCCAGCAAAGAGCGCAAGAAGCGCGAGAAGGACGAAGCTCGTAGAGCTCGCGAGTACCAGCGCAGAGATGGGGAGCAGCCTGCCTCGAAGGCTCCTGGCACCCCGCACGGTGCTAGGGACACAGGCATCATAGGACAGTCTCCCCAGACACAGCCTTCCCCTTTTGCGCCTCCTCACGACGGTGCGGCCACTCCCCCTACACTCTTCGGCCCAACCTCTGTACGGCAGTCTCCTTTCCTTGCGGCCGAACAGGCCTCCGCCTCGCTCGGCGCGCTGGATCCTGCCACTGAGCTCTCGGTGGCGGAGCTCACAGCGCAATGCCCTGCCCTTACCCCAGACGAGGCGCACTCTCACTCAGCCTGGCTTTACCCCCCGCTCGAGCCCGACCGCCTGCTGGAGCACCGCAAGGCCCTTGCAATGAGCAAGGAGGCACTAATCCTGCAGCTTAGGGCCTCAACTCTCCTAGGACACTCCGATATGCGTATCGCCGAGATCCGAAAGGAGATTTCACTAGTTAACTTTCAATTGGCCAACGCGAGGGATCCGCTGGCCAAGATTAGTTAGCAAGAGCACGTGGTGGCCTCCCTGCATGCTGATTGCGAGCAATTGGCAGCCAAACAAGCGCAGGCGGAGGAGCACGTGCGCAACATCGCCCTGGCCCTTCAGACCGCACAAGCGGACCTCAGCCAGGCTTCCATGTTACTAGCTTATTTCAAGTCGCAAGCACCGCCAGCCGCCGCCATCACTGACTCGCTCATGATGGGGGACGCGGCGGATGAGCCAGGTGCAGCACAGCGCGCTGCGGCACTCTCTGCAACGCATGCAGGTGAGGAGCGAGCCGACCCACATGACCTGGGAACGGCCACGCCCCTCACTGCAGCGCCGCCCTCTCCCCCGCTCCTCCACTGCCCTGCGCCCCTCCCAGGCATCCAAGGGTTGGAACAGCCTTACATCACATCACTCTCCGCGGCCATGCAAAGTAACGCCGAGGCCATGGCCAGGGAGGTTGCCACCATCAAGGCAAGTTTTGACTCCCAGGCCCAAGCCATGCGCAACTCAGTAGACACCCTAGTCTCACAGATCAAGGCCGGGCAACTAGTGCCAGCCGCCGTTTCTAGCCACGGCGCTGCGGTCCGGGGGGGCGGCACAGCGCCGTTAGGATGTGAACAGGCCCGCGCTTCCCCCAAAGCAGGCCCGCTATTCCGCCTAGGCTTCGTGCCCAAACCCGGGCCAGCGCCAGTGCCCGAGACGCCGACAGGGGAGGCGATCACCACTGCGCCTACGTTTCAAGATAGCTCGGTTCGGGAGGTTGCTATCAACCAGCAAAGCCCGGCAGCAGCTTCCGTAAAGGAACCCAGCGACATGCCCCCGCCTACCCGTTCTGCCAGCCAGCTTGGGTGGGACCTCTCCGATGAAAAAGGGGAGCCGGTCTCCATGGCATCCTCCCGCCGTTGCGCAAGCGCTCAGGCCAGGGGCAGATCCGCGCGCGCGGGTCCGGCCGAAGAGCGCGCACTTTCAGGCATCAGCGAGGAAGATTTTGTAGCTAGGCAGGCAGCACGCAGCAAGAGCCCTCGTGGCTCACGTCGTCCCAGGCCCGCGACAGCCGAGGCTGAGCCAACGGCACGTGCAGGTGCACCCGCCACGGCTACCCCACGCAGTCCTGCAGATGCAATGGCAGAAGCTGAGGCTGCGGACCTTCGCGCTGAAGCCGAGGCCCACGCGGCACAAGCTGCTCAGGACGATTTAGCCCAGGCAGCGCGCGACGGCACGGTTTTTCAGGTCGCTCCCCCGGACACTGCCCACGGGTGAACCTGGGGGGGCGGCAAGGTATACGCCGCAGCCCGCTTCCGCCCATGGGGTGGATGCTACCGGTGCTTACGGCTACCTCCATACAGTTGGTCAGGGACTTCGATGTCATTTTTCCAGCCCTCCACTCCTCCTCCATCCCCACCTGGCACAGCTTTGTCTTCGATACTCCCTACGCGGCTTTTGACTCCGCGGATATATATATATATATACTGACGCCAGCGGAGGGGCCTCCAAAGGAGATCTCGCTGGCCCGCCAGCGTGGGCTTTTCTGGTCTTTGCATGGCTTAACGGCACTCGACACTTTCTAGGCTTCCTCGGGTGTCCCACCCCGGAGATAATGGGAGCAACTAGAGTCTCCGCTAAAGCGGAATTCGACGCCGCCACCTGGGCGGCGTTATGGGCTTTACAGTCCCCCTTTCCTCCCGCCGTTCCTCTCACCTTTCACTCAGACAACATGGACGTAGTCGCCACCGCCCAAGGCGGTACCGTGGCCGAGCCACTAATGGAACATAGAAGCCGCCTCGACAGTCTGTGCAAGGTACTTGGCCTGAAACGTCGCTTTACATGGCAGCACGTGCACGGTCACCAAGCTGACCCGCTCAACGAAATGGTTGACACGGTCGCCAGACTGTACTCCCTCGCACTGCTACCTCCTCCAGTGCTCCCGCCCCTCATGAGCTTTCTCCAAGACAATGCGCACATTTTGGAATGGCTTTGGCTTGAGTGCCTTCCTCAGCAACAGCGAGCGCTTTACCCGCCGAAACATCAAGTTAGTCTTAATCCTCCTCTCCCCCCACGCACCTCGCTTGCTGATGTTTTCCCAGGTCTCTCCAAAGAGGCAGCCCCGATCGCAGACGCCACGGCATCATGCTGTCTCAGGCTAGCCTCAGCCAACATTCTCTCTCTCACGCCTGCTTCGCGCATCTCCCAAAGAGCCAGGCTTACAGGCGTGGCCGTCAAAGGACGCCTCCACCAACTGGCCGCCGCCTTTCAACGCAATGGGCTCGACGTTATCAGTATGCAAGAGACGCGAGTCACAGCCACGGGCTCTGGCAAACGCCAGGTACCCCCGTACGTAGTCTTTTTGTCAAAGTCTCAAGCTGGAACTCATGCTTGCGGCTGCGCGCTATGGGTCAACCTTGCCGCGCCCGTTTTTCCCAATGCCAAAGGCATTCCCACTTTCCCTATTAAGTCTCACAGTGTGCGTATTGTACACCAAGACCCGCGCATTATCGCGGCCGTCATCAGTCAGAACGGCCTACGCTTCAGCATCCTCGTGGCACACGCTCATCATTCCGGGCGTCCTCTCCACGAGCAGGCCGCATGGTGGCAGCACCTTAGGCACGTGCACGACCATATTTTACCGCAGCCCACTCCTACTCTTGTCCTTATGGACTCCAATGCTGCAGTGGGCACGCAAACATCGGCGGCCATTGGCCCCCAACACGCGGAGCAAGTCAACGCGGCTGGCTCCTTTTTCCATCGATTCCCACTTGCATCTAATCTTTGGCTGCCGGCCACCTTTGTGCCACACCCTCTGGGAGCGGGCACATGGATCGCGCCAGCACGTGACCCCGCCTTCAAACAGCACTGGAAGCGCAGGGACTACATAGCTATACCCATAGGCGCCTCTGCCAATGAATGCGAAGTCAAGTACTCTCTTACCTTAGCACTCGCAGTACTAGACCACGCTGCCCCGTGCTTATCATGCCGTTTCAAGTTACAGCTTCGACCAAACGAGGACCAGGGACGCCAGGTCATGCGTATTCCGCATGGTCCTACAGCATACCTCGACCCGACGGCCAGACAGCTTTTTGAAGACACTTTCTCGCCTCCCCCTGAAGCTTTAACTTTCGACTTGCACGCCTCCGACCACGCGCTCATCCTTGACAGGGAGGCGCGCAATGCCATGCTACAGGCATTTCCCCAACCCCGCACGGCTACAGGTCGCGCACCTTCCAATTCCCGCATCTCCATGGCCACCCTTATGCTTATGGATGCCAGAGCTTTAACTATCAGCCAAGCCAACACGCTTCAACATGAAGCAAGCAACCTTTTCTTGCTGGCAGCTATCGCGGCTTGGAAGCGATATGTGCGATCCAGGCAAGCATTTACACGTCCTAAAGCGGCCTTGCTACATCACGACGAGCTCTCGCTGATGCCCGCAGTTAATAATGCTTTTGCCAAACTTGCGGAGCTCGGCGCTGCTCTCCGCAGCATGCGTGCCAGCATGGCTGACCCTAATGCCTCCATTAAATGGAAGCCCAGGATACGCATGGCCTGCTTGCATCAGTTTTTAGCATCCTCGCCTATACGCGTTGCTAAAACCCGCTTTCCTCATGCTTGCTCTGCGCCTACCATAGGTACCGCATACGCGGCTGCCATTCAATTACGCGCACGCGCAAGCGCCATCAGGGCCATCGTCCTAGCTCAATTCACACAGGCAGTACGTTGCTCCGTCGACCTGGATGCCGCTTTTCACCTACAAGGCATTGCCGCCGAAGTTCACGAGGCATGGCAGACCTCACAACAGCGCACTGCCTTTGCGCGCTTACGTACGCTGGGCGTGGGTTCTAAAAAGAAGCTACGCTCCTCTCCCCTACCTATCCTCTCCACGGCAGCGGGCACCTTCGTGGTAGACGCCACCCAAGCGGCCGACACGTGGTTATCCCATTTTGCTCGACAGGAGCATGGTGCAGTTATCCCGCTCAAACATGTCAAGGCCTACGACGCTAGTGCATCGTATTTGCCTGCTGACCTTACTGTGGATGTTCCCCCTCCATACTCCCTCTTCTCCCTAGCGCAAATCGAATGCGCCTATGCCAGGACCCCAGACTCGGCAGCCAGCGTGGATGGCTCCAAAGGAGCCTTTGTCAAGTCGTTTCACCGTCTACTAGCGAAGCAGTACTACCCGGTCCACCTCAAGGCGCAGGTACGCCTTGAGGAACCGCTGGCTTGGCGGGGAGGGTACATTTTGACATTTTTAAAGGCAAAGGCAATCCGGCCATAATGGCCAACTCTCGCTCGGTAATGGCCTCCCCCCACTTCTCCAAGCGGCATCGTGCCCTATTGCGCAGAGAACTGGTGGAATATCTTCCTCCCATGGCAGGCGCCTCCCAGTCTGGAGGCATCGCTGGACGGGGCGCAGATTTCGCCACGCTCGCGGTCTTAGCGCACCAAGCCTACGCAAATAGCCAGCGCATTTCCTCAGCGTACATATTTATAGATGCTGTCTCAGCCTTTTACAGGGCCCTCCGACAGCTTATATTTTACTGCGACTCGCAACAAGCTGACCTCTACTACTTAGTTGCTTCCCTTGATCTCCCCCAGGAGACAGGTGAAGAACTAATAAGACATGTGCCCTCTGCCCCTCCTATACTGCAGGAGGCTGGTCTCCCCCCGCATCTCCATGCACAAATCTCGGCTGCATGCGAGCATACCTGGGCCTTCTACCCAGGCGCCTCAGGGGTAGCACTCACATTACGTGGCACCATCCCAGGACAGCAGCTCGGAGACGTTCTTTTCAACTTCCTCATGGCCCGAGCCAATAACGAAGCTGTCAAGCAGCTCACCGAATCACCGCTTGCACACCTTATTCTCAATGTCCAGGTGGACAAAGCTGCCCCGCGCTCATTTTTCGCTCATCACAAGGATAACATAGCCTCCGCGGAGACAGATGTGCACCAATATCTGGACTCGTGCTTTTTCGATGATGGTGCCTATGCCTTCCTTGGTTCCACTAAGGAGCTCTTTGACGCCATGCCCGTGCTAATGGCCATCATAGTCGAAGCCTACGCGCTCTCAGGTATCAAGCTAAATTTTCAAGTCAACAAAACCATGTGCCTTTTTCAGTTTAGAGGGGAAGCTTCCATATCCCTTCGTCGCAAGCTCTGGGGCCCCCAAGGGCTCAATGGGCACATGCTAGTCTCACCTACTCTCGGGCATTCGCCTTTTTCCCTCCACTTCGCCAGAATATACACATATCTAGGTACGCACCTGGACGAAAAGGGCAGCATAGGCCCCGAGCTCGCCCACAGGCGATCGGAGGCGGCCCCCAGCTGGCGCAATCTTGCCCGTCAATTCTTGCGCCACTCTTCTAGTACGTGGCTTCATGAGCACCTGCATTTACTGGACTCCCTCATCCTCTCCTCCCGCCTTTTCAATGCCGCTGTTTGGCCATTGCTCACTGGACCGCAAATAGTCTCCCTACAAGGAGAGCTCATGAGAATGTACAGGCGCTTGCTCCACCTCCCAAGGTGCGACAGCACGGCAGAGCGGGACTCATTTGTCCTGGCCAAGGTCTGCAGACCCCCTCTACCGCATATCTTTAGTGCAATGCGTCTGCGCCTCTTTGGCAGGCTCCTCCGCACGGGACCTCCGCACCTCACCTCCCTGCTGGCCAAGTTAGCCGCAGACGTCCCAGACTCATGGCTTGCCCTGGTGCAGAAGGACCTACAGTGGCTGGGCGAATTTTCTGCCAATCTAGCTCAAATGCCCTCGCCAATGACGCACCTGGACCAGTGGGAGGCCCTCGCTCTCCAATCCCACGCAGGATGGAAGCGTCGAATTCGCAATGCCCTTACAGCGGGAGCACAGCATTTCGCTCGCGCAGCACTCGCCGAGGCAGCTGCCAAGCATTTTTTTGCCATTACCGTCCCATGTGGGATCCCCCTGCCGACGGACCATGTACAGCACCCGATCGAGCAGCAGCGCCTGGCAGCGCACTACCCAGCGGTGCTCACCTGCCCATGGTGCCCGCGCACATTTTTTAAATTTCGGGGGCTAAAACAACACGTTGCCCAGGTGCACTGGACCCTGTCCCACAGGGTCAAAGGCCTAGTACCGGACACCCAGGTGTGCCCGGCCTGCAGTCTCCCCTTTGGCTCACGCGCCAGTCTCATGCAGCACCTTTGTTTCGACTCTTTCATATGTGCTCTCTACCTCCTCTGCCATTCCCAACGCCTTCCCCAGGAGCAAATCGCCGCGCTTGCTATGCAACGCTGCGAAAATGCCAAACTACAAGTGAAGTCAGGCGTAGGTCGCTGGCGTGTCGCATTACCGGCACATCGTGCCAAGCGTGCTACCACCCAGCACTTTCGTGACTTTGCCAAACACCTGTCGCAAGCGGACGCTCGCGCCATAATGGCGGTTACCGACTACGCGCTGGACTCTGCAGCCGTCTCTTTACTTTTTCCCGCCGATGTTCCTCCGCCACAACCTCCTCCTCTTCCTGCGCTGCCTGAATGGCCATTTCAACCGAAGGATGATTCTGGTCTAGCGACCAGCGAAATTCCAGCCCGCATCAGGCGCAAGGAAATATTCATTCTCAATCTTTTTTCTGGCCGCAGGCGCGAAGGGGATCTCCAGCATCACCTGGAATCATTCACGCCTGACCCCTCGATAGAGGTACATATACTGTCGGTCGATATTGCTATCGATCCCGACTCAGGCGATCTCACCAAGTCGGAGACCATCAAGCTCTGGCAACAACATATTTATGCCGGTAGAGTGGTTGTTTCAGGTGGGGGCCCACCTTGCGAAACCTTTTGCGCGGCCCGCTGGAAGCCCAACGGACCACCGCCGCTGCGCACTACCGAGCACTATTGGGGCATCCCCAACGCTACGCCCAAGCAATCCCGCCAATTGCAGATAGCCAACTTGCTACTCGCTTCATTGGTCCTCCTCTTTGCCGCTCATTTGGAAATGGGTACCTCGGCATGGATGGAACATCCATGCCCTGCCCACTGGGAACCCAGAGCGCAGCCTAGCTGGATATGGAGGCCTTTAATGGCCCTGGCTGCTGCACCGGCGGTCCGCACCACGGACATTGACCAGTGCATGTTTCAGCCGTCTTGCCGCCCTCCTAACGAATCCGGCAAAGCCCCCACGCGCTTGCTATCGCTCCGCCTTCCCTCGCCCCCAGCGCTCCTAACTAACCGTCCCCAAGGGGCCAAGTGCACGCACCCACGGGGGTCACATCGTACACTTCTAGGTAAGGACGAGAATGACCGCTTTTTCACTGCCGACAAAAAGACCTATCCTTCTGCCCTTTGCGAATGTCTCGCCCAGGCTATATACCAGGACGTTATTTTTCATTTGTTGACGACCCACAGGATCCTCCTCCCCAGACTGACCCCTCGGTTCTGGCCCCCCTTCTCCGCTTCCCCGCATCCATGACCAGCGACTTTTGGCTAGGCCCCGACTTCGTTGATTCCTCCGCCCCTCGCACCCGTGCTAAAGTGGATGGGGAGTTGGACCGCTTCCGCAGACTTTTGGCTCTCACCAGGCCCCGCGAGCCGCGGCGCCATAGCGACCTCCCCTCAGAGGCTCACGAGCAGCTTGATCCCGCCGATCAGGACTCGGAAGCGGAACAAGAGGCCATGCACTTTTTGGGCACAGCCCCCATTTTTCCCTCCACCCTCCCTCCGCCGCCACCCCCGCCCTCCCTAACTCTGGATCAGAAAAGGCGCATCCAGTGCAATAGGGAACGGGCCAGACAAATCAGGGCCGAGCGTCCCCGCCAAGCGGCACGCCCCGTCCCGCTCACGGGCATTTCCCTCTCTCACATGTGGCACCCTGCTTCGCCCGCCCCGCAGGACTTCAACGCCGACATCTTCGACGCTTAGCTGGCGTCTCATGTCCAGACGGCCATGGGTGCTGGTGCCGCGTGAAGCCAGGCCAAAGCATCCCCCGCCGGGCCAATTTCGGTCCGCCTCAGCTCCTCCACCCCTACTTTCGCCTGCCCAATTCGCCCAGGTAGCCAAAGCGGTGCAGCGCTCTCTGTCCAGCACTCCATCAGCCTCAGATCCCCCGCGGCCGCCTGGCGATTTCAGCGGCCCCCCCATGGGTCGAGGCAGGCGCATCTACGGGGCCACTTTTCATCCTCCGCCACCTCCGCCCGCCTTGCCTCCCTTGCCGCCCCCAGATCATCCCAGGGTGCCTGCCGAAGCAGCCATTCCGGAAGGCTGGATAGGCCAGGCTGCTTCTCCTTTTTTCTCCACCCCTTTCAGCGTGCACCTCGCCTCCACCCCCGCGCGAGCCTCGCAAACAGTCTCGTAAAGCTGCGCCACACAGGAGCCAGCCGAGCAGGGCTTCTAGTCCCCCAGCATCGCCTAGAAGGCTGGATCAGGTGGACGACGCCTCATATTCCTCTGCCTCCTCACCATTTCCTCCGCATGACTCTCCAGAGCCGGCGGAGCAGTCCGCAGCGCCCCGCGCCTCTGCAACTCGCAAGCGCAAGCAGGTCTCATTTGCGGACGAGTTCACGGCCAAATCCCCTAGGCTGGCCTATAATTCGCGCTTACGCACCGAGCCGCGCAAAAGCGCGCTCAAGCAGCCGGCGCCGCTACGCAGAGAACCTGCGGAGGCACAAAGCAGCCCGCAGGAGTCCCTCGGCCCGCCGTCACCTCCAGCCTCTCCTCCCCCTAGGCACCATAGGGCTCGCAAGGCCAAGGCGCACCGCGCGGCCCATGCAGCTCAGCGCTCACACTCGCCTGCCAAAGCGTCTGTTGCAGCCTCGGACGAGCAGCGCAGTACAGTTCTCAAGGAGCACGAGAATAGAATTGCCCAGCTCAAAGAGGAGCATAGGCAGGACCAGCTCCGTATCGACGGGATACACAGGGAGCGCCTCAGGCTTCAGTTGCGAGAAGGCGAAAGCCTTTCGCATTGCGGTCAGCGTCTTTCGCCCAGGAGGCCGCGTAAACCTCATGAAGGAGGTGATGCTGCCAGGCGCTAGACCTTTGCCAGGCAGCTAGCCCTCAGCCTAAGCCTAACCTCTCCCTCTTTCCTCTTATCAGCTCCCTTTTCTGCCTCATCCCCATCAGGCCATGAGGAGCGAGCCCAGTATCCTGGGCAACGCCGACGCAGACGAGGACATGCCCGCTGCTGAGGCGTACCCGGGACGACACTTAGATCTGCGCAGCATCTCGCCACCGGCCTCTCGTTTGGCTTCCTTATGGAAGCATTTGGCTGGGCGGCTTCTTTTGGCTCACCAACAAGTCTACCGTTTTCTCAGCGGCGGCGCGAGGCGCCACGCACTCATTCTGTCTCCCACCACGGTGTACCAGCATACTGCGGTACCCCAGTGGCAAGCCACATGGCAGCTCGAGAGCAGGCCGCCCGCAGGGCCACGCGCGCGCGCTTACGTAGGCCCTGTGCTTCACCTAGATTTGCCCACGGCCGTTAATCGCACACTCGAGCGCTGGCATGGGCGCTGGCGCGAGGCCAACTCCCCTAACCTACTCCACATTTACCCTCAATGTGCAGCGGGGGACGGCCCCTATGATGCCCGTTTCTCACCCACCATAGGGCTAGTTACTGTTTACGTGCCTGATCAGCTTTTTCTGGACCTACTCCAATCGGGGGCCTGGGAGCAGTCCCCCCTCATCCCTCATCGTCTTTTGCAGGATGCAGCGGCTGGCAGCCCCATCCTTATAGACTTCCAGGCCATGATCATGGTTCGGCCATTCTGCCTCCCGTTGTCCTACCTCGCTCGTATCCTCCGTCTCCCCGAACCCTAATCCCTCAGGCCATGCCGACCCCAGAGGCGCAGCACCTGCCGCAGTTCGAGCACGGCGACTTCCGCTGCGCCCCCACTGAGGCAGTGCCACCACCGCCTACAGTCGTGCAGTGGCTGGTAGTGATAACGACAGGCCACATTTCGCTTTGGTCCCCATTGCCTATCAATGTAGGGCTCCTAATGGAGCAATTCCATGGGCAGGAGACCAGGCTGCCATCCTCTGCGGAAAGGCCGCGCTTTTTTCACCTCCCTATTCTACAGGAAATTGATGCACAGCCCATCCTATTTGGCACGGGCATACCCTACCGCACCGGCCTTTCGCTGCGGGTCAACATGCGTAGCGGTAACATCCTCATCCCTATAGACTCCGCGCCAGGCCAAGCATGCATCAGTCGGCCCGTCAGGAGGGTCCTCCTCACACAGATGCAGGCATAAGCCAGCTAGGTTTCACTCATATTTGGCCGTTGGCTTATGGGCTACTTCTTTTTGTTCCCTCGGCACTCCCCCCTTCTCTCAGCGCGCCCCACGCCGCCATGGTGCCCATGCCTCCCGCGGGCGGTTCCGCAGCGGCCGCGTCGGATGCGGGCGCGGCCGAGGCCAGCAGGGCGTCGCCCAACACGCGGGAGCTCTTCGGCCTCTCAGGAGACACGTATGCTGGTTCGGCATGGCAGGGCTCCCAATACACGGCCGCCACGCGGGAGTTCAAAAAGTGGTGGCCTTCCACATACCCTGGCGAGTGGAAGATGCCCAACGGCATGCTCTACCCGTTCGTTTGGAAGCTCAAGTCGCTGGACGTCATCGACGGCCAGGTCGTCGAAACCTGGGACTGGGAGTGGATCGAGACCCCAGGCCTGGCGACCATCTCTGAGGTGGAGGCCATGCTGCGGGACCACTACAACCAGCAGCAGGCTGCCGCGCAAGAGGCCCAGGCGCGAGCGGCGGCGACAGCGGCAGGTCTCTCGGCGCTCTCGGCTGCCGCCCGCACTCTCAACCCGTCGCCCTTCGGTGCCTGAGCGAGCCACATAGAGTGCTGCATCAGTCAGCGCCCTGCTAGGTCGTCCTAAGCGACCTCGGCGCAACTAGCAGCGCGCCCGCCTAGGTGGTGGGCTCGCCTAATACGATCCTTTTGTCCATCTTCTCTATTCTGGTTTCTCTTTACCTCGGCAGCCCACCACCTAAACAGCTGGAGCCATGCCGCTCCAATTCAAGGTTTGTCGAGCCGTCCTGCATAGCTGAGTACTAGGCCACGCAAGTCTAGCAGCATCCAGCCTATCCCGACATAGTGCGGCTCAGCAACTTTGAGCAGCCCCGCTAACAGTGAGACGGCTAAATGCCGCTCACATATCTCAATTCGCAGACTCGCCACGGCTGAGTCTTCACGCATAGGTGGTGGGCTAGCACACTTCTCGGATCCTGGTTTATCTGCAGCCCACCACCTATACAGCCCAAGCCACCACATGAGCCAAACTCTAGCAAAGGAGACGCCGCGTCTCCAATTTAAGGTCGGCCGAGCCGACATGCAGTCCGCCGCAGAGGGTCCTTCAGGTACACATTCTCACTGCAACTCTTTCGGCGCCGGTCGGCACCATCTCAGGTCAACATGGGATGGGCGCCCATGGTGCAACCGTCAATGCGCCACACAGGGGCGGAGCCAGCCTAATACATACCTCGGCAGCCCACCTAGTCACTCTTTTTTCTACCGGCCCCCCCTTGGAGGGCCTGTGCAAGAGTAGTTGCCAGTCATGGGCGCGACTTCTCACTTTGCCGCACGAGTGCGGCCAACGCGGCACATTTTAGCAGCCTCGCTAAACAGCGATCGGCTAAGCTCACACAGCAATTCGCAGACTCGCCACGGCTGAGTCTCCTAGGTGGTGAGCTGGCCTAATACTCTTGGTTCACCTTGGCAGCTCACTACCTAGACAGTCCTAGCCAGACTGCCACGGCCAAGCCTAAGCTGTGGCAAGCAAGGACGATGCTACAGCACATCCCTGCCGAGTAACTCTCGGCCAAGGCGGCCAGCGAAGGTGCCATATATGCATACAGGCACCATGCCCTAGTGCGTCTTGGCTGTGCGGCTGAGTCAAGGCCGCGGCAAGCACGAGTGCCTCGTGGGAGGACCGCGGCACTGTGCCTCGGCTTGTCTCTTTGGCCCTCGTCCAGGTGTAGCAGGGTCCCCTTGGTCCCTGTGTGCCTGTGAGGGGCCACACGGAGGTGGGTCTCTGTTGTCTGGTCTCGGCTAGCGCCCAGGCACACCCACCTCCCCGTCGCGGACGGCCCGCGCAGGCCTTTCAGCTGCAGCGGCCGCCCTGCAGCACGGCAATGCCATTCTGGCCCTCCTTCCTCCCCCCGCCTCTTGTGGATTCCCCCGCTCTTCCTCCAGTCCAGCTCTCCTCCCCTGGAGGTTTGGACAGCCGCGCGGCGGCCTGGCCAATTTGGCCCTCCGTCCAGCTCTTCCCTCTCCTTCAGCCGACCGAAACTTGGACGGCACACCTAGGCAGGTCTCTCCTTTTCCAGCCTTGCACTGCTCTCTGCCTCGATGGGCTGCCCTGCTATGGGCAACGAAGCAGGGCCCCGCTGATGTCTCTCTTCGCACGGCGCTGCAAACTCCTCCTTTTTTGTATATGATTCCTCTCTTCTCTCCCGCAGCGCCAATGCCTCTCTCCCGACAGTTTTCGGGGCGAGAGCGGAAGCAGCTCAGCGTCCATGTTCTCGGGCTTCTCGCGTGCAGCCTGTGCCAGTCCTGTTGGCCGCTGCGCTCAAGCTACTTGCAACGAGCTTAGTACAGCCCAAAAAAAAGCCCCCACCCTTATTCCTCTCCATCTTCCTCCCTCGTCTGCTCCTCGTTCCGCCCGCGTCCACCCGTTTCTCGTTCATGGCCCTGTTCCTTCCGCTTCTTTCAAGCGGCGGCAGCGCTCTCGAACGTTGGCCGAATAGCTTGCGAGATATCGTACGCTGGCAGTGGAAAAGAACAAGTCGCACTTGCCTGTCTTGGGGCCGACAATTCGAGTCCTCTTCCCCAAGAGGCCTCCTGGATGCCCCAAGAGGCACCCACGAAAGCTTAAGAAACCCCCATGGAGGCTCCACGAGGCCCCCAAGAGACCCAAACAAAAGGCCCCGAGAGGCTCCTCAAAGGCCCTCGAGAGGCCTCCAACACTGCCTCCAAGAGGCACCCGAAAGCCTCCCACTATATCTAAACGGACTTCCACGAGGCTTTAACCCACAACCCAAGCACGGTGGCAGCATGTGCCGAAGGCCAGTAGACGGTCCAAGATGGCCATGATCGTTATGACGATCATGAGCATGGTGATCATTATGGTTTCAATGATCATGATGGTGATGGTGCTGTTCAAGATGATGTTGGTCATGGCTGGTGATCATGATGGTGATGATCATGATGATGCGTGGGATGATGATGAAAATGATGATGATGGTGATGGTGATGATAATGATAATGCTGATGATGACGATGATGTTGCTGATGATGATTATGATCCCATCGACAAGCGTTAGCAAACGTTTGTCGCGGGGGGGTCGGCCGCAGACAAACGTTTGACAAACGTTTGTCGCCGACCCCCCGCTGCGTAACAAACGCCAGGAAAACAAATCGGTAACCGAATGCGTGATTTCGGTAACGGTCGCCATCGATTTCCGGTAACGGTTACCGAAATTTTTGACCAATCGCATCGGTAACACAACCAACATGCGTTACCCAAAAATCGAACGTTGATTGAGATTTTGGTCGCGCCCGAAATTGATTTCCGTTACCAGAATTTTTCGGGCGCGTATGATCTGGGTTCCGGACGTGGATTCTTCAGGCTTGCGCCACATCCGCCGACCCTTTAATCGAAGTCAATGATCAGATGGTTCGAAGCCGTTTGGCGGTCGTTTTGGGTTTTTTGTCGGGTTTCTTGGGGGCTCTTCGGGGCCTGAGGGGGACACAGAGAGGATTTTTTGGGTTATGGGTTATGGGTTGGAGGCTGCTTGTATGTGTATCGGGTTCTCGCGGCGCGCCTCACGGGAGCCTCTGGAAGGCAGTTTTGGCCCCACTTTGGAGCCGTTTCGGAGGTTCTGGGAGTCTTTGGGGGGCCTCCTGGGGGCCTTTTGGGAGCTCCTTGGGGCGTCTTGGCCGCCTTTTGGGGGCCTCTGGCGGCCTCTTGGGGCACTCTTCGGGCTCCCTGGGGCTCCCGGGGGCGGACAAGTAGAATTTTGAATTTTTGGTCGCCCTCTTCGGCTCCTCTTGGTGCCGTCTGGGAGCCTTCTTGGGCCGTCTTGGGGCCCTTTTGAGTCGTCTTGGGGCCATACCAGGCCGTCGTGGGCCCGTCTTGGGTTTTCTTTTGGGGGTGTCTTGGGGCGGTCTTCGGGGCCTCTTGGGCCGTCTTGGAGCGCCGGAAAGCCCACACGGCGAATGTGTAACAAAAATACGTTTTACGAAGGCGATGAGTCATTTTTTTGCGTCTAGGGACCCTCTTGGGACGCACCTTGGAGGCCTCTTGGGGGCGTCTTGGGCCATCTGGAGGCCATCTCAGGTGTCTTTGATCGCTCTTGGACCGTCTGGGACCATGTGGAACTCTCTTGGGAGCCAGTTGGAGCGCTCTTGGAGCACTTTTGGGGCCGTCTTCAGGGCTCTCTTGGGCCGTCTTCGGCGCCTCTGGAGCCGTCTTGGGCCCCTCTTGGGCTGTCTTGGGGCCCTCTTGGAGGCTTCTTGGATCGTCTTGGGGCGGTCTTGGAGGCCTCTGGGGCCGTCTGGGAGCGTCGGAAAGCCCGAAAGGCGAATTTTTGAAAAATCTACGTTTCACAAAGGAAACGGGCGAATTTTTGCGGTTAGAGGCTCTCTTGGGATGTATTTTCGATGCCTCTTGGGGCCTCTTGGGGGCATCTTGGACCGCTGGAGGCCATCTTCGTTGTCTTTGATCGCTCTTGGACCGTCTGGGACCATATTGATCTCTCTGGGAGGCGACTTGGAGCGCTCCTGGAGCGCTCTTGGGGCCGTCTTCGGGGCCCTTTTGGGCCGTCTTGGACGCCTCTTGGGCTGTCTTGGGGCCCGCTTGGGCTATCTTGGGACCCTCTTGGAGGCTTCTTGGGCCGTCTTGGGGCGGTATTGGGGTCCTCTTGGGCCGTCTGAGAGCATCGGAAAGCCCAGAAGGCGAATCTATGGAAATTTTGTGTTTTACGACGGGAATGGGCCAATTGTTGCGTCTAGGGACCCTCTGGGGACGCATCTTGGAGGCCTCTTGGGGCCTCTTGGGGACCTCTTGGGGACCTCTTGGGCCGTCTTGGAAGCCTCTGAGCCCTTTTTTGGGCCAGCTAGGGCGTCTTGGAACGCTCGTTTTGCGTCTCGGGGCCCTCGTGGGCCGTTTTGGAGGCCTCTTGGGGCTTTCTAGGCCCGTCTTGAGGCCCTCTTGGGCCCAGAAAAGCTTCGTGGTGCGCTCGTCCGGGGCGAGGGGGGGGGGTCAAATCTCCGGTTTGGGGTCCCTTGGGGGGCGTTATGGGGGGGAACTATCTCACACGCCTAGAGACCCACAAGGGGTCGGCGGATTTGAAAAATCCTGGAGGCCTCGCGCGGCGCGTAATAGTTGTATTGTCTAGTCCACACGTCAGCTCCGTAAACTATGGGTCGACGCTTGCGCGACGATGCTCCGGCGTCAGTCCGACGTAAATCCGACGCTACTCCGACGTAGTCCGACGCGAATTTGACGTACATCCGACGTGGTTCCGACGTACATCGGATCTCAAGTTGCCGCGCGAGGCCTCCTTGGATTTTTTTCCATAAGATTCACTACGGGGTGGCGTGGCCCCGTCGCTGGGCCCTATGCTCTGGCATCGCACGGAAAGACGGTGTGGCCTGAGGAGCTGCACGGGCCAGCCGTCCCTCAGGCGCAGTGCGACGAGCTTGCCCATTGAGGGCCCACCGAGCCTTCTGCTACGCAGTGCAGATGTGACGGGAGCGCGGCTCGGCTATTTCAGTATTCTTGGTGGGATGTTACTCGAGGGGTGGGCGACTAGCCTTCCGACGGAGCTTGCCCATCCCCATTCTCCTCCACCTCATCTTCCACCTCCACCTCCACCTCCTCCTCCTCCTCCTCCTCCTCCTCCTCATACTCCTCCTGCAACCCCCCTCCAGCCGTTCCCCAACCCCCCTAGCGGATCCAAGGGGAGTGTGATTATTGTCCCATCCAGAGTGACAAAAGAGGCAAGGGTGCGCAGCTTCGAGGATCATTGTGTCACCCTGCGCTGCACCAGGGCGCTGCAGGTCAGGCTGAAGTAGGCTTAGGGAGATGGAGGCTCCCACACGGTGCGGAATCGCTTCGATGCAACGTGTGCCACCAGGGAGTTGTCTTGTCTCTATGACCAGATCCGGCCATAATGTCTTGTCAACACAGCGCCGGCTGGTTCCATTCTGTGTCCTCTCTGTATACCCTTCGAGGGTGGACAGGCCTCCTACCCTGACACGTCGATTAGTGAATTGGCCGTTTTCGGCTCGCGAGAGGGCGTCGCGGCCGTCATTTTTGCTGGTCCAGGTCCGTCGATCTCGGTCCTGGGCCGTTCTCACTACAGGGTGGTCTACTAAAGGGAGGTTCGTCCACCGGCGAACCCTCTGGGTTCCTTCTTCTCTCCTTCCTTCTCCGCTCCCTCTCCCTACTCTGCATCCGCATGGTCGGACCTGCGGGCCTGCCAGGAGACGGCTGCTTTTGGCATCTCCTACGCCGCTGCGGCGGCCATGCCGCCTGCACCTGCACCACCCGGTGCCCGCGTCAGCCGCGCGCGATCGTGGAGGAGAGAAAGTCCGGATCGGCCGCCCGCCGCCTGCTCCGAATCTGCTTTCGGAGGGCCGGGCGATCCGCCCTGCAGTGGAGGCCTGATGCCAAGAAGCACCCTGCTCGCCCCAGGGCGCCCTGGGTTTCTTGGGTTGCGATGGTTTTGCTGTGGAGCGCGTGTCGTTCCCACACCGAAAATCAATGGACGCCCTGGGGTCTCAGGGTTGGGTTTCTTGTGAAAGGTTTCTTGTGGACTGGCCTCCACTGTATTAACCGATTCGTTCCTTCTGCCGGCCCGTACAGTGCCATCGTTGCCATATGTTTTTCGTGGCCGTGGCGATTCGAAGATCGTCGGGCGGTGATATTTCAGCCTGGGCTGTTGCGCGAGGCTCGCTCTGGGAAAGAGGACCTGTTCTCTCGGCAGACGGGTCAACTTTTCGCGGGACACTCGCGGGAGGGAGAGGGAGAAGGTGAGGAGAGGGAGGAGCAGCAGGACGAGGAGGAAAGCGGGGCGTCTGGGTCAGAGGCTTTGGGGACGCATCTTTAGTGGTATCTGGGGCTTCTGGGGGGGCGATTCTCTCGAGGGCGTCTTGGAGGCCGTGTGGGAGGACTGTTTTGTAGCTTCGCTGGCACTTGCCTGCGTTCGCGGGGTCACTGTTGAGGCTTCCTGGGGCCTCTCGAGAGTCTCCTGGGGTCTCCTGGGGGTGTCTGGGGGGGCCTTTGGGGGCCTCTTGGAGGTCTCGTGGGGCCCTCTTGGGGGCCTTCTCGCGGTCTGGGGGGGCCATCTCTCGGGAAACGGAAAAGGGTTCGTCCTTTCAGTTTGGGGTTCCCTTCTTCGGACCCTCTTAGGGGCTCGGAGGCTTCCTGGGAGGCCTCTGCGGCCGTCTTGGGGCCCTCTTGGGCCATCTCGTGGCCGCCCTGGGGGCTCCCTGGCCTGAGCTGTGGCAATACTGGGGGGGCCGAATGTTACCAGCCTGGAACATATACCTATCCCTATGCTGGGCACCTCCTCATCACGATGCCAATCTTAGGGATTCCTTTATTTTTTGAGGGCGAATCCCCAAGATTGTCATCGCCTTTTGGGGTGCCAATCTTAGGGATAGGGATACGTTCGAGGCTGGTAAGAATGGGCCGTCTTGGGCGGTCGGAACACTGAAGAGGCGGTAACGCCGAAAGCATGTAAAACCCCAAGCCGAATCCATGCCATCTGGTTCTTGGGAGCCTCCTGGCGCTGTACTGGGCAAGTTGGAAGCTATCTTGAAGCCTTCTGGGAGGATATTGGGGCAATCGTGGATCCTGCCACCCATGGATCCCGGCTCGAAAGACCTCTTGGAGCTCTTTGGGGTACCTCGGGGCGTTCCTGGGGCGCTCTTGGGGGCCCTGATGACCGCCCCCAGAAATTCCGACAGCTGTGACACCGACCGCCCGGGATTGCCCAGCCCGTTGGGCTGGCGAATTTCAAGTTGAGAGTCCGATTCGCAGTCTTGGGAGGTAGTACAATATAGTGCAGTGCTTTCGGTATGGACTCGCCGAGTGCCCCCGTAGCCTGGGCCTTCTCGCTTTGACTCTCATGTCCAGTCCTGTCGATATTTGACGACAGACGCGGCGAAGCATACACAGGCCTATTTCCTTGAAGGGTCATTGGAAGACATACTTTCTCAGTCTGATCGCTCATTGACCGTGATCTGGCAATTTCTTGACGTTCTGCGTATCCAGAATCGAAGTGCAACAACGGGCCCACGAACAGATGGCCTTCCCCCCTCCAGCACTGCCGGGACGGCCCAACCGCAGAAGGTTCCCTCCTACCCTTCCGCGCCAAAGAATGCCCATGGCTCAGGTGGGCGTACTTCAACCACGAGTGGTGCTGGTGGTGCGAGATCTGCCAGAAGCTCTGCGCCGGCAAAGACCACTACGACGAGGCCGTGAAGCAGAGGGGCACAGGTTGGCCGGACCCCAGATCGTACACTGGGCAGGGCAACCTCTGGGCCAGGACCCTGGGATCGACCATGGACTGCGTGACAGGGCAGCATATTGACAGACCAAAGTGGCCTGGCTGGGAACTCCCCGGCACAGCCAAGGACGGCAGCTGTGCGCATATTCCAGGGTGGTCCTTTCCAGAGGACTGGGACTACGTACCAGTCAACTTCCCTTACCGCGACGACGCGTTCGACTTCACCATTTCCACCGACACTGTGCACTCAGCAGACCTCCGCCCCTCCAGCCTATACCGATACGCTTGGGGAGCCAGCGCGGGACGCACTTCAGGGGCGTGGGGGAGCACCGACCTGCTTCCCCTAGCCCAGCCGCAGCAGGCAGGCTGTACGCAGCACTGACGCAGAGGGAGAGACTCGCGGGTTCCAGTAGGGCTTCGTCGTTGGAACCAGTGGACCGCGCAGGACAGCCTCTGGCGGATGAGAACAGCTGGGCAGGCGACGCTCCACTCCAGACCAACCTAACACCTGATTCCCCTGCAGACAAGGCGGCCAAGGCCGTCATACGGCTGTTTAACATACCCGAGGACAGCCCAGGCGCGCAATTCTGCCTCCACACCGCCCTTGGCGCGGTTCCCGATGAAGTCAACCTGCCAAAACACTGGGAGCAAGATCTACGACAAAGGGGCAACACTTTCTGCAGGCTAGCCTGGACCGGGCACATGGCAGCCGCTGAGACAGTGTGGGACGGCTCCGCAAAGACCAGGACAGAGTTGGCGCGCAAAAAGAGCTGTGCCCTGGAGGTGGCTGTCACCCCCATCAGCGAGCGGTCCTCCTGCCTCATCCTGGACAAGCACAACCTACGCAACGCCTTCCCCCCGCACGAAGTGAAACTGCTGTTGCACCTACATTGGCCAGTCGAGTTCAAGCTGATGCTACGAGGAGTGGAAGGCGGGATGGACGCTCAGTCACGCACATTGCTGCTCAGTCTCACCGGCCCGACGGAGGACCAGATCGCCACCCTCAAGCTCGCGTGGCCACCGGACCTCGGGGGCACCATCCCCCGCAACGAGTGCGACGTCCTCAAACTCAGGGCTGGGTCCAAGTACCCCCCCCCGCCAAGCCCTGGCATGGTGCGACTCCAGCCAGGCCGAGGAGCTACTCTGAGACGGTGTGAACGAGAAGGCTGGCAAGGAGGGCGACGTTGTGCATCGTTTGGACAAGGCTCCATTTAAGTTGCAGTACTGGCGAATATACGACGCCGTCAGTAATATTTACAAGCTGCAGCAGGATCCAGACGTCCTGGTGGGCGCACCGCGCGACGTCCTCACCTTCCTACTCAACCACCGCGCCATCGACAAGAAGGACAGGACGCGTGCGAATGAAGTGGAGAATGCCAGGAAGGGCACCAGCTCCCTTCTTTCCAGGGCAAGAGCCACCATCGAGGCCAAGGTTCGTATCCCCCCCGCAACCGGGGCGGACGACGCAACACACTGGACACAGCAGTGTGAGGGGTCTCCCGACTCCCCCTTCCCTGACGACAGGGTTGAGAGCGCTGCGGGACAGGTGCTCTGAAGGGTCAGGGACCTTCCCCCCGTTTCCGACCTGGGCGACGCCGCTCTTCGACATCGGCTCAACGCGGACGCTAGGAAAGCCCTGGTCGCCACCACACGTCACCACGTCACAGTGGTTCACGGGACCCCAGGGACTGGCAAAACACTGTTCTCAGTGGCCACAATGGACGCCTGAGCAAACTCGCTCCCCAAGGGCCAGGCAGTGGCCCTCTCGGCTGTTTCAAACACAGCCGCCGACCAGCCCGCTATCGGCCTGGGGGAGGCGTGCGAAGGTGGCAGGTTGGCGCCCGACACCTGTTTCCCCAACGCGTGCGCCAGGTTGGCCAAGGGCGCACTGGTGGCACCCAAGCTCTCCCACCTCACACCCGAGGGACACTTCTACAGAACGCACAACCGCCACCCCCACCTGAGTGGTCTTCCCAAGGAACTCACCACCCTCCGAGCGCAGTTGTTGAGGGATGCCAAGATGATCATTGCGACACACGAAGCGGCCGAATCCCTCAAGCTCGTTCCCCCGTCGCCCTGCTCATAATCGACGAGGCAGGACGGGCGCGCGAGCTGACGGCCGCAATGCCCCTAGTGAGCGTCATGCGCTCTGGCGGGCACCTATTGCTAATCGGCGATCCAGAGCAACCCCCCCCGACCGTCCTCTCCAGAAAGGCGGCCGACCGCGGGCTGCGTCTCTCGATCTTCGACCGACTGCACAACGCGCTGGGGGAGGACACCACTGCGGTGGTGCAACTGACCCTCTGCTACCGCATGCGCCCCCTACTTTTGTCCTGGCTCAACGCGGTCCTCGACAACAAGGCGATCAAGACTGGCCTCGCCGACCCCCTCAGACAAGGCCGCTGGTGATGGGGTTACCATGGCAGCAGGTTCTGCCCCGGGACAGCGCCCGGCTCAACAAGCTGGCCAAGGCTACCAAGACCACCCCGCAGGACCTGGAGGACCTTCTGAGGGGCCTGCAGCCCCCTGCGCAGCCCCAGGAGGAGAGGCATCGGTTCCTCCTAGTCGACAACCCCATCGGTCGAGGTCTTGTCCAACCCCCATGCAGGGTTCGCTAATCTCCCAGAGGCTGCGCAGACAGTGGACATCGTGCGTGCGCTACGGCCGGCCATGGAGAATGGGGCCACAGTCTTCGCGGTGGTTGGCGATCAATTGCAGTGTGCGGTGCTCGAGAACGGCTGGCCACAGCCAGGTCGCAGCATCAGCGGCGCCTTGGTGCAGTCCAAGTCCAGGGCGAAAGGGGTTGGCAAAGGTGAGACGATCAGAGCAAACGATTGTACCTCTATCCGGGGCGCGAAAGCGTTTCCGAGCAATGGAGTTCCCCTTTCAATGGAATTGACCTACGCTTTCCAGGGCTACGTCAGGTTGCGGAGGAGTACCTCGCCAACGGCAGACTCACCATTTCCACCATTGACTCGAGCCAGGGCGGGGAGGCTGACGCGGTGATCTACCTCGCCGCGCGCTCCAACTTCTGGCGCGACTGGGGCTTCATAAACAAACCCAACAGGGTGAACGTCGCCATCGCGCGGGCCACCTCCAACGTAGTCATAATCGGGGATGGAAGGATGTTCAGCACTGCCACCGGGGCACACCTTAGGGAGCTCTCCGAGCACTGGGGGATGGCCAAGCTATGGGTCCGCTTTCAGGGAGACAACCTGGGCAGCATAACCACGCTGCACACGGAGCAGGGGTTCGACCCCATCTCTGACCTTGAATCATGGATTCCCGCTGCCCCCACACACAGGAGACGACAGTGTAAAGGGCCTGGGCGACGCCATCAAGAAGGCCAAGGCTAGAATGGAGAGCAGCTTTGCAGACCGCATCGCCGCACCGCTCGATCCCGAGTTCTCGTGGGAGAAGTTGAGTGCCGCTCTCTCGGATAGCTTAGAGAAGTTGGTGGACGACCCTGTGATGGCCATCCTTCTTTACACCGTGTCTGGACTGCACCCCCACCAGTGGCAAATGGGGGCCACTCCGAGGTAGCCCGGCAGCTTGGACAGGAAAGCCTGGAGTCACCTTGGCTATTGCATGGACGTGGAGGTTAGAATTGACGCTAGCAGCCTTGTGTGCAACCTCACGTGGGCTGCCCTGGTTTGGTTTCTTGGGTTGGGCGCGCCGTGGTTCGACGAGCAGCTGGGCGTTGCCTGCGGGTCTCTCCCACCGCCCCCCCACAAGGTCGGGTGCAACGGCCGCCCCAAGGCTTCCAGCCGCTGCACTCCCAAGGACCCGCTCCCAGAGTTTCCCGCGGCCTGGAGCAGCTCCACCTGCCAGTGCAGACGACGCAGGGAGCACCCAGGAATGGAGAATCTGCATGCCCTGCTCCAGCCCGATAAGAGCGACGCTGATTTCACCCAGACACTAGTATGGGGGCGACAAACAGCCCCTCACCCCCCCGCGCTCAGAGTGCTGCTGGTGGTCATGATGCTACAGCTACGCGAGCCCCGCGCCACACTCTGGCCCTTCCCGTATCCAGAGGCCACAGGTGACATCCTGAAGGCCATAATGGGCCTGTGCCTTCCATGGCAGGAGGCTCACAAGGAGTTCCGCACCCAGTTCGCGGAGACGCGGGGATTCAAGCTTACGGGCCTCGTCACCCTCCACGCCAAACTAGCGGAGGTCATACACCACACAAGCACCTTGGCCACATTCGCCCATCTCCACGAGGTTGCTGGCAAGCACAATTGTCCCAAGACATTGGCAGCGATGCAGGCGCACAACTTCACCCAGGAGGCTCCCCTACGCGTACTGGAGACTCTGGTTCGGCCAGCTGACGTCACTCAGCTATGCAGGGGGGGGGGGGGGGGGGGGCTCCATATGCCAGGTGCACGCAAACTTGGCGGGGTCAGAGATTGGGCTGGGCAGCCCTGATACCATGGCCGACCTCCAGTACATCGGAGGAGGGAAAGCATTTTTCAACCGCCGACTCGACGAGGACATCCCGGCCTCCCCGGCCCCAGGGACCCCACTGTCCCCCCCGTTCGCGCGCGACGGGCGCTTCTGCAGACAGCAGAAGGACGCCACCTACAACTGCGACGGATGCAGCAGCGTCGGACTAAGTGGTACAACAGGCACTTGGGAAGACGAGTACACGAGGGAGTTCTACGATTTCAGAACCGTGCGCAGGCGTGCGCGGAGGACAGGAACTGCAGATGACTCTGCCAGCAATGCTGGGTCAGCTCGCTGGAAGAAAGGGATGCTCCTCCCCGAACCCGACGCGACAGAGCGCAATTGCAGGAAGTCCATGCAGTGGTTGCTACAGGAGCACAAGCGCAGACTGGACGAGGACCGCGCTCAGAAAAGGGCCAGGACACTTCCCTCCTTAGCCCGACTTCCGCTGGGAGTTAGAGTGACACCAGTTACTGCTGCCCCAACCCTCAAGGAGCTCGTCCTACGTACGACTCGCCAATGCCGCCCAGCCAGCGTGGGTACCACACTCCCGCCACGCAGGCTCGCCGACAGCAGATTCGGTACTGAGGCGCACCTGAACAAGTGCTACTCAGCCACCTGTGACTTCTGTCCCCCCGTTTCCCCCTTGCTGGAATGGCCGGCAGGCGCGCCCGCATTGGGCTGTTTCATTTGGCGCGCAGAGTCGGACGCGGACTGCAGTGCCGCGACAGGTCTCCCTCCGTGGGAAGCAATGCCTTCATTGCGGACCAAGAAGCAGTGGAATGCCAGCTGGGCCTGCAGGAGGTGCCTGGTGCACATCTGGGACATTGCCCCTAGCGCCCTTGACCGTGCACTGGACCAATGCTCTAGCGATATATACCCAGACCCCCCCCCCAACCATGAGGGCAGCCACTAGCTAGAATTCAGAGGATTGGTACATCCACGACATGGCGGCGCATCTTTCCCCAAACAGTCCAGCGCCAACCGCAAGCTCCAACCCTCCCACAGCATCGGCCGAGGGCAGCACGGAGCTCGCTCCGCCCCCGCAGGAAGGCAGAGACGGACGCGGTGCTCGCAGCCTCTCGCTACCGACTCTCCCACCACCTACTGCGCCCCCACTTCCCACTTACTCCACCCGCCGTCTCGGCGGGGAGCAGTCGAGGAGCCCCGTCCGCGAGTTGGTCGAGTTCCTGATCGAGTGAAGCCACTCAGTCTACTCCCTCTGGGTGGCCCACACCCAGCGGTTGGGAAGGGAAGTCGTGGGGGAGGTGACAGACGAGTCGGGGTGGCCCCGCGAGCACCTGGCGCAGTTCCTGCAGTCCATCTACGGGGGCGATATACCTACGAACGGGCATCCCCCTCACATCCAGTGGGACGGGCGGAGGGCGGCCGCAGCCAACGTGGTCACGCACCTAGTGGAGCGCAGCACGAAGTACAAGGAGGCATGGCGATGCAACGTTGACAAACTCGACAGCCAGAGAGGTCAGTGCCCACAACGACAGCCACTGGATACACTAGCCACCTTCCTATCACAAACAAAGGACGACCTCGTAGAAGGAACAGTCAAGCTCCTGGCCAGCTCGCGGAAGGACGGAAAGACCCGCGGTGCGGAAGAGGATCCCCCAACGCGGTTTGGCTCCGTCCCCGGGCGACCTCACCCGACCCCCCCCCCCCCCCCCGCCCAAGCTATCCCCCAGCCGCCTGCCGCGCCAGGGCAGCCCAGCGGTGAGGGAGGGGAGGCTCCGTCCCCGCGCGATCGTGGAAGTGGCGGCGGCGACGAGTCAGAGTCAGAATGGCGCGCGCAGGGAGTCCACCAAGACAGGAAAGACTCCGAGGCCCGAGCCAGTCCAGCACGCCAAGTGGTCAAAGCCGACACCCCAGAGCACAGCGACAGTGATGCCTCCCACAGTCCGCCAGTCTTGTGGACCAATCCCACACAGCGTGCCGAGTCCAGAGCCTCGTCGCCGTACGCCAGGGGGCACTCGCGTTCCTACCGAGCCGCAATGTGGGGCGACCGGAGGCTCGACAGAAGGCTGAGGCTAGTTGAAAACAAGGCAGAACCCCGGCCGACCACAATTCCCGAGGACGCCGCTCTCAGCCACACAGAGCGCCCGCCACTGAGCCCCCCAGCCTCTTGGCAGCAGCGCAGCACAGGCCGAGGAAGCGAGCCGCATATTGCATCCATTTCACAGGCGCGCCCTGGCGACCTTATGTGCGGTCCCCCCATGTACCTTAGCTCCATCAGCGAAGCAGACGCCAACAAGGAAGAGCCAGCACAAGACAAGATCAGCCGACTGCAGAGGACATTGGGGGGCGCCTGCAACGGGATTTGGCCCGCCTGGGTCCGTGAGTCAGTCAGCAAGCACGGGGGCCCATGGGTCAGCATTAAGTCCGACCCCGAGAAGAACTCCGTGCAGCTTTGCGAAGACTTTCTTCAGGCATTGGGCAAAGCGGGCTTCGACGCCTACAGGATGGACGACGAACACCAGCTCCGCGTAGACTGGCCAATCATTACGGAGAGACATCGCAATCAGCTACGTCGTAACACCAGGACGCACCACGACGGCCCCAAGGGTGGCGCACGCCCATGCCCATGGGCAGACGGCAGCAAGGCGGCGCCTTGTTCGCCCTCAGCGCCCTCCGACGACAGGGAAACCGCGCAATTGGCTGCCTCAAGCGAGCCCGCCAGGGATGACCGACGGCACCCATGGAGCAAACCAAAGGAGGCTGCCTGCCCCCCTCCGGCGTACACCGACTACAGGGTCGCCGAGCAGACAACCCCACCCAGTGCCGCAGCCCGATGGGAGACATGGCAGGCATGGGAAGGGTGGGACCACCGCCAGGACGCGTGGTCCGGCTCCGACTGGAGGACCAGGGAGAAACGTTCGGCCCCCAGAGGAGACGCTCAGTATGCTGACAAACGACAGCGCGGATGGGACTCCGCCCGCAAGTGGGCCTGACGGCCCCACCCGGTCGGAGCGCTGCCCCACTGTTTCTCCCCTGGCCCAGGAAGGCAGCACCTCCGTGGGAGACAGATGGAGAGGGTTTCCCGCTTTGTCCTGCAGCTCATATGCGGCTCAAGGCCTTTCCCCCCTAGTCATGTCCATACTACGAGTCGCCACTCAACCCGTCTCAGAGCGCCGCGCATGCTTTCTAGACGACAACGACCTCGGACAGCTGGGGGCTGCCTCCACCTCCTTATACAAGGTTGGCTCCATTGCGCTGACCCTGTGGGCCATTTGGTCCCCCGACGTGCCTTGCGGGGCCCAGTGGGTCGGCAGTCCGATGGTCCTCTACCGCCCCTTTGCCGCCCACAGGAGCAGAGGTCACGAGGATACAGACGCTGCAGGGACTGCCCCCACAGGCCCCTCCGTGGATAGCCCCTAAACAGCAGGGGCTGGTTCCACCGCAGTGGCAGGCCCCGGCCTTAATACATTCGTACCACCTCTTGGGAACGAGGTGCGCCTTTCCCACTGCGTCTAGACTCCCACGGTTCAGCGTGGTCTCTAGCCCATGTGGTTACGGCTGCCATATTTCCGTCACGCGGTTCACTTGGGCTCTTCTCTGGCATGGGCCCGAGGTGCCCGCCGCGCACCCACCTGGGATGGTTGGGGCTGCAGGACACAGGCACCCCCCCCCTCTCGCTCCAGTACCAGCACTTCTGACAGCATCGACCTGGTGACGTTCACTCAATGACAGTCTCCATCCTGGCCACCTTCCGACCACGCTGCGCGCGTCCATGGCTGATGCTGGGCGTTGGGCCCTCGGCGGCGGTTCCCACTTATTCACCTGACCTGCGGCTATCGGCTGCGCCCCCCCCCCCCCCCCATCTTCTCACCGGCATCCGCAGCTGGGCGCCCTTCGTGGTTGTTTCACCTCAGCGACATGTCGTGGCACCCCCTGCATTCCTCACCTGGATGTGGGACACCAGCAGGACCATGTTGCGACTTGCTTTCCACGGTACACCGCGGCTTTGCCCGTGTGGCGCCGGCTGAAATAATCCACGCCCACGGCGTGACTTGGCCCAGCTCTCGCGAACGCGGGCCCGCCTCGCCCGCCGGGGCATTTGAGCGGCTGGGTTCGTCGGCTTAAGGCCCGCCCCCTCGCTCCACAACCACAACAGGGCGTTCGTCGTGGTTGTTCCAGCTCAGCGACAGGTCGCGGCTCCCCCTGCACTCCCCCCTGGACGTGGGGCGCCCGATGGCATGGTTGCGGCTTGTCTTCCACGGTGCGCCGTGCATTAGCCCGCGTGGCGTCGGCTGAAATAATCCACGCACGCTGTGGGATTTGGCCTGCTTCTCGAGCATGGGCCCGCCGCGCCCGCCCGGGCGTTCGAGCGCATGGGTACGTCGGCCTAAGGTCGCCCCATCGTTCCACCTCTCCGTCCCTGCACGTCTCTGATGTGGCACCCCCCCATTGGCAGACGCTTACTTCGGCTTCATCGCTGGCATCGTTTTCGGTCACGGTCTTTGCCCGCCCGGGCTCACCTCTACGTGGTGCTGTCGGCGGGAAGGTGCACGCCCCCCGCGCTGCCCTTCGTCTGATGGCCGTGTTCAGTGGTACTTCACCTACTGGTGCTGTGCAGCTGTCCATGTGCCTCAATTGCTCCGTGAGTGAGGGTTCCTGGACCTCGCATGTGCATCCGGCGTTGGCTTTTGGCCCGCTGGTAATCATCTCGCTTCGCACTTGCATCCCAGCGTTTGGTCTTGGTCCGCTGGTAATTATCTCGCTTGGCCCCCCAAGCTCGCTACGCCTTCTCTGGCACCGGTGCTCTCCGGCGTTGGCTTTGGCCCGCTGGCAATTAGTTCCGGCCCGCTCTCGGGGCTCGTCCTTGGGGCCGCGGTTTGTGTGTCTTTTCCCCTCGCGCCCTCTGGCGCTCGTGCACTCCTGCGTCGGCTGTTGGCCCGCTGGCAATTATCTCGCGTGCTGCCTCACCTCGGTTCGGCCCGCTCTCTGGAATGCCGCTGCGTGCGTTCGCTTATTGCATTCCGGCGTTGGCTTTTGGCCCGCCGGCAATTCTCTCGCGCGCCTCCCCATGCTCGATACGACCCGCTCTCTGGAATCGTCCTTGGAGCCGCAGTGCAAAACAAAAGTATCCAGAATCGATGCCCAGGTGGGTGGTCATGAAAGAAGAGGGTAAACAATCTAGCGAACTGAGAGCCGTCTGATAGCCACTTTGAGGCTTTCTGGAGGCGTCTTGGAAACCATGCGGGCACCGGTTGAGCTCCCTCGGAGGTCTCGAGCCTCTTGGGGGCATTGGGGGCCCTCTTGCGGCCATCTTGGAGGACGTCGACCAAAAATATGGTGACATCAATTTGGGGCCCCCGGTCGGAGCCCGAATCGTCACCTGTTGTGGCTTTGTTGGGACGCTCTTGGGGGCCTCTGGTGCTTTCTCGGCGCCCCTCTGGGTACCCCAGATTTTGTCATTAATGGAAGGGGCCCACAACCCGCCTGGACGAACATCTCTAAACACCCAAACAAGCCATTAAAAAGCACGATGATCGAATGAATATTGAGAAGCGAGTACGCGGAGGGGATCGAGAATCGGAGAGGAGGGATCGAGGATCCGAGGAGGGGTCGACGATCGAGTTTCGGTTCCCTTCCCCTCCTGGTCGTGCACACCGAGGCGCCAGGGCGGCAGGGGCGGCCCCGGGCGCGCCGGAGCCGGTGGAGCAGGCGCCTCCGGAGGCGGAAGCGGCAGGCTCGCGTCCCGCGTGTGCTCCCAGATCCCTCTTGTGTTATGATGTTCCAACCTAGTTTTAGCCTTGATCACCAGTAAAAATTTCGAGCACCAGAAACAAACGAAACTCGAGGGTTTTCACGTGTCGGGCTCTGGGAGACACTCACTCGCCCGGCACTGTTAGGACACTCTTTCGACATTCTTTCGACATTTTCCCGGGTATTCGAAATTATTTCGGGGATGTGGTCCTTAAGTAGGATGGGAACAACATAACTCTTGTGTCGTGAAGAAGCATCGCGACGGCGGCAGGCGAGCGATCGCAAAGGAACGGGGTCGTCTGCGCCGACATCGGCGCGTAAGCTGCACGCGTAAGGTCGCGCGTAAGCGCCCTCGTTTCCAGCGTAGTGTTCCGCGCTGGCGGCCCACGTAAGCCGCCGCGTAAGGTCGCTGTGTCACCTCGCGTGTATGTCCTGTTTTCGACCGTCGCTGAGGTGTCTCTCTATTTTCGGCATCTCGGGGCCCTTACCCGGCCCCAGGACCGTCCAAAAGCGACTGGGGATGAAAACCGGTCCTGGGGAAGGGGTCCAGACCACTTTTGGGGGTCAACGTTGTGGCAAGCCTCACGACTCCGGGGGTTTGTGTTTGACGATGGCCAGGCGTCGCGTGCAGTCGACGCCCCGGTTGATGTCGTGGGTTCTTTTGGATCGCCGCTCCGTCCTGGGCGATTCGGGCCGAACGAAAGGGGGGATAGGGAAAGGGGGGGTTACGAAATCTGCTGCATGCAGCTGTTTTCGTCCCCGCCGCCGGGCCCATTCCTCGATACATGGGCGCCTCCCGGCGCCTGTGGCGCTGGGGAAATCAGCTACGTGAGCTGATTCTCTACCCTACCCTTAAGTGGGGCCTGTCCCTCTACAGGGGGCATCTTCAAAAATGGTAAAACATAGTATTGGGATGATTTGTTGACCATTTTTGAGCATTTTAGGGTATTTTTTTGACTAGTTTCCATTTTTCGTCCACAATCGGCCTGTAATTAGGGGGGACAGGCCCGGCTTAACCCTGCCCTTGGCTATCCCCCCCCTAGCGTTCCCCCCCGAGCGATGCAGCGCCAGATGGTGCAGCATCGGCCCTCACCCAGGCGGGACAAAAACACACAGACGCAATGAATCGTCGATGCCCCCGAAAATATGGGAGAATATGGGAAGTGAGGGGGAAGACGAACACCCAGAAAACATGGGAAAATGTAGGGAATCCTCTTATTTGTGTGTATTTATTTGTGTGTCCTTGAGCCCCTTCACTCACCCCTCTCGATTGGAGCCGTGGATCTGCTTCGTGGCCTCCTCTGTCGCTCTGCTGGGCTCGTGATGCGGACGGCGCGCGCGCGAGCCAACAGGGTCGGCATCCTGTCATGAGGATGTTGCCAAATGAGAGAAACTCAGGAGGGACAACACACACACAGACACAATTCATCGTCGGTTCCCCCGAAAATATTGGAAAAATATCGGAAGTGGGGGTGAAGACGAGAACCCAGAAAATATGAGGAAATATGGTGAATATTTGAACTTGTGTGTATTTATTTGTGTGTCGGGGGGCCCCTTCAGAGACGAGGGGTGGGCAGCCCTGTGGCGGGCACTACAAGTACGGCCGGACCGAGGCACAAGGTCGAGGTCGGTTCGGGGCGGGTGCCCTAATGTTCTCTTCGTGTCTGTGGGTTGTTTTTGTGCATCCAAAGGGGGAGGGTGCCCTTGACTGTTCTGTGTGCTCTGGCCGGCGGAGGGCCTCTCGTTCTTGAAGGATATGCTTCTGGTCTGGGTCCGACTGTAGGGCCTACCCCAAGCAGTAGAAGAGGAGGATGAAGAGGAGGATGAGGGAGGAGGAGGAGGAGGAGGAGGAGGAGGAGGGAGGAGGAGAGAAAGGGGGAAGGAGGAGGAGGAGGAGGAGGAGGAGGAGGAGGAGGAGGGAGGAGGAGGAGGGGGGAGCAGGAGGAGGGGGAGCGGGAGGAAGGGGAGGAGGAGGAGGAGGAGGAGGAGGAGGAGGAGGTGGAGGAGGAGAGAGGAGGAGGAGGAGGAGTAGGAGGAGGAGGAGGGGAGAGAGAGGAGGAGGAGGAGGAGGAGGAGGAGGAGGAGGAGGAGGAGGAGGCGGGAGGAGGAGGAGGAGGAGGAGGAGGAGGAGGAGGAGGAGGAGGAGGAGGAGGAGTTGGAGGAGGAGGAATAGGTGGAGGAGGAGGAGGAGGGGGCGGGGAAGGAGGAGGAGGAGGAGGAGGAGGAGGCGGAGAGGGAAGGGGAAGGGGAGGCGGAGGGATGTTCTTCTGGCCTAGGTCCGATTGTATTCGCCTCGAAGACGCGGGCGATCGGAGCCCCCCTCCCACTGCTCCGAGGAGGGCGGGATGAGACAACGGCAGTTGGCCTTCGGGGGGCCCCTCGCCACCGCGGCGGACGCGTCTGGGCCCTGGGATCGCTGGCGATTTCGTGGTGCGATCGGAGCCTGCCCAGCGCTCCGAGGAGGGCGGGGTTGAGACAACGGCGGTGGGCTCTCGGGAGGGGGGGGGCCTCGTCGCCACGGAAGGACGCAGCTCGGACATCAGTTGCGCTTGTCTAGGCCTCCTAGACTGGGTCGTAATGTAGACGGGGTCGGAGGATCGCGCCGCATCGGCGAGGCATCGACGATGCGGCTCGATGTGCAGCCCGCTTTGCTTCACGTCGATGTCGCCGATGCATCGCCGACGTCGACGATGCATCGCTGGTGCCTCGCTGGTGCATCGCCGCTGCATCGCCGATGCATCGCCGATGTATCGGCGATGCGGCGCGATCCTCCGACCCCTTCTGCTCCGACTCCATATAGGAGGCCTCTAGTCCCCGAGTTCCGCCCGGGAAGCTTGGGGTACACCCCAAGGGGCTATATTCGGACGCACCCCCATCGAGGGTAGGCCCGCCCATCGTTTACCCCAGGGTTGGCCAGCCATCTTTCATCCATTCGAGACCCCACGGAGTACATGAACTTGTGGCGCTCCAAGCGGGTTTCTTGGATCGGCGCTGGGCCCCCCGGCGGCGCCTCCGGTGCCCCCCCTGGCGTGCCCGCGCGCCAGGGAGGGGGGTCCAGCGCGCAGCCAAGAAAGCCGTGCGGACCGCCGACAGTGTATGTTTATGCCGTTTTTTGTTGTCCCTCTAAGGATACCCTTTTGTGGGAGGGGTCCGGGACCGACTCTGAGCTGCCGTTTTCTCAGCTCGCCCTACCTGTGCCCCCTGCTGCCGCCCTCCTCTCCGATGCCCTCCCTCTCCTCCTCCTCCTCCTCCTCCTCCTCCTCCTCCTCCTCCTCCTCAGCCTCCACGGCTCAGGCATGATTTTTTGCGGGGCAAAGTGCGCCCCCAGGCACGTCCTTGACTTGCCATGACACTGCCCCCATGGTGTTAGACTCGGGCGGCCATGAGGTTCCGCTGCTGCTCATGGAACCCTCTTTCGTTGAGGCAGGCGGGACGATGGCATGACGTATCCAGGCAGTTTCGGAGCTGTGGGATCGTGGGCATCTCGGGCACGAAAATTCCTACGGACGCTCCATGCGCACAGGATCGCCTTGGTCGCTTTTTACGCTTCCAGTGGGGTCGCAGCGCTGGAGTCGCAGGTCGTCCGACGGGATGCGCGCTGCTGGTTTCGGACAAGTTCTTTTCTGCTAGTCATGTACGACGTATCGGGAGTTTTCCTGGTGATATGGCAGGGCGCCTAGGTGCCGTGCGTTTTAAGACGGAGAGGTCAGATGTCACTGCTATTGTTGGATACGCTCCTGTGGAACCTCCAGGGGGCCGTGGTCGGGCTGCAGCGCACAAAGTATGTGAGAAGTTTTGGCAGCATTTGAGTGAACTGCTGAGTGCGCTACCTGCTCGCACTGTGCCCATCATTTTACTGGACGCGAATGCACGAGTTGGGTCAGTCAACAGCAGCTCTATCGGCTTACGGAATGCGGACATAGAGAACACAAACGGTCACATGTTCAGAGAGATGCTGGAAGAGCACCATCTTGATGTTACCAATACATTCTTCGATTGTTTTCCGACGTACTACCATGGTGATGGAATTTCGACAGCTAGGGTTGACTACGTTTGTTATACCAGCGATGTTCGTAGAAGTGTGACACATTGCAGAGTATGGGAAAAACTGGGGAAGTAATGCAGCTGATCAATACGCGTACTAGGAGAGATCACTACCCTGTCGCTGCAGTGCTGGACATAGGCCCCTTCTTCCCCGAGAACAAAACAGAAGTGAAGTGGGACCATGACAGGTTAAACCGTGCTATACTCTTTGGTGAAAGAAGATTGGAGTTTCTTCAAGCTGTGAACCGCGAGCTTGGCCAAGTGGCACTCGACGCAGAAAAGCATGCTCGACAATGTGGTGATGCTCTGTATCTACACGTACACAACGCTGTGAGGCCTATTGCAGAAGAGTTTTTCAAAGCCCAACCTAAGCGAGTGTCGCGCCCTGAGGACACCTCAGAGGCCTTGTCGAGGCGTATTGTGCTACGCTCCCAATTAAGGGAGCTTAGATGTTCCGCTCCCTCCCTGCCCCTTCCCCCTCCTTTGCCCCCTGTCGCCCCCTCTTCGTTGTTGCCCCTGCTCCCGAGCGTCGACGGTGGCAGGTTGATTTGCGTTTGCCCTGCCTTCGCCCAGGTATTCTGGGACCACAGCAAGCTTTCTAAGCACATCACGCTTTGTAGGCGCGCTGACAGAGAAGTCAATAGGCTCACGAGGCGCGACAGAAACCGTGAGATTGGGCTGCTGGTGTCTGAGCTTGAAGACTCTTGGGGCCAGAGGAATTTTTACGACTCTTGGGTGCTCACTCGTAAGCTGAGTGGAAAAGGCCCTGGGCCCCAAGCTCCGTCCTTCATCGTCGCCTCGCATGTACCTAGATTGCGGAACTTGGTCTGACTACTTAAGTCAGGCTGGCGGGGATGGGGCGTTTTCCGCTTGCGCCCCTAAGTGCGACGAAGAATTAGACAGACGTTTGTCCCGTGACCCGAACGAGGACGACTGGTCAGAAGTCATCAGCGAGACGAAGGAGGCGCATGGCAAAGTGTCGGGTTTGTTTAGGAACGTGAAACTTCGCCGTACGCCTCCGTCCTGGGCCTTCCCCGCTGGAGCGTGGAGAATGATGTTTTGGCCCCGGGAATTTAAATCCAGAGCTAGAGCAGGTGTAGGTCAGGCGAGTGAGAGCTGGGACTTGGGACAGATCAGGTACTGTCTTTTTATGATTCTAGTGGCCGTGCGTTTCCATGCAGAGACTCCTCTGATATGGCACTGTAGTCAGGCTTCCACCCTGAGTAAGGGCAACGGCAAGGTAGACTGTGGAGGGCTTCGTCTAGTTCATAGTTTAGACCCGTTCGGGAAGATCTATTACACGTACCTGTGGAAGACCAACCCCTCTCTGTCCTACGAAGCTTCTAGGCAGTATGCTTACGGCTACTTAAAGAATCGTCGTCCTGAAGGGGCGATCCTTGTGCAAGGCTTATGCCGAGAGCGTCTTAGGTCCTCGGGGCTGAGTTACAACACCAACTTCTACGATGCCACCAATGCCTTCCATAGCGTATCGCATGACATGCTGATGATGTTCATTCGCTTGTATTCTGATTCGATTTCTGCACGGCTGTTTTCACAAAGATTGGTGACCGGTCATGTCAGTCTTGAGTGCGTCGACGGGGTCCTGGACATGGGTATAGGATCGGGCATTCTTCCTGGGGATACGATTGCTTGTTTGTGGTTCCTGGGTCCCTACCATTGGTCCGTCGACGGGGTTATTAGTACGGATAGCCCTGGGCTTAGTGTCACGCCCCCCTGGTTGAAGCACTGTCTGACCGATGATGTGCACGATCGCTTGCGCCTCTGTTCCTGGTCGGATAGACCGATCGACATTTCGCTCGCGAGTTTCGCTGATGATCTGGCGAGAACGCAGCTTGTGCGATCGCTGGAAGGTCTGATTCGGCTAAACAAACATAACACTGCCCTGCTGCAAGACAGACTCAGCATCGTCAGCGTCCAGGCGAATTCGAGCAAGCAGGAGAGCCTGGTGCACCTGCGCGGCCGTGGTGCTACTACCGCCAAGAGGAGGCTTTTCGGGGGCAGGTGCACGGAGAAGGGGGAGTGGAGGCTGAGGACGGGAGAAGTTATGCCTAGCAAGGTATTGCGCAGCTGCAGGTATCTAGGCCCCTTTCTTCAGGCAGATGGCAGCTCTCTGAGCGAAGTCCCACGGAGAATTTCGAAGGCTCGTATTAGCTATCACTATCTGCAGCAGTTTTGGCAACATTGCACCAACAGGAGATGGAAGGGGATAGTGTTTCGCTAGGTTGTCGAAGGGGCTTTATCTTCTGGCTTGCCTGCCTTGGCATTGCTCAGCGACAGTGTGCGCAAGCTAGATAGCGCGCAAGCGAGCATGGCTCGTCGGCTTCTTCGGGGTGCTGCTAGTGGGAAGGAGAAGGACGAGGAGGGAGACATCTCTTTTCACGCGATGACGAATTCAAGAGTTCTGCGCACGTTGAGGATGGTGCCTGTGCCCATGACTTCGAGGATGCAGAGAATTAAGTGGTGGCAAGATGTGGTGGGAAGACCGCTGCGCAACCTCCAGCTCTTAGGTGCTATGTTCGGTGTTAGTACGTGGGAGGAGCAGGAGGTCAGGTTTGTGGACAGAGAGGGCTTCAAAATAGGACCCGAGTACGAATGGTGGAAGCAGTTTTGGGAGGATGTGGGAGAGTTTTTTTCGTGTAGGTGAATATTTCGAGTTACGTGCTCGTGTTCAGGAGCGCCCAGTGTCGCTATTATGCGAGGAAGAGGTTCGACACGCCTTCCTCAGTGTCGACCCCCGCGCGCTGGCGAGCGAGTACCTAGGTCAGCAGATGCCCCCTTCCGCCTCCCTTGGCTTCTCCCCTCCCTCCCCCCCCCTCCCCCATCCCCCTCCCCCCCCTGGGTTCGTGTGTGGCATCCATATGGGGGTGGAGGGGGGTGTCTGCGATGCTGCGTTCTCTACCAGGCGTCAGCTCCTCCTTCATCAGTCTAACTCGAAGCTTCCCTATCATGGTTATCGTGTATTGGCTAGAGTGGTTACTGTTTCTAACGCGTGTATTCTCCGTGGCAACATGTATTCGACTAAGCGTATAGCTAGCGAGCACCTGATCAGAAGTCTGGTGAATCACTCTTGCCCCAGGTCTAGAGGTTCGGCTGTGGTCTTCGAACACAAACATTCTCCCCCTTTCGCCTGCGAGCTGTGCGAGATTTCGTTCGACAGCTATCCTGAAGCCCAGTGGCACCTGAGACAACACCTTCCTCTGGCTGATCAAATGCTGGAGCTCTAGAGGTATTTCTTTGGTATTCTTGTGGTTTGCAGTCGTGTGCGACGTGTGCTGTCTCTGGACTAGTGCGTTTGTATTCCCGCCTCTGCTGTTCCTGGCTCTGCTGTCCTCATTTCTTCCTGCTGTTCTTTGTCCTCCCTAAGTGCACGTTCAGTGGCTGGCGGCTCAGCCGCGGACCAACCTCTTCGGCAAAGTCGGCGAGAAATCCGCTGTGGCCGCAGGGCATGACTATGGCATCCAGGCGCGCAAAAAGTTCGCACTGGGGTGAAAGAAGGGCCGATCTCTTCGAGAGTTGGCGTCATCAATGCTAGAGGTACCGCTTCCTGAGGAGGCGTGCAAGTTCCAGTTCACGCTCTAAGTTGCCGTCTGTTCTTCAGTGCTATGAAGCAAGCTCATGATGAAGTATACATCCTTCGTGTGTAAGGCAGAAAACAGCGCAAGGTTTTGGCGCCTCCGACAGCTTCTTGTTCTCAGAAGTTCCTCTCGTGCTGACTGCCCGCGCGAGTGATCTCAAGCAGGTTTCGCAAGTATTTAGTTAATTGTGTGCCTTGCAGCCGCGTGTCCCAGCTCCTCGCCTTGCCTTAGTACTGTTGATGCTCCGTTTTTTGGTCCCAGGACCGCTGGCAACTCGAGCTCGAGGGTCTTGCGTTGTTTCCCCAAAGCAGAGCGTTGAGCAGCAGCAGTCATGGAGAGTGCTCGGCCGTGCGCCGGCGTCCGCCGAGAGGCGCCGTCGCTGGCGCCCTCCTGCCGAGGAGTGCCGAGTTCTCGCAGTGATGGGGATACCCCAAGTTTCTCCCAAGACCGTCGGAGCCTCGGTCTCAGCGGAGCCTTACCTTACCTCCTCCTCCTCCTCCTCCTCCTCCTCCGGCCTCCTCCTCCCTCTCCTCCTCCTCCTCCGGCCTCCTCCTCCTCCTCCTCCCTCACTTCCTCCTCCTCCTCCTCCTGCTCCTCCTCCTCATCCGGCGTCCTCCTCCTCCTCCGGCCTCCTCCTCCTCCTCCTCCTCCTCCTGCCTGTCGCCGATGCCCTCCGCCGCGGGGCCGCCGCCGCCAGTGCCAGAGAGTCCAGGGAGCCCGCCTCACCGAGAGGGGAGCGCATGGCCCCGGGCAGTGTCGAGTCGGGCAGTGTCCCTCGACAAGAGGCATAGCAGGAGGGAAAAAAAAACACAGAGACAATTCATCGTCGATTCCCCAGAAGGTATAGGAAAATATGGGAAGTGGGGGGGAGACACAAACCCAGCAACTATGGGAAACAGTGGGGAACCCTTGTATTTGTGTGTCCCAGGGCCCCTTCAGCATAGTCAAGCATGGTCAAATCATAGTCGGGGGACGAGCTTCCGACCGTATTTCTAAAGCGTGTCTGGTCCATTCCTCATTTTTCGTTCGAAATCCGCCTCTAGGAGGACATGCCCGACCTGAGGGAAGCGGCGGGGACCCCACCTGGGAGGCCTGGGATGGGGCCTCGCCGTCGTCGCCGTCGTCGTCGTCGTCGCCGTCGTCGCCGTAGTCGCCGTCGTCGTCGCCGTCGTCGTCGCCGTCGTCGTCGCCGTCGTCGTCGCCGTCGTCGTCGTCGTCGTCGTCGTCGTCGTCGTCGTCGCCGTCGTCGTCGACGTCGTCGTCGTCGCCGTCGTCGTCGTCGTCGCCGTCGCCGTCGTCGTCGTCCCCCCTCGCGTGGCCCTTCTCCAGGCGGGGCGGCGCGGGGGTCGCAGGGGCGCGAAAGCGGTCGCGCGTCGCGCCTCGCGGGGCCGCGTCGTGCGCGGAGTCGGGGCGCCCGGGATGGGCAGCCGTGGCGCCGGGGAGCCTCGGGATTGATCTCGTGTATGACGGGCAGAAAAAAACGCCCCTACCCTGGTTTACGAGGCGCTGTGCTTTGAACCTCCTGTGGGCTGACAGGGTAAACCCTGCGTGATGTGCCGCGTCCTGGTGGCTCTAGGCTTTGGGGGTTCCCAGGAGGTTTACAGACCACGCACTTGCAATCCAGGGTAGGATCGTTTTTGCATCCCTCAAGTGTGAGAGGTCTCTGGTTTTGCACGCACGAAATGGGTACTGAAAGAATGGGCACAATGCCCAACAGCAGTTCCTGTTCATGTTGGACAGGACTCGCTCTCCGCGCCGCCGCGGCCTGTGTCCATTCGAGACAGAAGGCCGCCTGCCCAACAGCGGCCGCAATTGGTTTGTGACAACATTTGTCGTTGGGCATTGTACCCATTCTTTCCGTGCCCATTTCGGGCGTCCAAGCTGGTGGTTCGAGTGGGGGATCGATTGCAGAGTCGATCTACCCCAAGTTTGATTTTCGCGTCGAGCTTGCGAAGCAGAGACGTAAATGTTTGTAGATATACAGGTCGTTCGACGTATCTTTCGTATATTCGACGAACAAAAGTCAATTTTGGTGTAAATCGATTATGCAGTTGATCTTCCTTTCCAGTCATGTTGCTCCCATCGTACTTAGGGACCACATCCCAGAAATAGTTTCGAGCACCCCAGCAAGTATCGAACCCAGTTTTGAACGAGTATCACCTCCTGGGGCCCGACGCGTGAAAACACTCGAGCTTCGGTATTGTCTTGGAGCTCGACATTCTTTCTGGTGGTCAAGGCTACAGTAGGTTGGAGCATCATTAGCCTGGGGATCGATGCGCTACAGTCCGTTTTCTGGCTGACGGCTGAAACACGAGAAGAGGAGGTCTGGTGCGTGCAGGCCGAAGCAAGCGGGGTGGGCCTCCCGAGCCCTCCTTTCTCGCCAGTCTCTGCGCCTCCGCTTGTCTGGCAGTGAGCTCTCTTCTGGCTGCCCTGCCTTTGAAAAAATGCTGACGTCGTGGCCCTACGCTGCATTGGCTGGGGACACTGTTTTGGAACATATTTGCGCTCTGTGCCAGAAGCTCGGCATTACCTGGTTCGTTCATGGAATGTTCGAGGGTGCGCTATACCACCAGCGATCAGACAGTGTAGTGGACACATGATGATGATGATGATGATGATGATGATGATGATGATGATGATGATGATGATGATGATGATGATGATGATGATGATGCTGCTGCTGCTGCTGCTGCTGATGCTGATGCTGATGCTGATGCTGATGATGATGATGATGGTGGTGCTGGTGGTGATGATGATGGTGGTGGTGGTGATGATGCTGATGGTGATGATGATGATGATGATGATGATGATGTTGATGATGCTGATGCTGCTGATGATGAGGATGATGTTGATGCTGCTGATGATGACGATGCTGCTGCTGCTGATGATGATGAGGCTGATGACGATGGTGATGGAGGTGGTGATGATGATGAACTGATGGTACTGATGGTGGTGGTGATGAGGATGATGGTGGCGGTGATGCGGTGGGGGAAGAGAAGGAGCTCTCCAGCCCAGACCGTCATTGTCTTAGTGTTGACCCGGTTTCACTACTGCTGCGCGCTAGGCCCAGCAGCCAGGACAATGACACCCTGTTGCTATCATGTTTTTGAGGAGGAGGAGAAAGAGGAGGAGAAGGAGGAGGAGGAGGAGAAGGAGAAGGAGGAGGAGGAGGCAGAGCAGGAGGAGAAGGAGGGGGAGGAGGAGAAGGAGGAGGAGAAGGAGGAACACTGGAGACGGGAGGGGTTCAGACGACGAGATCGTCTCCCGCCTAAACGAGCCACGGACCATGTGCCGAACTTCTTTCTTCTCACGCCGAGGAGAAGGAAGAAGAGGTTGGAGAAGAAGGAGGTAGAGAAGGAGGAGGAGGTCGTGGAGGAGCAGGACAAGTAGCAGGAGGAGGAAGAGGAGGAGGAGGAGGAGGAGGAGGAGGTAGAGGAGGCAGAGGATGCAGAGTCGCAGGAGGAGGAGCGACCAAGTGGATGAGTGAGTGAGTGTGTGAGTGAGTGGCTGAGTGAGTTTGTAGAGAGAGAGAGAGAGAGAGAGAGAGAAAGGGAGAGAGAAAACGTGTGTGGGTGAGTGAGCGAGTTAGCGAATGAGGAGAGGATCAGGAGGAGGAGGATGAGGAGGAGGAGGCGGAAAAGGAGGAGGAGGAGGAGATGGAGGAGAAGAAGGAGCAGGAGCAGGAGCAGCAGCAGCAGCAGCAGCAGCAGCACCAGCACCAGCACCAGCACCAGCACCAGCACCATCACCAACACCAGCACCAGCAGCAGCACCAGCACCAGCAGCAGCGGGAGGCGGAGGAGGCGGAGGAGGAGGAGGAGGAGGAGGAGGAGGAGGAAACGCGCGCCAACGAGCGAGCGAGTTGGTGGCTGAGCGCGCGAGTGGGCGAGCGAGCGAGTGACTGTACGGTGGGCACGAACCCGGCCCGGGCCGCGGGACAGCGCCCGCCCCGCGCAGGGCTCCCCGAGGGCACCCTGGGCGAGGAGGGCCCCGCCGGGGACGAGGTGCCGAGGCGCGGGCGCGCCCTCGGGCGCAGCGTCGGGGGGCGGTGGCCGGCTCAGCTCACGTGCGGTCACGCGGGGTCGTCTGGGGGTCGGTCCTCCTCCTTCTCCTGCTCCGTGTTCCTTGTCCCGAACCTCCACCTCCCCCTACTCCTCCTCCGCCTCCTCCCCCTGCTTTGCCTCCTGCTCTACCTCTTCCTCCTCCTCCTCCTCCTCCTCCTCCTCCTCCTCCTCTCCCCTCCTCTCTCCCCTCCCCCTTCTTTCCCTTGCCCCTCTCCTCCGTAGCCATTCTCGCTCAAGGTGTTTGAAGCCCGTTGGTTCACACGGAGGCCTCTAGTCCATGGCTGTCACTCCATCCTTTCGGCTTGTTTCGCCCCAGGTCTGGATCCCCCCAACAGCGCGGGGGGACGATTTCTCCGAGTCAGCAGCAGCAAAGGCCCAGTGTCTGTGGGAGGCCATGGCCGAACGCGCGATGGGCGAGGAACCAGCAGGTCGCGGACGGCCAACAAGGCAACAAAGCATATCAAGCGGCCCTCCTGCAGCGACCCGTGGACACTTTACTCTAAGGGTGAGTGCTGGCGTGGGCACGCCCTGGGGCTTAATCGCTGGGGACTTCGGCTGGACGACTGTGAGGCAGCAGGAACGGGGCGGAGACAATGGTCGCCCCGTGCGCGTCATCCCCAAACACAGACAGTCACGTAAAGTAGGTACGATGCGCCTGGATCGGAAGCGTGACTGAAATTGCTAGGGCTTGGGACGCGACTGAATCAACGCATGACCGAGGTCTGGACCTCAAGAATGTGCCGCCGACGGCGGGGTCCAGTGATCAGAACGCAGGACGGCCAAAACGCAGAGAACCCAGAGGGACAGCTCAGCAAAAACAGTTTTAGAAGGAGCCGCCGGAGGTAAAATGCTGGAGGGGCCGCCTAAGCAAAACTCTAGAACGAGCGCCTGCGTAAAATTCTGGGAGGCGCCGACCACCCTGTCGCGCATGCTCCGTGCCCTTGAGTAAGTCGCTCTCGGAGTCCAACGCTGCCTCTAGTTTGTATTTTACGAGGGTACAGTGGTCCATTAGGACCTGTGCCAAACACGTTATTTTCCCCGCCACTCGGATCCGTCACAAACGCACCAACCTCACAGAGGACCCGTCCAACAAGCATCTGATTCGCATAAGGTGCCAGGCGAAGCCACACCTGGATCCGACACCCGAGGCGAGGTTGACTCTCCCGAGCGTGGCACCTTGTCAACGTCTGCGTTGGCCCCTGCATTCGTTCGCGGGCGCCCGACGCTGCGCCCATCGCCTTCGACCTGCCGCCAAACCCCCTTTCCCCAGGCTGGCTGGGCCGACTGCCCCTGGCTTGGCTGGACCGACAGTTGGGCGCCTTCGTTTGTAGGCAGCGGAGCACAGGGGCACAGCATCACTGTGGCCCTGTCCAACGGTTCCTTGGCGCGCCCTGGGAACGACGCTGACTCAACTCCACGCAGCGGCAAGTGGCTGCCACAGTGCAGCATCGTCCAAGCAACGGGCAGCAGTCCAGGAGCTGGGTGCCCATCTCGTCCCGAACGAACAGAAACCGCGGCATAACCAGCTCGGCGCGCAGAAAGTATCAGCGGCATGCGTGCGCTTCCGGTGAGCACAGGCAGCGTTCAACTCATGAGTTGAGAAGGTGGTCGGCGCGGAGACATGGCTGACAGACGCCCGCGTCCCTTGCCGCGTGGCAGCGCGCGAGGTCGAGGCAATCCAAATTCTATCTTCGGGGCCATGGGCCCCCCGGGCACGCCGCGGCGGGCCTGCAGCGGGAGAACAACATGACCAGGCAGGGGACAAGGACAAGGGCAAGGAAAGCGGAACATCCACGTCGAAGCAGTTTGAGCCCGTGGTCGGCATTGACCTGGCCAATTTGCGCAAGGGCGCAGTGCCGGAATTCTTTCGACGGGGACATGTTCGAGATCGGTGATGTCGAGGTTCGTGCCAGGAGCTCAAGTCCCAGTTGCAGAATGAGCGCGCCGCCGCAGCGCAAAACGCCCCCAGGGCAGGGGCGCAGGCCCAGGGCGCCAAGCGGCAGGACATGCAGCTCATGCGCGACCACCTCGTGGCAAAGATAGGAGACGTTTGCCGCCGACTGGGAAAGGTGGCACCAGTGGGGGTCACGACGGAGCCGCAAAGCGGATGCCGAACAAACTTCGGTGGATCAGGTCGCACTTCTTGGACTTCGCGAGCTGGGGCAGGTTTAGCGACTGGGCCAGGCGGGGCGCTGAGCCCCCGATCTCCGCCGCGGGCCCGTTGGGGGGGGCCGTCAGCAGCGCGGCCGGAGAATCCATGTCTCTTCCCGCGCCTGCTTAGCTGGTCCGGGAGATAGTCATAGCGCGCGCTGAGAAGTTCGGCTCTTCTCCACTAGTGGCCAAGCATGCCTTCTCAAGGCTGCCTTGCCGCAGCACTCGCCCTCGCGGTTCACCCGGGCTGGGTCTCTGCGAGCAGGGGCGCCACTCATGACCCAGCCAATTTCTCCTCCATGTAGTCGGGGCACCACTTGTCCCCGTTGTCCTTTGCGAACTCCCTCTACGCCCTTGCCCAATCAACAGACTGGCGTTGCAATCGAGGTCTACCTCCACTTGCCAGAGCGCGCTTCGCGGGCCCACGAGCGCCCACCTCCATCATGGCTCGATGGGCCGCCAGCTGGAGTCGATGAGCGCGCTGCATTTCCGCATATGGACCCTGGGTAAGTAGATGGACGTCCATGCAGTCACCTGAGAATGACCCCCCCGGCCGACGAGCGGTTGACGAACCGATTCTTCGCTCAGGCTTGCCATTCGAGGCTCGCTTCATCGTCGCAATTATCGCTGTCGGCTGGGAGAGACCGCAGGGTCGCGGGGTCGCGTCTCCAGCTGCTCAACAACCACTTCCGCAGCTGCCTGAAGGGCAGCGAGCAGGGCCTGCAGGAGAGGGCGGGGGGCGCGAGGGGAGCCAAGCGGATGGGGGCATGCGCCAGGCAGTCAAGCAGGAGGCGCGCGAGGCTCAATCTGAACAGTTCGAACGGTATGTCCGGGCTGAGAGCAGCATTCACTCCGAGGAGGAGGATGGGGGGGGTTCCTCGAGCGCGCAGCCAGGGCGGTGGTCAAGGGCCAAGAGTGTCGAGAACGTGCCGGGCAAGCTAGGGATGGACCTGGATGTATATGGAATGGGTCGTGGGCTTGCACTCGGTAGAGAGCGGCCCCAGACCCCGCTGGGCGGGGGCATCAATGCCGCCCGCATGCAGAAGAAACGGATGTTTCAGGAGGCAGGGGCTATCGAAAGCGTAGCTTGTTGCACCCGTGGGGCTGGGGCTCGTCTTCGTCAGGCTGGGTGCCAGACCGACGGACTGCGCAAAACATGTGATCTAGGTGCGGGCGACAAAATCAGGTACCGATTGCACGAATGCCCTGCCGTCTCGCAGCGGCGGCCGTCGAGCGCGTCGCAGCGGGGGCCCAGAGGCTGAACCTGGGAGGACTGGCGACGCTGCTCAAGCCAGGCCCCGGGACTGAGGGTGAGATGAGGGCGGCCCTGGACTGGGGGGGGGGCAGAAGAGAACGTCTTCTTCATCGGGGCAGCGGCCCGGGTTTCAAGCGGGGACGACGTGCACTTCGCCAAGAAGCGAGGCGGAGTGAAGTGCAAGAAGGACACATGCCGAAGGGGGTGGCTCCAGTGGATCCAGGCAGACACCGCCGAGTGGCTTCTGGTGGCGTGCACGCGCGGGCCCTGAGCTAGACTCGCAAGGCGCGAGAAGGCCTTGCGCGGCGAGGAAGGGGGTCGCATCATTCCTTCGAGAATCGTCCGTCGGAAGATGCCTTCGGGGCAGCTGGGAGCGCCGCTTGGCTTCGAGAGCCGATGGTGTGTTCGTGGAGATCAAGATCCAGCCCCTCTGATCCCGGCGCGCTCAGCTCCTACTGCCACCGCAAGTTCGTTGATGGAGGTCTTGAAGATCGCCGCTGCGACCTGAGATTTGTGGACCGCCTTCTTGCGGTCCGCCGAGCTGGCGAGGGAGGATGGGAGGCGCGCGCAGGGCAGCGCAGAAGTGGACCTCTGGGCATGGGGCCTGGCCTGCTCGTCGAGCCCGCATCGGGGGGCATGGTCTCGGAGACGCCCCCGTGCGCTCCAGGAAGGGCCTCAGGAGAGACCTCGTGTAGTTCGGATGCCGTCTGGGTACTTCGGGCCCGACCGTGTTCATGCTGCTCTCTGCCGGGGGTGCGGGTTCAGCTCTGGTGAGGCTGGCAGGCAGACCTCGGGGCGGCGTGGAGTTGCGGGCCCGGGGGGTCAAGCGCGACGGGGCGTGGGGGGCGCCCCTGTCTTCGAGGTGGATGACATCTTCGATGTCGGAAGTCGCCGTCGGCGAGAACATCTGGCCCGACTGCGGGTGCGAAGGAAATTCGGGGAGGCGGAGTCTCTCTGCGAAGGACTCCGATGGGGCCAAACTCAGAGACCGGCGCTGCGCCCAGGGCGCCGAGTGCATCTTCCACGCGCCCATGAATAAGTTCGTCGAGGAGAAGCCATCGCCCGTCAAGGTGGCTCGGGGGAGGCTTGGAGGTGATGCGTGCGCGGCGGGAGAACGCAGTCAAGTTCGCACAGTTCTCGGTTTGTCGAATTGGTTCACGCGAAAGGTGGCGCCTGGAGATGCAGCTTACCCGAGCAGGCGGGCCTGCGACGACGTCGAGGATATTGACAAGCTGGTGAAGCGCGCGGGAGAGCCAGCGGGGATGCTGCTGTGGGCCTCGGTGTTTCATGCAAGTGGGCACAGCAGCAGTTTGGGTGGATGTCGAGTTCCATATGCAGTTCTGGCTACCACGCGTGGGGCTTGCAAGGGATAGCGACAGCCAGCCAGCGTGTTGGCTTGGAGGTGCTCAGGGATGACTCGCGGGGTGGTTTCTACCTTGCACGTGGAGACGCTGTCTCTGAAAGCCGGGGTTGTGGAGCTCGGATGGATGGTCGCTTTATGCAATGAGTTTGCCTGCTTTGTTTTCAGGCTCGGCGAGCGGGAAAGGCGGCGCGGTCGTCGGAAACCGCAGTCACTTGCTGGGCGGAACGAACATCGATGGGGAGGGGCGCGGAGATGATGCGCACGGGCTATGCGTCGTAGATGCGAGGTCAACGCGCGATTGTTTGCTGAGTGAGACCAGGGGGGAGGGGGCGCGACAGGAGGCGCAGATCCAGATCAATCGCTAGGGCACGAAAGCAATGGGCTGCGATATTCGCTAGGCGGGCCATCCAGCCTTGGCGGTGGATGGGGTGGCAGAGCGCAGGGCGAAGGTGGGCATCATGGTGGAGGTGGTTCGATTCGGTGCGCGATGTGCGTCGCAAGTGGGGAGGCGACTATGGCCGCTCACGCGGTGCGCAGTGCGGCCAGGCAGTGGCCAACACGCCGACGTTTGGGGCCAGTTGCTGCGAGGCTGACGGGACAGAGATTTCTGGGGGCCGTGAATTCGTAGCGGTATGCGTGCACGCGCGTTTCCATTGAGCTCCTCTCCTCTTCGCCGCGATTCATTCGTGCGCCCGCCTCTGCCATGTGCTGCTCTGGCTGGCTTACCCCTGTTCCTCCTGAGATCCTAGTAACACCACGCGCAAGTACATCACATCCCGCCCCCTCCTTTTTTGCTGTCCGAGCGTGAACTGTGCGCGGGCATCTGGCGACGCAGACTGGCGTATTGGAGTGCACGGTCGTCGGGCGCTGCTCGTGTGCGCAAGATCTGTTCATCATCCTGATCTGTTCATCGGGCTATTCCGGGCCGCTGCGCTATCTCCTTTCCGGGGCGGGGTCCAGCGCCGATCCGAGAGAACCGCGCTGACCTCCAACATTTCATTGTTCTGCCAGAGGCAGAGAGCCGAGCGTTTTTACAACATCCCTGGTTGCGCGAGTGAAATGACATTCCGTGGCCCGGATTCTGTTTGTTGCCGTCGTGGTCGCCGCCCCTTTCGCGGCCCACCCGCGACCCGCCCAACGCCCCGCGACCCGCCCGCGACCCGCCCGCATTTTTTCGACAAACAAATCGGTGTCTGCGGCGGGCTCGTTGTGTAATGTGTAAATGTCGGCGCTTGCGGCGTTTTTTTCATGGCCTTGCACAGTGCCGACGACCTCGCCGCGCCCATATTCTTATCCGCAGCTGCAGGAGGCCATGATCTAGTTTTATCGCGCCGCTGCTTTCAGGGAGGTCTAAGAGTTACCTCGTCTGTGCGTCCTTTTCACCCGGAGTTTGCCTTTGCGTCCTCGCGTTTTTTGTTGCTGTTGTTTTGCTTCACCATCCTGTGGTGATGGGTCGGTCCTCTTTCTGAAGAGACGGTCACCGCGTTACTTCTCCTCATTTCCTCCTCCTCTTCCTTCTCCTCCTCCTCCTCCTCGTCCTCCTCCGTCCTCCCGTCACCCGCCCCTCACACGCTTCGTGGCCCCATCGGGAAAACCACCGAAGGTCCCATTGGCACCGCCCGCGTTTTTCAGCCACCACCCAGCACATCGTTTCGTGGGCCCCATACGGGGCTCCACCGAAGGCCCCAGTGGCACCGCCCGCATGCGTCAGCCACAACCCCGTACAGCGCATCGTGGTCCCATGGGGACTTCCACCGAAGGCCCCAGTGGCACCGCCTGCATGCGTCAGCCACCACCCAGTACAGCGCCTGGTGGGCCCATAGGGACTTCCACCGAAGGCCCCAGTGGCACCGCCCGCATGCGTCAGCGGCCACCCAGCACAGCGCTTCGTGGCCCCATAGGGGGTTCCACCGAAGGCCCCAGAAGAACCGCCCGCATGCGTCAGCCACCACCCAGTACAGCGCTGCGTGGTCCCATCGGGAGCTTCGCCGAAGGTCACACTGGGACCGCCCGCATGCGCTAGCCACCACCCAGTACGTACAGCGTAGGGGCGCCACCGACGGCCCCAGTGGCACCGCCCGCATGCGTCAGCCACTACCCCGTGCAGCGCGTCGTGGTCCCATCGGGAAATCCACCGAAGGCCCCAGTGGCACCGCCCGCATGCGTCAGCCACCACCCATTTCAGCGCTGTGTGGTCCCATCGGGAGCTCCACCGAAGGCCCCAGTGGCAACGCCCGCATGCATCAGCCACCCCCCAGTACAGCGTCTGGTGGGCCCATAGGGACTTCCAATGAAGGCCCCAGTGGCATCGCCCGCATGCGTCAGCCACCACCCAGTACAGCGCTTCGTGGCCACACAGGGAGCTCCACAGAAAGACCCCCGTAGCACGACCCGTATGCGTCTCCAGTAGTGCATTTCGCGGCCCCATTGGTTGGGAGTTCCACCAAGCCCCAGAGGCACCGTCCGCATGCGTCCCCCCACTGGGTACAGCGTTTCGTGGCCCCATAGGGAGCTCCACCGAAAGCGGCACCCACAACGTGTTCTTCACAATGGCATATGGTTGGGTTTCTCGCCGGGGTAATTTTCAATGTCTATCTCTCTCTCTCTCTCCCTCTCTCTATGTACACATATAAGCCTCTCTCTCTCTTGTTGTTTTGTTATGTGTCATACTTCTCCCTCCCTGCACGCCCTCTCGATTATCGTGGATGCGTTTTGATTGTGTGTCTCCACACTTTCTGTGCGCTCGCCTTGACTTCGAGATTGGGACCGGGCCGCGTGCAGACAGCGTTGCATAGGTCATTCTGCCCCGATGCCGCCCCGCCATCGCAGGACGACGGACCGTGACTTGCCCGCAATGGCCCCAGGCCCCCCACCCTCCCGCCGACCACCCCAAGATCCCCCAAGGCAGCCCCAAGAACTCCTCAGTGATGCCTACGCTGCCCCAGGCGTCCCGTCCCGAGGAGCCCGAAAGGGCGCCCCAAGAGGCACCCCTATGGTCCCCCGCGAAGCCCCGAACAGCGCACCCAAGAGAGGTCTCGACGAGGACGCCTGGAGGCATCGCGAACAGCACCCGCGTGCCTTGGCGTTGCCCTGCCCTGGGCACTGGATGCGTGAAGCGCACGCATGGCTCTGATCACCACCTGCGCAGATGGATCCTCCGCGCTCCGAGGCCGGGCGGAGGAGGGATGGCGCAGGACGAGCTGTCCAGATGGCAGAGGGCACAGTCGACCCGCGCAGTAAGGACGAGCGACTTTCCCAAGGGTGCCCTTGCATCCTTGCCTCCTGGGCCCATCCTTGACCACTTTCGCTGGCCGCACCCCGCTCGAGAAGCTCTGGAATAGGCGCCCAGGGCCATTGCATCCTTGCCGCGCATCCTTCCGTCGCGTGCCGACGGCAGGGCTCGGCCCGCCTCGCGGGCGGCCGTGCCCCACTCCCGCACGCGCTTCTGCCCGTCCGCCGCTGGCCAGGCGAGCCGTGCTGTGGCAGAGAGCGCGCGGGGTGCCTGGGCGCGCCGTCGGGTCGGACGGAAGGCTGCACCGTTGCTTCTCGCCAGCCAGGGCCGCCGAAGATCCGATTCGGCGCGGCTCGATTCGCCAGCCAGGGCCGCGATTCCGCTTCGATTCGATCCGGTTCGGCTCGGTTCACCGGCCAAGGGCCAGGCAGAACCAGGCGCGGCGATCGTAGCTCGACGCGATTCGCGACGATTCGCTGGCGATGCGACCCGTTTCCGATCCGACACGACTTAGCGATTCGATCCAGCGCAGGCTTGCCAGCCTGCCCCCCCAGCGTGTCCAGGCTGGGGTCCACCTCACCAATTGCCTTCGAAACGGCCCGCGATTACTTCCGCGACTCTCCGCTCCTGTCTTTCTCATCGTATGTTCGAGAATTGCGTTGTGATTGCGTCTGCAACCTGCGGGCCTCGCAATCTGCGGCTTGCTGACACTGCGGGGCTGGTTCTGATACGCGACTTGTCGTCAGCACCGTGCCACGGGTTTGTCGCCTTCCTGCGGTAGCATCCCACGCATTTCTTGGAACAGAGTCGACCGCAGGACAGTCGATGGACATGCTCAAGCTGAACCCGAAGGAGAATCGGTTGATGGAGGCCTTGCTTCGGTATGTGTACCGGGAGTGTCCATTGTTGTTCTGGGGGGACTTGCTCAGCTACCTAGCCTTGCTCTTCAGGACTTCTTACATTTGCTCGAAGGAGCTGGCCCTTCTGTTTGCGGTCGGGCAGTTCTCTTCACTGGCCAGGCTTGGACGTGAGGTTGCAAGTGGGCTCTGAAGTTGCCGCCGTCGCCGCCGCCACGTTTGGACATGAGTTTGGACGCGGGGTTCGACGTCTCTGCCACATACATATTGTACCGCATCTACTGGAGCGCGCAAATTGCACGGCGTAGATTGTTCACCATAGGTTCTCCTTTCAGGAGAAGTGATGTCTCCCCCACCCTCCCGAACCCAGGGTTCATGGCCCTCCACTGGGACACTGCGAATTTCGTATGACTCTGCCTCACCTGCCTCACCGTTCATCTTCCATACGAATTCAGACCATCCCAGGCCAGCCGGTATTGGGTTCCCCCGTCGCCCCTGTCAAACAATTTACGCGCGCACGTTCGTTCATCTGACAAGGTATATTTCCACGAACCCCGCGCGAGCAATACAACAAAGGCTACACGCGCGCGCACGTATCGAAGTCAGACTCAACACTTTCACGTAATATCATGAGGGCCACATGAGCGTGCCGCCAGGCGCGTCTGTCTTCGGTTTTTGATTTCTTCAAAACCGTTGTCTTTAGATTTCTTCAAACCCATATGAAACACCAACAGGTTTTCAAACGGCATGGCAGTTTTCTTGGATATCTGCGCACGCGCGCGCACTGCATCATCACCCTTACCAGCACCATCGCATCGCCGCAGTTTTTTATCGTCATCGTCAATCGCCGCCCCTGCAGCCGGCATCAGCACAAGCTTTTTCATCACCGGCACATGGACATCATCTTCGTTAGTGTCGTCACCAGCATCGGCGGCGTCATTGGCCTTGCCGTCGTCATCGTCATCACCGCCACTACCATCGCTACTAACATCATCGTTGCCGCTGTTTTCGACGTCATCATGCCACTGCGCCTGCTCGAGTCACCGACCCGCACTGATCTACCCGCCCGCCAGCGCGGCCTTTGAGACGCGCTGGGAAGTTCCCATCGGTAAGCGCCACCTTGACCGCGTCGGCTGTGCCAAACCAGCTGACCGCTGCGCGCGCGAGCTTGCCCGCGCCAGCGCAGCCGCACAGGTGCGCCAGCCAGTGCCAGGTGTGCTCGCTGCAGTCGCGTCCGCATCGCTTGGGCACAGCAAGATGCGAGCGGGAGGGAAGCGTGCTTGTCACCACCCACCAAACCACCCCAACCCAACCCGAAGGCCTCAATTTGCCCTCCATTTCCAGTGGGGGGGGGATCGGGGAACGTCGAAAAAACACATGGTCCCCGTACCCCCCCCAACCCGAAATTCGGGTCAATTCGGCGCACGCGCGCGCGCGCGGCTTCAGACGCGAGGGCCTCACGCGCATGGTCTTGGCATCGCTCGGACGTGTGCAGTTTTCCTTCGGCGAGGACCATCGAGGAGCATCCTTGATCATTTGGCGAACAAGCCACGCACGAAACAGAAAAAAAACAGGGAATGGACGTCCGAGCGATGGCGCATGGTCGGCGGCGAGCGAGGGGGGGAAGCGAGAAGGAGCAGGCCTCCCCGGAAGGCTCGGGAGCCCCCCGGCCTCTCGAGGAGTTTTGCATTTTTCTCAGAAGGCGGCGAGGGCTTCGAAGGAGTCCCGCCGCCTTCTGAGGAGGTCTTCTCCTCCTTCCCATTTCCCCCCCTTCGCTCGCCGCGGACATGGAGTTCACAGGCATGAGACTCCGTGCGCGTTGGGTTCCACGCGCACGCTGTCCACAGGTGAGTCTCCACGCGTGCGGTTTCACCGCATTTGGGACCCGCGCGCCGGCCTCATCGGTGTGTGTGTGTGTGCGCCCGGAGCCCGCAGCACCTGTCGTGGGTTATGTTGGTGAGCCGAGTCAGGCATCCGAGTGTTTTGATCTGCGGGGTGGAGGCGTCTGGACTGTTCGAGAATGTTTCGAGTGTTGGCTGTTTGTTTTCTCTGTCTCTACATCCAAATCCCTTGGCGAGGCTACCTGCTCAAGTGGTCGCGGGGGCGGCGGCTCGCTAGGTTCTTTCTTTGCAAGATCAAGTGGTGTAGCGAATCCGCTCTGTGCCGTGATTGTTGGGTGTTTTGTGCTGGGTGGTCGTGGAGTTGTCGCCAGCGTTGCTGGCGGTCGCGCCGTCAACGGCGACTGGTTGCACATGCCCGCTGCGCTTGAGGTCTTGGTCGCTGGTGATAGTGCGATCCTAGTGCGACTTCGTTCAGCCAGGCTAGGCTGGCCGAGCTTAGTTTGGCAGACCGTATGCATTTTGGCGCATTCCCCTCTAGTTCATCCAATGTGCGCCTCTTGGTTTTTGACGTGGTTTACAGTCCAACGTGTTTTACCTAGACCATCCAACGTGTTTTACTGTACATTGGCCCACGCAAGCACATCATTTCATGGGTTGCGCAGTTTCGGCTTCACATGGCTCAGAGCCACTGTTTGAATCTCCTTCCGCTATCTCTTCTCCGCACCGTCGGTAGTCACGGCCCTTCGCGGGCTTGATTTGTGTGACCGTCGTTTGCTGCCCCGTTCTCCTTTGCCTGGGCCTTTCGTCAGCGCCTGGCGGCGCCCTCCCAGAGGGGGTTAAAAGTAACAGCTCTAAGGGAATGTTTCCATCTTGAGCCAGTGCGCCCGCTTCAAATTTTGTTCGTCCTCGTGACCATGCATGCCTCGGCTCAAGAGAGGCACTGTCCATTCCTGTCTCGTTCGTGTGGTGGTGTTGTGTATGTGTGTGTGTGTGTGGCACAGCCACTTCCTTCCCAGCCGCAACTCGCGCGGCCGCGGACTTTTGGACAGGCTGGCGCTACGTTTCGCCACGCTGACGCCCACAATGTGTGTGTGTGTGTGCGTTTGTGTACGGGTGCGTGCTTTTGTGTGTGTGTGTGCATGCTTGCGTGCGCGCGCGTGTGTGTGTGTGTGTGTCGGTGTTTGTCTGTGTGTGCGTGTTCATGCGGGCGTGCGTGCGTGTGTGAAGGCGTGTGTGCGTTTGTCTGTGTGTGCGTGCGTGCGTGCGTGAGTGTGTGTGTGCGTGTGTTTGTGTTTGTGTGTGTGTGCGTTCGTGCGTGTGTGTGTGTGTTGTCTGTGCCCCTTCTTGCCGGCACCTCCGTGCCACCCCGTTTCAAGGGCCCCGCGCTTACGCTGCTGCCCTGCCTTGCGCTTCCCCTCCGCGGCTCCACCGCGCCGCCCCCCCCGCTGTGGGGCCGCCACTTCGCCCTTCTGCCTTCAGGCCCGCCGCGGGGCCATTCGGCCGCTTCCGCCGCCTCCTTGCTTGCCGCTCGGTTCCAAAGTTCTAGGCCTCCCAGATGGGGTCGGAGTAGATGGGGTCGGAGGACCGCGCCGCATCGCCGATGCATAATTAGACGATGTGGCTCAATGCGGAGCCCGATTTTCTCCACGCCGACGTCGGCGATGCATCGCTGGTGCACCGCCGATGCATCGCCGATCCATCGCCATTGCATCGCCGGTGCATCGCCGATGTATCGGTGATGTGGCGCATGCGACGCGGTCTTCCGACCCCATCTATTCGGACCCCATCTAGGAGGCCTATACTGCCGCTTTGTCCGCCTGCTGTCGGTACTGCGTTTCCTAACCTGCCTTGTCTCTCGTCCTTGCCGGCCTTCCTGGTTCCGCGTTGCCTCGCCTTCCAACACGTGCTGTCGCATTGGCTTGTCGTTGCATCTCTTCGTCTTCGTCTCCCCTCTTCGCCCGCGCTGCCTGCGCCCAGGTGATCATGTGCACGGCATGGTTGATCCCCTCGGGGGGCGGGCCGCGCGCGTCCGCTGCTCTGTTCTCCCGACTTTCTACGCCTCGTCGCTGCGCGCGAGGCTGCGGCGCCAAAAGTGAGTGTGTGTGTGTGTGTGTCGTCCTCCTTTACCTCGCCTCCTCTCGTCGTGTGCTGTGCGTGTGAATGACGTATCGTTAGCCGTTTGAGCCTCAGGGGCTATTCGCAGGCAGCACGGCCGCTTCCACTTTCAGGCTTCGGTGCGCTGCATGAGTTTCCCTATCGCAGGTTGGCGTGCGTGGGGTTCCCTGTTTGCCTATTCGCAGCGTGGTTGGGGCCGAGCCGTGTCAAGCTATGTGGTCGCGCGCCCTTCAATTTTGTTGTTAGAGCATTTTCCCGTGCCGTCGGCGTTCCGTCATACTTGCGTCCTCCAATATTGTCTTCGTCCGCCTGTCTTCGTCATACTTTCGTCATGCTCTGTCATCGTCCTCTTCGGCCTGTTGCAGGCGATGCCGACCTTCACCTGCACGGCGCAGCTCTGCAGACCTCCGCGGCTCCCCCGGTGGCACCCGCCATGGGCGGCGACGCGTGGGCTCCGGAGGGTGCCCTTTTTTGGGGGGGGGCGGGGGAGTCGGGGTCGGGCTCCTGACAGTGCGACTTGGGCGGTTGGTGGCAGCGTTCAGTGCGCACGGCACGGCCACGTGGGGAACGGAATCATACAGTGGAGACCCACGCCAAGAAGAAACACCCTGCTTGCCTCCAGGGTGCCCTGGGCTTCCTGGGCTTCGATGGTTTTGCCATGGAGAGCGCGACGTTCCCATATCAGAAAACCAGTGGACGTCCTGGGGTCGCAGGGTTGGGATTCTCGTGCAAGGTGTCTTGTGGTCTGGCCCCTATTGCATGTCGGACACAGGGCGCAGCACGGCACGGCACAGGGCAAGGCACGCTCTACAAAAGCGCAGGGCGCTGCACACGGCACAGGGCGCGGTACGGCACGGCACGGCTCATCATGCGCCAACATGTTGCGCCACAGGTTTCGCCGCATGTTTGTGCCGTACCATCTCGAGGTTGTGTTGAAGTTGGCCCAGGGGTTGCGCCATTGGTCGTGCCGTAGACTCTGACATCATTTTCGGCATAGGTTGCGCTACGCGCGTTTCTGTATCTCCATCGACTGTGAAAGGTGTAACGTCTTCGGTTGCGCCACAGGTTACGCTTCACGTCGCGCTCGCCCGCATAGTTGTCGTCCGCTCTGCCACCCCCCTTCTGGTAATTATTCAGTTGGACCACTTCAGCATTCCACAGCTCGGTGATTCCATTCACCTGGCATTTTGTTCGTAGTATGGAGATGCCAAGCTGCTTCAAATCAATCATTGTTTAGGGCAGGGTTGCACCTAAACGCTGTTTTGCTGGACTTCGGCTGTGTATTGTTTTTCGTATTGGCAGGGAGGTTAAGGTAAAACAGGCAGAGCAAACCGGAACACACAACGAACACAAAACGAGACACAACGTTTAGGTCCAGCTCTGGTTTAGGGGCTGTAGCACTGTGCTCAGCCTGTGGCCGCTGTGCTTCACAGCCGTGGCCAGGCTGCGCGGCGTTCCCCTGTCAGCGCTGCGCTAACCTTAACAGTGGGGGGGGGGCATGCCAAGAAACACCCTGCTGGCCTCCTCCTCCTCCTCCTCAGCCTCCTCCTCCTCCCCCTCCTCCCTCCTCCTCCTCCTCCTCCTCCTCCTCCTCCTCCTCCTCCTCCTCCTCCTCCTCCTCCTCCCCTCCTCCCCCTCCTCCTTTCCCTCCTCCTCCTCCTCCTCTTCTTCCTCCTCCCCCTTCTCCTCCTCCTCCTCCTCCTCCTCCTCCTCCTCCTCCTCCTCCTCCTCTTGCAGTGGAGGCCCATGCCAAGAAACACCCTGCTTGCCTCCAGGGTGCCCTGGATTCTTTGGCTTCGATGGTTTCGCCATGGAGAGCGCGACGTTCCCACATGTTTTACAGCCCTGGAGACAGCATCCCTACTCCTTCGGGATCGCCTCACCCCCTGCCTGCGTTTCCAGCCCTGGCCACTTCCACTTTCACTGATTTTCCAACGTGTTGTTTTTCCAGCTTCCCTGTGCAGTGGGGGCCCATGCCAAGAAACTTCCTGCTTGCCTCCAGGGTGCCCTGGGATTGCCACGGAGAGCGCGACGTTCCCGCATTTTTGACAGCGCTGGCGACCGCATCCCTACTCCTTCGGGCTCGCTTCACCCCCTTGCCAGCGTTTCCAGCCCTGGCCACTTCCACTTTCACTGATTTCCCAACTTGCACTTTTTCCAGTTTCCCTGTGCAGTGGGGGCCCATGCCAAGAAACTCCCTGCTTGCCTCCAGGGTGCCCTGGGTTTCTTGGGCTTCGATGGTTTTGCCATGGAGAGCGCGACGTTCCAACACCGAAAACCGATGGACGTCCTGGGGTCGCAGGGTTGGGATTATCGTGGAAGGTTTCTTGTGGACGGGCCCCTACTGTATCGTGCGTCTTCACAGGATCATGGATTCTTGCGTCTCCGTTCCGTCGATACGTTGTTCACGGCAGCTTGCAAAACCATCACTAGCGGTGCACACCATTTGGTTTGTCTCGGCCAGTTTCCGCCCAAGACTGTACGACAAGGTCTTCCGTCCGAGTCAGACTTGTTCGTGTCAATGGGCGCCTGTCGCAATTGAGACGCACAGACTCCATGTCGTCCGTATCTAGAGACGTGTTGGTGAGTGACGCAGCATTCCGGACGAAGAATGCAAGATGAATAATCGGGGTTGGACAGACTTCCTACCCTGACCCTGCCGTTTTCGGTTCGCGAGAGGGCGTCGCGGCCGTCATTTTTGCGGGTCCAGGTCCGTCGATTTCGGTCCCAGGCCGTTTTCACTAAGGGGAGGTCTACTAAAGGGAGGTTTGTCCACCGCCGAAAGAAAGCACCATTACATGTGTCATGATCACAACGTACAGGAGCATTGTCCACATATGAGCACCACTCGCATTTCACCCCAGGCTTGCCTGACGTGAGCCGCTACAATGCGAGTTGGTTCCGCTGGTGCTCGCGAGCGAAATAGGAGCGATTTTGGTCCTTTGAAGTTTGGCCGGCTACACAACGTTTGCCCCTAAACTCTCGCGCCAACATTTGCTCGAGGGGGGGAGTTCGAGTAAGGTTCGAGTGGGGTTCGAGCGCGCACGCAGGGTTCTAGTGGGGCGGGGGCTGCAGTGGTATCAGAGAGGTCGTGGGCGCGGGTGTCGACCTACGGGGGGGGGGGGACATCACTTCCGGGGCCATGGTGTCTCCCTGGGTTTCTTGGCCCCCGCTTCTTGTTACCAGTGCGTCCCCTGCCACCCCCCTGGGTCGCGCACGTGTCTCGGGCCACGATTCTTGCGACCGACGCCGCCGAGAAGGCGGCAAGATCGCAATCGCGCACGAGCGTTGCCAGAAACCCGTCGGTCCGTTGGGGTCTAGTTCGTGCGTCCGTTCCCCGCGCGCCAGTGCCGCGAACGTATCGTCATTTCAGTTTGTAGTTCGGTTGGCCCCATGTCGTGTTGTGTCCTGTCTTCGCACGTGCTGCTGAGGGAATCGTTTGGCGGGGCGACCTATCAGAAGGGGGACACGGCGTACCTAATTGTGAGATCATGCGTGCGCTATTTGATGGTGCAACCAATGGCGCAACCTCTTCGCAAGTCATGTCGCAACAGACAGCACGTCGAGGCGCAACCCATGGCGCACTACGTATCGCGCAGCCAAGGGCCCAACCACTGTCATAATTCGGCGAAGCTTGTGCCGCTAACAACGGCAGAGCTCGGCGGAACCTAAGTTGCAACCTGAGCACCCTGTGCGCAACCTTTGGTAGCCTCCAGCCCACCTGTAACGTAATCAGTAGCAGACCTCGGCACACCCTCTTTCGCAACCGATCACAGATCTTTGCGCAATCTATGCGCCACCAATGGCGCAGAGTATGGCGGCCTTCGGGACAACCTTCCGTGCAATCAGTAGCAGATCTCGGCGAAAGCCATGACTCACCTTTGGGCAACCAGCGGCGCCACTAATACCACACCTCCGCGCAACCCATGTTGCTGCTTCAATGCCGCGCAGTGCCGTGTCGGATTGTTATGTGTCCTTTTGCTTGTTTGCGCATGTTGTTTAGGGTGGGTGTGTTCGACATTTGGCAGGCAAAGTATGATTGGCAGCAGGCAGTAACCAGTCAGCAATACATTGCGCTTAAGCGACAACAAGTTTCACGTTGCCGGTTTATTTGCGAATGCCCAAGCAGCTATGCGAATTGTGGGCCACCCAGGCGATTATATTTATCTGATCATGTGATGCAGTCATTTCTAATATCGACGCCGATGAAGATTGCGACGATGATTCTGTGATGCTGTTGGTGATGAGCGAGAGAGAGAGAGAGAGAGAGAAAAAAAAAAGAAGAAGAAGGAAAAAACAATAAAGAGAGCGAGAGAGAGAGAGGGAATGTGAGCGAGAGAAAAGCCGCGCTTAGACGGCGCACTGGCACACATTGAATTGACAGTGAACGTCAATGACATGTGCGTATGTGGAATGTACTTGCGCCAGAACGCAGCCGGTGTACACAGATGGGCGGCGGGAAACGCTAAACTCGCACAGCGCACACCGAACACGCTAGAGGACACGGGGAGAGGGAGCGGAGAGCGGAAGGGAGGAACAAAGCTGCAAGAGTTGGGTCGGGCACTGTCCTTTCTATTTCTTTCCTCCTTGTCTCTTGTCTCTCTTCCTCTTCTTCTCTCTTCTCTTCCTTGTCTCCTTGAGTTTTGGCGCTTACTCTCTGCTTTTCAGTAGGTGGTAGGGTCGGCCGCTCGGAGTCTTCGGCTCGCTGTGGTGTGCGTGAGGAAAGGGGGCAGGGAGAAGGAGGGAACACCACCACAAAAAATAGTCGTCAACGGCTTCGTGCCGTTGTGCTGGAGAGCCGCGCATCAGGTTTTGCAAATGGTCAGTGTTGCCCTCTGCTGCCTCTAGGCCCTGGGCGTACACCCATGTAGCCCACTGCAGACGCCGGCGTCCACGAGAGCGTAAACTGCTCCATGGTCCATTGGTTAAGCAGGCAGCTCCCAATCTCGAACAGCCTTGTTCTCGGCAGGCTTCTCGGGGAATATCTTGCCAATCAACTGCACGATACGCTCTGTCTCGTCCAGACGCGAGTGTCATGGACATGCTCAGAGAGAGAGAGAGAGAAAACAGAGAAGAGAGAGAGAGAGAGAGAGAGCTGCGCGCGCCTCTCGCACCCCGAACTCGCCGCCTGTGCGTCTTCGAGTCTTCTGGGCGACAAAAGTGTCCTTGTGCTCAACCTGCTCATCCTTCCACCGCCTCGCAGCCTCCCCCGTGCTCGTGACTCCTCCCCCCTCTCGCCTCCACCTGCTCCTCCTCCCTCCCCCTCGCCTCGAGGCCCCCTGTCGTCCTCGCGCCTCCGCGCGTGCGCCTCTCGGGCTCCCCCCCCCCGAGGCCCCCGGAGGTGCCCGGGAGGCTCCCCGCGGGTCCCCGGAGAGGTCCGGGAGGTCGGGGGAGGTCCCCAGAGGCCTCCAGGAGGCTCCCCCCTTCCTCCCTCCCTTGGCATCGCTCGGACTTCGGCGAGGACCATCGAGGAGCATCCTTCATCGTTTGGCGAAAAAAAACCACGCACGAAACCGAAAAAAGCAAAAGGAATGGACGTCCGAGCGATGGCCAGCTCCTGCTCGCTCCCTCCTGCACGCGAGCGCTGCTGATCACCCTCGCGCGCCACCTCCGAGCTGCGAGGCACGGCAGTCGAGCTCCGAGGCACGGCAGCCGCTCCCCGACGTGTGCTCGCAGCTTTTCTTGGGCCGGTGCGCCGTCCAGGCGCGGCTCTCGGGTGGGCGAGTGCGCTCCCCACGTCCTCGCATTCGAGAGCCCTCCCCCCCTCCCCCGGCAGGTGCGGCCGGGGAGGCGGCGGTCGCCGGCTGGCCAGGCGGGCCGCCCCCGGAGTTGGACCGCGCCGCTCCTCTTTCTCCTCCCTCTCCTCCTCCCGCTCCTCCTCCCGCTCCTCTTCCTCGTCGTCGTCCTCCTCCTCCTCCTCCTCCCCGAGGAGCCGAGGATCTCGATGCTCCAAGGGTCCGAGGACCTCGTTGATGCTTGCCGCTCTCGGCCCTCCTGGCGGCGGCCTCCTGGGAGACCTCGTTAGGAGGCTTCTGATGCCCTAGGTGGAGCGGGGCTTCGCTGCCCTCTTGCCCCCCCTTCCGCCCTCTCCGCTGTCGTTTCGGACCGCCCCATGGCCTCCACTCCTTTCGTTATTTTATATATTTGTCATGCCATTCGATTTGTGTGTTTTGTTTTCGTTTGTCTCTCTCTCTCTCTCTCCCCTCCAATCTCTCCCTCTTCGTGGGAGAGGTTGACCCGGACAAAGGGAGTGAGGCAGAGGAGGGGAGGATGGGGGGAGGGCCGAGGAGCGTGGGGCCAGGGAGGTCGGAGGGGCACCCACCACAGCTCGCTCACACCTGCAAGGCCTTTCCCCGGCAGATCCCATCGCTCGAGCTGACGGTGCGTTGGTTTGCTGGCCAGGCCTCCCACTGATTGGAGTATGCGCGCGCACTGAGAGCGCCAAGGACCATCAAGCAAGGGCACCGACGAGAATTGTTCAATATGCTCGAATCCGAAGGTCGGAACATGCGCCACTTGTGGGTCGCCAAGTTGTAAAAACCACTTTGACACGAACACGAGACGTTGCGTCGCTTGTACTCAACGAAAGAGCCTGCCCGTGGAACAGGCGGAGTAGGATGAGCAACGGCAGCGACACAGCGCTGATCCCAACTCTCGGGCCCAACAGCAGAAGCTCCTCGATGATATTCACGCTGACAAGTGTAATATGCAACGGATGAAGGAGCAAGCTGAGGAACAGCCTCGATTGAGCTCAGAAAAGGTCAGCTGCCAACCTTCGTGAGAAAGATGAAGCGTTGGTACGCGCAGCTGCATCAGAGAAAGAGGTGATGGAGCTCAAGGCTGCCATCGCTGAATCCTTGAAAGAGAAAGAGCAAGATGTGCGGTCTCAATTGCCAGCGGCTGACCGTGAGGCGGCCTTGATCGAAAGGGCCAAAGGGATGACGAGAACTATGGGTATGGAATCCTTCCAATGTATCGAGAAAAAATTGGACATGTTGCCCAGGTTCCATCTGTTCGATGTGCCCCAGCTTTCACAGGAGACGCCCGTAAGGTCAGTCATGCATCCCCATTTTACTATCCCAGGCCCTGCCACCGAAGGTCCGGCCGAGCCTGGCATCTCCGGGAACAATGTACCCATCAATACGGAGTTGACAAGCATTGCTGATGACATGGCCTTATTAGCTATCATCCTTTTCACCAAGGCGGGACCAGCGAGGCCACCAACGGCCCAGCCGCCTGGTGGAGGTAAGGATCATACGCCAGCGGCCACGCCGCCTGGCGGGGCAGGGCCGAACAATGATGGGGATGACCATAGTACCGCACCAAGTACCGAGATCTTGTTAGCACTCGCCCATGCCATCCGAGATCAGTCAGAGAAGCCGCCTCCAGGGAGTCCGGGGGGCTCTGGACCCCCAGGCGGTGGAGGCGGCCGCGGCGGGCCTCCGAGCCCAGGTGGGCCTAATGACCCGGGAGGTCTTGACGAGAGTACCCTTCTGGCTCAGCGGAGACAGGTTGGGAACAAGTAGAAGGTCGATCTGATGAACATTCCCGATGCTACAAACATACGGGAGTGGCAGATGCATACAGTCCGTGCTGTGGCTGGATCGTCTCCTGAGACTCGGGGAGCACAGCTCTTGATCATGGAAGCCATGGACCCCTCTGTGACTAAAGAACAGCTCAGAAATCCGGGTCGCTCCCAACGCCTAGACATCATGATCTCCACTGACCTGATTGAGAAATTTAACAAAATGCGTAATAATCGCAATCTTTCCATTCATCACACTCACTTCCTTCAGCAGATCAATCGTATGGAATTCGGCGCCCAGGATGAGCAGAGACTCTTCACAGGGCGCGAAATGATACGGGCCATTTGCTATTGGTGTTCAGTCAGATCGGAGTTGGGCCAACATCGCATGTCGCGTGACATTTTCAAGGTAGTTATTGGCCCCAATCGCCCAGATGCTGATTTGTACCATTTCTATAATGAATGGACAGATGTGCATCAGCAACTCTACGGCGTACGACCCCCGTCTGATGAGATGCGAGCTTCAATCCATGCACACTTTATTGAGCAATGCAGGAAGCCGGAGAAGTTGGACCTGATCTGTCAATTTTATAAGTTGTCCGCGGACAGGCCAGGGGGAAGGCGTGGGAACCTATGAATGGCTCACAACCCAGATTGAATTGGTGATCTTGCGTGAGGAGAGAGAGAGAGAGAGAGAGAGAGAGAGAGAGAGAGAGAGAGTGGGACCTCAATCTACATGGGGGTACTTTGAATCAACGTGCTCGACAGACGCGTTTGGGCGGCGGCGGAGGCAACGGCAACGATAACCGCCGAGGCCTCAACGGCAAAGCCGCTGCGGCACAAGTGGCAGCGCGTCTCGGGAAGTCCACGGATGTTATGAAGAATGGAGCGACGAAGGGCGAGACGACGTGCAAATTTGTGCGCAAGGGAGAGACCTGCCCGTATGCGGGTCAGGGTTGCCCGTTTAATCATAAGAAGCCCAGAGCTGCCGCTCCGGCCCAGCCGGCTGCGGGAGCTAATTCGAGTGCTGCCCCGGCCCCGAACGCGCGTCTCAGAGGGAGATCTGAGAAACTTAACGGCGGAGGCCGAAAGGCACGGAGCCGATCTCAGACCCCAGCAGGTGGCCGTGGAAAAGGCGCGCAGGAACGGACTAGGGGCCAATCCGATCGTTTGCGCGAGAAACAGAGCAAGTTGCCGTCCTTACTCACGTGATCCTAAGAACTGCCGTGGACCCCGGACGGTTGCTACAGACAACGCAGAGCCTTGACCGACGCAGAAAAGCTCAAGCGTGACACGTATGAACATGCCAGGCTTAATGCGGGCAAGACTCTGGGATATGAGCGCACTGTTAAACGAGCCAATGCCGCTGCTGCCGATGTCTCTTCATTAGCGGGGGGCGCCGGTTCTAGGGCCTCCAGTTCTAGTTTGGAAAGACGCAGGAATGATGGAGACAAAGGCAAAGGCACTGGCAAAAGCCAGGATAAGATCTGTCGCTCTTTCAAGGAAACGGGAAAGTGCACGCGTGGGAAGGGCCGTCGGTTCGCTCAGACCACGGCCAACCATCCGCGACACTGGCTCGGCGCTGGCGGCCGCGCCGCCAGTGCAGACGGGCCCATTGGAATAATTTTGTTAAGTACGATATGTCTTGCCACCTTCGCTAGACGGATGCGGCGACGCCCGCGCCGGTCAAACCGAATGCGGGGGGGGCAGAAATGCGTTCACTGACCCAGTCAGCCTGGGCGCGCGAGCGTGCCCTGCCCCGTTAGTTCGGGCCCTTCCTGGGCAGAGGCAGGCCGGCCCTCATTTTCCAGAGGCTTTTATGAATATAAGCAGAGGAGTTGATAAACGCTCCTCCAGTGGGGAGTCCCTCCACGAAGGCAGGGGGCAAGCTGGGAAACTCGTAATTTGTCTTGCCAGTTTTCTGCGCCCTCTTTCTCGGGGCGCTATCAAGATGCATTGGGGCGACCCCCCCTAGCACGAGTTGCGTTCGATCTCAGACAAAGGGTCGGTGCAAATCCCGCGTCCGATTTCACCCCTTGACTGCGGAACCCGCCATCGCTGGTAGGAAGGCGCGTCGCCGCGACCTAAAAGAGTTGCCCTCAAGTGACGAAGATAGGTGGAAGTTCCCAGATGAAGTGCGCCAGCAGTTGTCCACCCAGTGGAGAGCATCTGCGGCGGAGGCCCTAATCAAGGCATCAGACCTACAAGATGACGTCCGGCATCTTTGGTTGAGGACCGAGGAGGGGGAAGGGGGCCCACAACGCACAGCCGCTGCGGGATGCACAGACAAAGATGTTGCAAATCTTGGGGCGCTGAGCTTTATCATTGATACCGGGTGTGGGTATAACCTTATAGCGGAAAGATATATTAAATGTGCAGGTGCAATGGGATTGATTCGAAAGCTTCCGCAATCGATCACTCTGAATACTGCCGGGGGAGAGTCAAAAGCCCTCGGTTCAATTCGCATCGCCTGCCCTAAATTTAAGGGTGGTAGTTTCTAACGCATTGGTCATGCCGGAGACTCCGCGCGTGATCTCGGTAGGAAAGCAGTGCATGGATCACGGTTTTAGTTTCTTCTGGCCAGCAGGCCGAAGGCCCTACCTTCTGTTGCCCAACGGTCATAGAGTTGACCTGGTCGTTGAGGGCAAGATTCCGTACTTGACCCTTTCAGGCAAAGAGGCGCTAGGTCAGTGGATGTGCGCGGTTGCCGCTGGGGAGGGTGAAACTCCCGAGCGGTGGCGCTGCGTGGCGCCAGGCGCCGCGGCATTGCTGGATGACGTGGGATCGGCGGGAGGCCCTCCGCCCCATGCTGTTCTGACTCGCGTAACCATAGACTTGCATACACATGAGTTTCATTGGAAGTTACAGCTACGTTGACGGACGGCCGGCTGAGTCCGCGCCCGTTTTTTTTCAGTCCTCGTTAGACTCTGCGGATACCATCACTTATTTCTACAATTCGCATCACAAGGCTAGCGAATGCGGTTGGATTCGGACACCTACCGGCATCGCTGCCTCCATATGTCTTTTGACTTTGCCCTGCCACGGCCAAGCCGTCGGTGGGGCCGACGATCAGCCCGGCCAAGCCGTGGCCTGCGCAGCCGCATATATCGGCCACACGTAAGAGTGACCCTTGGCCAGAGTGACCTTTAGTGCTGGCCCTAATGGGGTCGGGCAGATTTTCTTGGGGAGCGCGCTCGGCCTCGAGTCGGCGCACGCTGCGCCAGTCTCCGATCGCATCAGAGCGCGCTTGATTCAGGGTGCGCCCCTCGCAATCGATCGCAACGCATGCGCGGTACATTCTGCCGCGTGCTTCGTTTGGCGAGGGAGGGCCCAGTCGAGCGGGCGACGTGCTCTCCGTTTTGGGGCCAGTCCCCAAATCGTCCTGGAATAATTTTGACTAACTTTGATTTACTTTGAATAAATTTGAATAACTTTTCGAATTCCTCGCTTTACAACTCAATTCTGTACTATTGAAAGTTATTTGCGGCCGCGGGGGGGCCAAGTTTCGGCCCGTTTTCGGCATTGACGCCCGGTCCGGTCAGACGTCATCATGATGCTGCCCGGCAGTGCCAGAACATTCCGCGGTGGCGCCCGCTTACGTCTGGCTTCGCATAGCCCTCGGGCGGACGTTCTGGGGCGCCCGGAACGAATTGGCGGAGGTCCGCAATTGCCTGCTGGCGCTAGGGGTCCGTCGAAGCGCGCCCCGCCGATCGTTGATGCAATCCGACGGCCTCGGCTTGCGCGGCTGCGCCAGGCCCCCGCGGGCCCCCCTAAGACCGCGCACCAAAGGGCATTCTTGCCTAGGGTCACTCCGTGTCGCCGAATAGAAGAGCCCTTATTGGTACGGGGTCTCAGGATACCTTCCCTACGACATGGATCAGGGGTTGGACTCCGACGCGTGCGACGCGGCCCCTGGGCCCGAGGAGTGTGAAGTTTGAGACGCTGACGTGTCGACCTAGTCAACATCGACGCACCGTCAGATCCAGACCCAGATGATGCGGTGGTTGAGGTGTCGGGTTCCCTTGCCGAGCGACTTGACAAGGCCGCAGCCTCTCTCGCGCATCTCCTAATTCATACTCTGAAGAACCCATATTGTTCAGTACGCAATTGGGCCAAAGCTCTCAGACGACAGCAGCGCAAAGCGCGCAACAAAGGGCTGAAGGTTCCCCGCCCATACGCTAACCCCACTTCGTTCGGGCACCTGACGACGATGGATCATTGGTTTGCGATGGATGAACTCTCGCGGGGGCTCCACGATGAGACCGCGTGCGTGACTTTTCGCGACCGAGCAACTGATTTTCTCGCCGCTCAGGGTGTTCACGACAAGTCTGCGGTTCACATTTGTAACTTTCTAGTCCACCTTAAAGCCCCTTGAGAGACGTTCTAATGTTGCTATACAGATTGTGCACGCGAGCTTGCAAGGGCATGTTACGAGCTCAAGATTGCCCATGATCCTACCATCCCAGGAAACAAGGAGCAAAACGCTGTTGCCGAGCGTGCGAACGGTGTGGTACAGATTGGGGCCCGGGCTCTTCTCATGCCAGCTGGTCGCCCACCGCCATACTGGACGCATGCTGTCAGATATTTTTGTCTCTGCTACAACGCCAGGGCCCCTGAGGAAGGGAAGTCTAGTTGGGAGCGTCGCTTTGGACACCAGTTTGAGGCACCGCTTCTTCCCTTCGGGCCCCCTGTGCGTTACGTGCCCCCGCCGGTGTCGAGATTTCGGATCGCCAAGACCAGTGGTGCAATGATTCCCGGGCTATACCTAGGGCATGTACACAAAGTGGGGGGCATGGTTGGTCCAGAGAGCTATGTTGCGCCGCCTAGACAGCTAGAAGGACTTAACGTGGAATCAGGGCGCACGCCCGAAGGCAAGCGACCCAGCACTGAGAAGTCCGACCAAGTCTATAGCAACATCCTAGATGGCACTGCTGATGACCAATCGCCCCAGTTTCCAATGAGGAAAGCGCACGAGAAGGCGATGACTGAAATGCGCTCCGTTACGACGCCCCCCGCTGGCGAAGCCGCGGCCGTCCCAGACTGTTCGGGGCAGGGGGCAGGAGCGCAATCGGCCCATCCGTTTTGCGCAGAGAACCCCGCCGCGATTTCGCCGCCGCCTCCCCGAGGTGGCGAGGACGCACCGCCGCCAGACTCCGAGGCCGATTTTGACGATGACGACGGTCCGGGGGGTTTGTGCGTGGACGACGAGCCTGTGGCCATTGACGGTCGGGGCCCGCAGCGAGACTCTCGCCCAGATGAAGATCACTATTAGAAGTTAGGTCTCGCTCATACTGAGTACCTCTTGGGTCGACAATCTAATTTTTCGGCGGCCAAGCCGCGCGAAAGAGTCCCCGGGAAAGGGCAGCTCCTGGCTCGCGCGACTCAGGAACTTGATACGATGGAATACTATGAGGAGCGGCGCATTGTCGTTGGTCGAACGAAAGATGAGCTAACACAAGAGCTCCCATTGACAGGTCGTCGAAAAACATGCAGCATACGAGTTGTGCTTCATTGCGATCCCGACTGCGTTCCCGCGGCTCGAGTGCGGGCTAGAGTCCCAGATCCGAAGCACGGTGCTCAATGGCTAAAGAAATTGCCCGAATCCACCAATCCCGGCATTCATCCTGGACGCTGGCTCAACATGAATCAGGCTCAACGCCGACAGGCCGTTGAGCAATACAAGGCCGAAAAGAGAGGATTCTTTGGCATTGGCGACCCCGGCCCTTGTCTCGCCCTCTTGCGCGACGTAGGTTTGGGCGTGGAAGATCCAGCGACTCCACCGAGCCCGCGGTGGCCAAGCCAGCGGCGGCTCGTCCATTATCTGAGGAGGATGCTGCTTACCCTGCGACACATCCAAAGACAAGGAGAGCCGCTCCATGGGTCGTTGAGCGATTTCGGAGACAGGCGGCACAGGGCGGCCAAGCCGCAGCTGTGGCCACCGACTCCTCCGTAGAAGAAGACTCAGACGATTACTTTTCGGATGATGAGGATGTTTGGTGGGGGCAAACTTGGCACGGTGGTGCTATCGCACGCGATGGGGGCCCCTCCGGCCAAGTCGGCTGTGATCCGTTATCTGATACGGAATATGAGGTGGCACAAGAGGCAAGCCAGACCTCGAGTCCGACGGCCGCCGCGTCGCGGAGAAGCGTGCCTCGGACGCCGCTGCAGCATAGCTCGGCTCCAATGCCAGGTCGCAGCGAAAAAGAAATATCTGATTTGGGTTACCTGTGCAAACCTTTAACTGACCTCATCTCAGTCGTTGACGAGCCATTTCAACTCCCCAGCGACTGGCGACAGACTCGGATCGAAGCCGCTGTAGCGCGATCGGTTTCCAAAGTTGAAGCCCAGGCTAACCAAAATGCTAAATCCGCCTTTAGGAAATAATGGAACCGATTGCAAGAAGTAGGCGCATGGGGCGAGACAGGCGTCAAAGACTATGCTGATGTCGTTGCAGAACTCAAAGGGAGAACTGCTCACTTTGGTCGTCTGTTCGCGATCCGTGTCGAAAAGAACTCCGAGCTGCCGCTAGGACACAAAGACCATAGATATAAAGGTCGGGCCGTCTTCGACGGCTCTAGCGTGAGAGATCAGAATATATATGTGGCCTTGTTTCAGGAAATTTTCCAGCAGCCCTGCTACAATGCAGGCCAGCAGAGCAGCCGACACCCACGGGCTCTTTGAAGGCCACAATATTGAACAAGCCGACGCCCGTCAGGCCTCTGCTCGATCAAAGCTGGGTGGCACCCCGACATGGGTGTTACTGCCCCGCGATGAGTGGCCCGAGTCCTGGCCGCGCATGCGCCATCCCGCATGCCCATCGATTTTAATCTTATAAGGGCACCCTGACTCAGGGGGGTTTTTGGGAGCAACATTGCGAAGGGCATGTTCCGGCCAACGGCTTCATCAAATGCAGCCCGTGGCGCAGCTGTTATTTTCACACGGAGTTGGATTTTTCTTGATCATTTACATTGACGATTTCAAGCTGGACGGTCTTGCCGACAAGCTAGCTCAAGGATGGAAGCCGTTGCAATCCCCATCTCCCAATTGCCCCAAAGGTATCGAGATAGACCCCCCGACAGCGGTCGGACGATATTTGGGATGCGAACACCGGCTATCCACGCAGCTTGTCGAGTGGCAAGGCGAGTTGCCCACAATTCTGGACCCGCCGCCTCCTAAAGTTAAGAAGAACGCATCCGTTCCAGACGAGAGCGACGAGGAGGACACGGGGGGTGACTCAGCGGCCCAGCCGCCTGAGCCATACTAACCTAGAGAACCCAAGCAGGCCAGAGTCATAGAGTTCGACATTGACTGAATTATGCGAATCCTGTGTCACATTATATGCCCAACTCACAGATACTGACCCAGCTACGTATCCTGCTGCATGCACTCCTTTTGGCCCCGAACTTGCCGATCTCGAGGGCGGCCAAGGCGGGCCTCGAGGCGAGGTTTGCCCTCCTGCGGAGGAGGCCATAGCGTCAGCATTGAACATCAGCGCTGACGTTGGACCCCCTGACCAAGAGGTAGTCGCGCGCGGCCTCGATGCCGCAGCGGCCAGCCCCAACGATCCGGAGCCGCCGACCCAGTCGGGCGTGCTCCAGCCCATTGCGGCGAAAGTTTTGATGAAGATCCTATAGGGTGCGAGAATGGCGCTGTTTGTCACACAGCGAGTTGCATTACCAAATGAACAGAGCAACAAGACATGGATCTTTTCTGCTTCATTTGGTATATAGAGTGTACTTCCCATTACTGCACGTCTTCATGGGTAGGAGATAGAATGGAGGTTGTCTTGTTGGAGCAATACTCCGATGCGGATCTGGCCAGTGGCGTCCGAACACGCAGGAGCACGAGTGCCAGTTATCAAGCGATGTGGGGCCCATGCGCTAGAGCAGGGCAGTCTATGGGATCTCAGCGAAAGACGTGTGTTTCCCATCGCACTCTTGAGGCTGAGATTGTGGCTGCCGACCTTGCCTTGCGAAAAGAGCTGCTCGCAGCTCTTCCGCTTTGGGAAGTATTGCTTGGGCGACAAATACGTCGCCTTTCCTTAGAAGATAACCAGGCAGTTTGCAAGGTCATTAAAGCAGGAGGGTCCATGAAGCTTACGCACCTGCTGCGAACTCATCGCATTGATGCTGCCGCAGTGTCTGAACAGTTTTCCCGAGGCATCGTGGAGCTTCAGCGCGGGCGGACACAAAATGAGGCTGCCGACGTTGGAACGAAGAGATTCACAGACCCTTTGGCCTGGGTTAAGGTATCATATCTTGTCAACGTAGTGACTCCCAAGTTCTGGACCGCCCAGCGGCGCCCGGACTATTTGGATTCGACGTGTTCAGACGGCCTTCCCTTGAAACCCGGGGGGATTCTGAAGCCCCGCTTAGGTCCCGTGTTCGGCTTCGCGGAGAGGAGCTGCTGCACCCAGTGGAAAGATGAATGAGAAGAAGAAGCGTCTCAACAAGGGTAAGCCCGCTGTGCATTCCCCAAAACCAATGCATATTCCGGCGGCACCGAACGGCGCCAAGCGCCCGGCTGCAACCGACGCTGCTCCCGGCCAAGCCGCGGTGGCAAACGCGCCCGGCCAAGCCGTGGTAGCGAGTGCAACTACTCCTGACACGAAGAAAGATGGTTCCAGGAGAAGCTCCGATAAACCCAGGTCAAAGGAGGAAATTGAAATGCGAGCGATGTCTGACCTAACTGAGAGAGAATGTGAGTCTGATACATATGATCTGCCAATAATGAAATGTGATTAGCAGTCACAACCCGAGCCAGTTAACACCGAGCAAGAAGAAGACACGCTTGGTTACAACCTTCGTCTTCCTAACCTTCCTGCTGCTGCTGCTGCTAACTTTCAGAATAAGAAGGATCACTGGACACAACACGGACAGAGTCTCAGACGTTGGCACTTCGTTCCTAGACTTGTCACGTTTACGCCCGTGGAAACATAATGCTCAGTTGACCCAGACAGACTAGCTGATCAGCGTCGTACCTACGCGATCAATGTCCGCCATGGTTTAACTATTGACCGTGCGGATAACTGGCGCGATGAAGATGTAAACTACCATTACTCTTTAGAGCAGAATTCTAATGGCGATTCCAGCGATGGCGACTATCATCCAAGTAGATGGACCGGCTGGACAGAATTCTGGATCCGGGACGATTGCGCCCCGGCCACCCAGTGGACCGGGGATCGACTCTCATTAGAGTATTGTTGCTGCCCTGAGACCAGGATTGGTACCCCCAGGAATTTCGTTTATAATTCTTGTAAGGTGATACGGTATACGGAGATGGAAGATATGAGAACTGATAAGGGAAAGAGATTGGCTGAAGTTCAATGGACAACGCATAGCTCTATGGGGCTCAACGCCCTGCACGGGTGGCCCCCCCTGGCAGTGCGCGAATGAAGCCCATTATTTTCGCACAGGCTCATGGAGCGATGCGCAGGCTTCGAGGTATTAGGACCGACTTCAGATATTTGTTTTGGAACTTCCGCGAGTTGCCCCGTGCTGTGCACAAAGCGGGGGGGAACAGTTTGTCTTGAGTGGCCAACCCAGTGTGTTTATTGGAGGGGCCCCCAGGTGAAAGAGTTCATGAGAGAGCTAGGTTTGGTCAAAACGGCGTTGCGTGGGCGCGCGTATGGTTTGAGGGACAGATAGGGTAATTTCTTGAAAAAGCCCTGGACGATTGCATCCACATCTCTTGACACTATCGAGGGACTCGAGCGCAGATGTGACGGCGCGCATCAGCATGTCGAGGCCCGAGGCAAGGATTGCAAGTCGGCAGAAGATTAGACTGACGCCTTTGCACAGCAAGTGCACATTGTTGTTGCTCGTGCCGCTGGGCGCATGTTGTAATCTCGTCATCATTATGTCTCCCATGTGTGCCGCTGCCGTTTTGTCTCCAGAGCTTGCGCGGGCCGCCCAACGGCCGGCCCCCCCTCGGACCGCGCCGCCGCCGCGCTGCGGCTGTTCGGGCCCCGCCTGCCGCGGCCCCCGCGCGCCCGATTGGTCACTGGCCGAACCCATGCGTCAACCGCTTGATATTCCAGCGGCCAAGCCGTCGGGGGAGGATGTGACTTCGGTTTGCTCGGATGATCTCATGTATGAACCCGCGTCGGACTTGCCCGATGGCGACGAAGCCCTAGCTGGATCAAAGGGAAAGGCCCCTCCCAATGCGGACAAAAAGGAGCCCCCGCCGGCCCGGCCGAGTTGGGGCACTACCCCGTCGGCCCAGCCGGTTGGGGGAATGCCTGATCCTCTTAGCCCCAGCGATGTCATGATGGATGTTGACATCGAAATGGAAGGCGGCGTTGAAATTCGCGCAGCGGAGATTGCAGCTCGCAAGAGAGCTGCTCCTGCTGTTGCTGACGACGACAAGCCTGCCAAGAAGACAGCCGCCTCCTCTTGTGGGAAGCACAGTGCCCACGAGGGGCAACCTGTCTTTCGCTGTTGGCCCGACAAGGCTGAATGGTCCAGACCTAGCCATGCAATGGGCACTTCGCTCCTGCGCAAAAAGGGGTGGAGCTGGCGCTATACGATGTGGCGGCGCGATATCTTGCACTCGCGGAGCGACCAAGTCGTTACCGCTCTAAAGGAAGACTTAGCCGCGAACGCACAGACAATATTTGCGCGTCTGTTTTCTCGTGTCTCGCAGGGCCCGCGGGTCACCCATTGGGCGACATTCGATAGAACAGCCACGTGCCGTTTCGATTGCTTTCCTCCTAGGGTTGACCAGATTCTTGAGGGTTCTTCTTTTCAGTCATACCCTGATGAAGCCACGAAATGAATCTGCAAGTTATACGCGAGAGCGCCAGGGGAGGCCGAACATTGCGTCCGCACTCTCGAGAAGGGAGAGGTCGTAGGTCCCACCATTGGCCCAGCCAAGCGGCGTGTGACGAGATTCGGTGACTTCGCAAGTGCCCCAGTGGTGGGCCACAAGACGGAAGGCTCTCCCATTGTTTGGTTGTACATTTGGGGCCCTTCCACGAGCTCCCCGCCCCGCGGCCAAGCCGCTCGGGACGTGTGGGGTACTGTGTTTGCCCTGCTTGTTTTTAAGGGCCGCCGCTACATGCCAGTGCATGTGGTCGAGGAGGCTCTCGCCGAGTCAGCCAGGGCCAGTTATTTTCAGTCTTCTCCCGAGCAGGAGGTGGCCTGGCGTGCGGCAACTCCTTGGTGGTCGCGCCCTTGCGATTTCCAAGCATGGCTCGCGAGTGCTGGTCTTGGAGGGAGTGTTGGTTCGACTGAGACTCCGCGCGCTCTGCCAGTTACTGAGACCGAGGCTGAGCAGCGCGACCCAGTCGTCGCTGGTGAAAAGCCACTTATGCCCGCAGATCTTGAGCAGCCAGAACTTGGGGCGCCCTCGGAGGGGCCTTCCAAAGACAAAGAGGAGGGTCCGGTCAAGGCGCCGAAAAGGCTATGCTTGAGAGCGGAGCTGCCGGCCGACTCAGTCGGCTCGGCCAGCAACCAAGCGAACGTTGCGACGTCGTTCCCGTCGGTTGGATCTACGCCAAAGAAGCCTTTAGACAATCGAGGAACTGGGCGGCAGGCGGCCTGCGGACCATCCGCCGGGCCGGCCTCCAGTCCAGCTGCCCCGCCCGGCCAGGCCGAGGGCGGGGCGGGCAGTGGCTCTTCCCCTGGCCCAGCCGGCGGTGGAGGTGCCCCGTCCGGCTCAGGTGGCTCTCCCACAGGGAATCTTCCGCCCTCTGGCGCCCCCCCTGGGGGCGGCGGCGGAGGTGGGCCCCCTGGCCCGGGGCCGATGGAAGCCGATGGCGAAGGAAAGGGCCCGCCCTACCTTGGGCGCGGTGCCTGGAACGTCCTTGACTACCATGGGCACAAGGGCGAGTTCGCCGAGGACGTCGAACCGCCCGCGTGTGAGTGGGAGGTTCGCGTGTCCGAGATGCTTCAGCTTTATGTTGAGATGACAGATCCTCGGTTGAAGGCTTGGACGGGCAATTTGTCATTCCAAGAAAAGTGCCGGGCCATAACTCGGGCTGCCCGCCAGAATGGGCACTCGCGGGTCCCATTTGTTGGCGAGGACACTGCGTCCATGATGGCGACCGGAAAACCTCCTGCGGACTTGTTCCACCCTTTGTGCATGATGCAACACACGAAGTAAGTACGTGTGCTGGTCTTGCTCTGTTCATCTCGTTTCTGATTCCACGGTCTCGTTGAAAACGGCGGCCAGACAAAGGGTCACGTCAAGCCATTTCGTTCAACATTTCATGGGCGAACTCGTTCCTGGCACGTCTGCTAAAGGTACGAGCGGCTGCAAAGGCCCCGATCTTCAGGAAGCCGCCCAGTCGCACAGTTAGTCGGGCCCCGGGCATAGGCATTACGTGAAAAGGGGTCCATGCTCCAGTGCGGTTTGTCTTCTGGTCCTTTGATGATATTGCCGATCAGTCGACGTTTGAATTGCTTGGCTTTCGCGTCGAAGGGAAGCGGGATCAAGGCCCGCAGCTTCTCGCTGGAGCCCTCCGGTCATGCTCGAGACATCTAATCGCATCATAGACGACGTGGTTAAGCGTTCGCCTGATGGTGCGATCGCGATTTTGCACATTGGAGGAGACCACAGGTGTTGGGAGTCTCCGGATGGAGGTTGCGATATTGACCCTATGTGGGACGACGTCGCCACGCTTGTCCGAGCTCAAATGCACCGTCGGATTGAAGACTACAAGGCCGCGGGGTCATGCCCGCGCATCATGAATCTTGACGGTGCATGCCTTTACCGCAAGTTGCAGCACCCTGCCGGTGACTCTGACCCTTTTCTGTCAGAACATAGTGATTACCAGATAGACAGAGACGGCCGAGATGTTCACAGAGCATAGGCTAAAGGCTGCGAGGCTTGCCGCCCTGTTCTTCTGCCAACCCTCCGGCGGCCCAGCCGTTTCGGGGGGTAATCCATCGGCGAAGAGACGAGACGACGGGCACGCGGCAGAGGAGGCCACCTTCAAAGGGCTGGTCAGGCATTGGCAAGAGGCAAGAGTGGAGCCCCACTGAGAACAACGTGCCCAAGTCCGTGTTCAACGCCCGTCCGTTTCGGACGCGTTTGAGCCCCGCGAAGTTCTCTGCCGTTCAAGACGGAACAGGGGACGGGGCCATCCATTCCAAGCTCTCGGACAAATTCATTGATTTTCTTTGGCGAGGAAACGCGCGCGAAGAGTTTTCTCCATGGCGGGATTATCGATTTTTCTTGCCGCGATGTTTCTCATTTTGTCCGGGCATGCCCCCGAAAGGGGAACCCCTCCGTTTGTCTACGGAGGGAGTGCAAAACGATCAATGCATGCGCCCTGCGTTAGAGGAGCTGTCGAAGGTAGTGCCTGTTGCCAAACCCAGCGGTCCAGCCGCCTCGGGTAAGGTTACTGCAGAGCGGGCGGCCCGGCCGCCCCGCGAGCGCCTACTTGCTCCTGCGACGTGTGCACAGGACGCCAAGACGCCCGGCGAAGCGGCGGAGGAACCCCCCCGCAAGAAATGCCCTGTCGGTGTGGGAGGCAAGCTCAGCGGCGGAAAGAAATCCCCCAAGCGCCTCAGAGCCGGCGGTGATCCCAAGAGCAATGCTGATTGGGAAACCGACTGGCCTGTGCACCAGTTGTATCAGGACATCAAGACATTGCCTCATAGTGATTCATCGAGCACGGACCCACAGCATTTTAATTTCTTCCGACCGTTCACTGTGAAGAGCGGCAAGCTGACTAGACCCATGGTGCCTGGGAGCTGCTACCCAGGGGAGGAGGGCCGTGTCGCGCGGGTGGCGAACGGAGAAGATCCGCCCCGCAGCAGAGAGTTCAAGACCATCCAGATTCATGCCACAGGAGAAGCTTGGTTGGGTCACCAGATGCCGCAGACATCTACGAAGACCCCTGTCCTGGACCCTTCCTATATGGCTCCCAATTTGGCACGGTTCTTTGTAGTTAAGGCCGCTCGATCATGCGAGGACCCAGAGGCCGCAATTGTTGATCGCCTGGGCTGGGCGACGTTGTCGACCAAGACCCACAAGGCGGGGAACGCACACTGCACACAGCTCACTTTGCTTTTCTTTGTAAAGGCGGAGAAGCTTGAGGAGGTCAAAGACTTGACCTCAGGATGGAGCAGACTGTCCCACGGTGCGTCTGTGACCGCCCTCCAATCAATATTGGAGGGCCACCAGTTGCTCCCATCGAATCCCCGCTACGGCGGGAGTATCAAAATGGGGAACGTGGGCGTGTATTCTTTCCCTTGTATTGATGATGCCTCTACTCGCACTACTTATTCTGTTGCAGAGGAGACTTTTGGAGATGGCATCTGGGTAACAGCGGAGGTTATTTTCTATGCAAAGTCCTTATGCATCAGGGGCAAGCCTTCGCAGTTTTGTACATTTGACCCATCCCAGATGGTGTTAGGTGAGCTTCGCTTGCACCATTGGACGCCAGCGGCCCTTCATCTCACTCAGGCTTGCACTTTCTCGCAACATGTCGCCAGACAAGAAAAATGACCTTTGGGTCAAGACTTCGGGGTTGAGCGTCATCGCGACAAGGAGAGAGTTACTGCCACGGACCAAGTCCGAGAGGCACAGAGAAAGCGGGCCCCAAACTTGGGGCCCATCAATTGGCAGAAGTATCGTAGTCCATACCGGCAATATCGCCCAGAATTTGACGACATTTGGCCATGGCTTCAAGACGAAGGAGTCATCATGACTAGGAACAACCCATTGCATAAAGATGAGGCCTCGGAAGATTCCAAGGCGCTTGTTCGGGCCAATAAAGCAAATGAAGAAAAGGCCAAAGACAAAACGTCGATTGATGTCAACGCCCAGGCGCTGGCGGCCAAGCCATCCGCCGCCTCATTTTCATATGCGACCGAGAATTTTCCCCCGTTGGGGCGGCCTGCGCCACAGGCAGAATGGGGTGCCCCATTCTCCGCCCGGCCCAGCCGCGGCTGAGGTGGCTCCCCCTCCTCCGCCAGGCGCGGCCGCGATCGTGGTTGTTCCTCCGCCTCCGCCGAGCGAGGCGCAGGTGCCGGCTGGGCCGGCGGGCGCCATGCTAAAGGTGGCGCCGCCACCGGCCAAGCCGGCGAGCGTTCCAACGAAGGAGGACCCACCGCAGGCTAAGCCGGCGAGCGTCGCGCCGAAGAAGGCTCCGCCATCATTTGATCCGAGGAGTGTTGCTCCAAGGGCGGAGCCGCCACCGGCCAAGACGGCTGGCGCTGCTACCGGAACCGAACGCCCGCCAGCACGGTCGGCTAGCGTCGCACCGACAGTGGAGCGGCCATCAGCCAGGCCTGCTAGCGCAGCCCCTACGGCTGCGCAGCCACCGGCCATGCCGGCGGGCGCAGGGACGACGGAAGTTCAGCCTCAGGCTTGGCCAACTTCTCCGAGTAGGCCAACCTGGGCGCCACGTCTCCGTTCGCCTCCGCATGTGCCTCAGCGTGCGAGATGGGTTCGGCGTCCAGCAATCGCCGACTACAGACTTGAGCAAGCCGACGCTGCGCCCCAGGCTGCACCTCAGCAGTGACAGTTTAATGCTTTTCTTCGGCTTCCCCCGCCCGCTCAAGGCGGCACTGGGGCAAGCCCAGTGGCGAAGACCGAGGGCCTCGCGGCAATGGCTGAGACCGTTGAAGTGGAAGCCAAGACTGCCGAGGATGGGGGCCCCGATCGCCCCGGTGGCACCGAAGGGCCGGGCGCTCCTGCAGCCCCTCCCCCGCCCCAGCCGGACGGAGATCCCTCGTCAGAGGAATCTCCGGCTCCAGAGGGGGATGACGCTGCATCCAGCATTGTCCGGACCATCAAAGAAGTTTCGCGTTGCCACTTTGTCGGAGAGCGTGCCCGCAAGGCGCTCAAGCATGAGCGTGACTTCTTCAATCAGCGGGGGCGTGCAATTTCCGCGGACCCATCGATCGAGGAGGAGCCTGATAATTTGCAGCTAATGGAAGTGCAAATTGAAGCCGCAAAGAAGGTATACAAGATTGCCCAGAAAAGGAATGCGCATCAGCCAAATGTTTACCCGAGTCCGTGGAAGAAGTTTGCAGCCACCGTTGTGGACGATATCCAGAATGCGATATCTGAGTTCGTTCCCACTCCTGAAATTGCCGCTGAGAGCGACAGCTCACAGCCTCGCACTGAGAGCGGCGCGATCATGCGTGGGCTTGGGGCGCCTGCTCCCCCTGCGCCTATGTCCGGCTCAGCTGCGGCGGTCGATGCACCTACAGCTCCACCCGGCCCAGCCGCGGTCGGAGGAGCGACGGCGCCACTGCCCGGCCCAGTCGAGACAGCGGACCTTCCTGATTTTGATCAGGATATGGACGTTGCGGTTCAAGATGCGGCCCCCGCTCCCCCGTCGGCTGGCCCGCAGGTTTCAGCGATGGCGGATGCTGCGACACCTGAGTCGCAGCCTGCTGCCGGTGCTCCGCCTGGCCCAGCCAGAGCGGATAACACACCATTGCAGAGCGACCCGATGCAGGTTGATTCGGATGCTGTTGACGCAAAACGCACTGCGCCCCACGAGGTTGCATAATCGTCCCCTACCAAGGAAATCAACAGTTTTTCTGATGACGAGGCCGCGCCCGCTGTGAAGGCAGCCCCACCAGTCGCCGCTCCGAGCGGCCAAGACGTTGCGGAGCCGTCCCCAGCGAGCAGAGCCCCGGGTGTCCCAGACACGCCGGGGTCTCTTGAGGCCAGCCCAAATCTTGTCGACCTCAATGAGTTTCCGTATCAGGGTGGCCCCCGTTTGTCTTCCTTGAAGAGGACAATTATCGGTCTGGCCCCGCGGCGACCAACTTCTGCTGCCGATCGACCCTGCCGCCTTCCCCTGATGTGCGGCAGCCTCGCCCGACAGAAGATCCGCCCCGTCCGGGCGGAAATGAGGTCACCGTCGGTCACGCTGACAAATTTAGGGGCAAATACCCTAATCTCTCAGAGAATGAGCGAAACCGAATCATTCAGAACACGCTTGTTCAGTTGAAGCGGCGACTTCGAGAGGCTCATACTACTGATCCCGTACCTCCGGGTGTTGGGGCCCTTCGTGATAAAACGTTTGACACGCTCAAACGCATAGCAGAGCCCGTCGAGGATCCCATATTTGCATCGCCGGGAGAGATTACCCTCGACGTCGATAGTTTTGAGCATGTGGGGGATTTTCTTCGTGCAGAATTCTTCTGATGACGCTCCCCGCAGATTTGATTATCGAGCCTTCAAGGCCCTGACTCCGTTGACTGCGGGCGTCTCTGATCATAAGCCCGGCGGCCCTAGGCTGTGCGGAGTTATGGCGACGCCACAGTGGTCGGGTAGATGAGTTTGCGAAGCGCATCGGAGATTTTGCCGCGCACCTCGCGAGATATTGTTCCGATTGCGCGAGGTCTTCGGGAGGTTGGGTCTATTTTGGAGACCTAGTGGACAAGATGCATGAGGATGGGTACGAGCACCAAACGGTGGCACTTACTGCGCGCGGCCTAGCCGCGACGCAGCCAGGGACCGTGGAAGTCATGGGTGTGCTTCCTGATGAACTTGCTTGCGTCAACGACGCCAGGGTCCATGAGCAATGGCGCGACTTCAAGAGCTGGCCCGTCTATTCGGACGAGCGGTCTACATGTCCCGCCCCCGTTTTCTAGTGAGCGTGTCAGGGACATTCCACGCTTGTTGCCTCTATTGAGAGAATGTATGCGCCTTAGGGCCCTGGCCTAGCCAGGTGTCGTGGGCCTCTCCTCCATACTGCGGACATGGAGGCGTTGATGGGGTCGATGCCCGGGGACGTCCAGTTCCCACAGAGTGCATCAGGCTGTTGTTTCGAATCGGACTATGGATTGTTGAGGCTTCTTCCGACCAAGCGGGACCCGGCCATGCAAAGCCCAGACAATTTTCCCTCCTGGCTGAGCCAGCGTAGGGATGGAGAAAGTGTTCCTGCGAAAGAGTACCGCGCGATGGGCCAAGCCCCGAAGGTGGGGCATCCTCCTACGATTGGATCATGGCCCACAGTGGACACAGTCCGTCTGTGCGACCAACTTCCAACACACAGAGATTACTGGCCGCTTGTTCCTGTTTTCAATGTCCGAGTGCTTACCCGGTTTCCGTACCGGGTCTGCTGCGACGGGACCCTTTTGCCCCATGAGGTGCCAAAGTTCTCCAACATAGACAAAGCTGTCGCTCATGCCATAGTGGGAGATTTGACGAATGCGAACCGAATGGTTACTTCTTGGGCCCTTGTCTTCAGTCAGGAGTGGACCACGTATGAGGTGGATTTCGATGACAAATTCCATGCTTGGCTGGATTCACACTGACGAGACTGACACTGCGGCCAGATTATATAAACTGGCCTGACAGGGCAGACGCGTTTATCCGGTCTGTTCCCTGGCACGGCGATGGTCGGTTCCTGTGCGCTGATCTGCATTGGGTGCGGACTGGCTTCGGCCGTTGCCCCTTCTGCAGTAACCCAGTGAGGTGCAAATGCAGGGCTGCGCACAATTATTTGCTCCAATCATTCCAGTCGAGGATCATTGAGAACTCTCTGTGGAGTAATGGCTTCAAGCTGGCCGTTCGTGGTCATGACACTTTGTCCTGGAAGCAAGACCTGTATGTTAAAGAGAGACTAGAACGGCAAGGCAAAGCGTTAGCGGATGTCATGGCGAACATCAATAACAATTCTTTACGCTTCGCGCATCCCCACCAGCCCATCTCACAACAGCAACTCTTGCGAAGCATGCCGGCAGTCGTGTTTTTCAGGCGTGTGTCCGCTTGCCCCCGCATATCGCCCCTGTTCCTCCTTATTCCCGCCTCCTTGCACATCCTCCTTGTGGGGGGGGGGGGCGGGAGAAGGGCGAGGCGGAGGAGGAGGGAGAGAAAGCGCTCCTCGTGGTTTGAGTCGTTTGGGGTTTCTCGTCCTGGTGTGAGTCGTTCGGGCCCTTCTTCCTGGTGTGAGTCGTTCGGGCTCTTCGTGGTGTGAGTCGTTCGGGCTCTTCGTCCTGGTGTGAGTCGTTCGGGCTTCTCGTGGTGTGAGTTGTTCGGGCCCCTCGTCCTGGTGTGAGTCGTTCGGGCCCCTCCTCCTGGTGTGACTCGTTCGGGCTCCTCGTGGTGTGAGTCGTTCGGGGCCCTCGTCGTGGTGTGAGTCGTTCGGGCTCCTCGTGGTGTGAGTCGTTCGGGCGCCTCGTCCTGGTGTGAGTCGTTCGGGCCCCTCCTTCTGGTGTGAGTCGTTCGGGCTCTTCGTGGTGTGAGTCGTTCGGGCCCCTCGTCCTGGTGTGAGTCGTTCGGGCTCCTCGTGGCGTGAGGCGTTCGGGCACCTCGTCCCCTTTTGGGGCGTCTTGGGGGCCTCTTGGCGGCCCCACGGGCTTCTAGGAGCGTTTTGGGTGCCTTGGGGGGGCCTCTGCGGGCCTCTTGGCGGCCCCAGGGGCTTCGAGGAGCGTCTTGGGTGCCTCGGGGGAGCCTCTTGGGGCCTCTTGGGGGCCTCTTGGGGTCATCTTGGGGGCCTCTTGGAGGCCTCTTGGGGCGTCCTGGGGGCCTCTTGGGGCCATCTTGGGGCCTCAGTGTGCCTCCTGGGCGCTTCTTGGGGCCATCTTGGAGGAAGTCGATCAATGAAGAGGGGAGCTTTAAGGAGCGTTGCCCCCTCAGAAGGGCAAAATGAGGCCAAAACCTTCGTAAAATTAATGATTTTGCCTTGAAGGAAGAGGGGAGCTTTAATGAGCGCTGCCCCCTCAGAAGGCCAAAATGGGGCCAAAACCATAGTAAAATCAATGATTTTGGCTTCAAAGAAGAGGAGAGGGTTTTTTCTCCCTCCCCCCGTCGGGGCCAGAATCCTCGTGAGGGGTGTCGTTTTTTAGCACTCCCAGGAGTCGAAAAGGACTCCCCTGACCACCCGCGGGGCGCCCTCTCCAGGCCCAGGGGGAGGGGGTAGGGGGAGGGGTAAACCCCTCCCCGAAGGGGAAGGAGGGTTGAGAACAGAGCGGGCTCTCTAAACCACTCACGCCCAAAGGGCTGGTGGGATTTGAAGCTGGAGCGTAAGTGGGCAGGTGGTGGATGCACCACTATGGCTGCTGCAGGTCAAACCTTTGGCAACAGCCGCCCTGGCAGCGTTCTAGCCTGGATCCCTGACGACGCCGCGGCCCAGCCGCCGGCGCGTCACGAACCTTTCTTCCAGTACCTTGAACCCCTCCAGAGGCGGTTCATAGAATGGTTAGCATTTCTGGCACAGAGACAAGGGGTTAAAGAACCAACGATCGCTGAGGGGTGGCCCCTGCTTTGGGCCACAGACTTGGATCAGTATGCGCGCCCCTTTTCGCGTCCTGCTCTGGCTGCCTTCGATTGGCCGGAGGCAGATGAATCGTATATTCCCCCCAATGAAGGTTGGGAAGTATGGGGGCGCAACATGCAGGGGACAGGAACTTTTGTGCCGACTCTTCAGACGTTGCGAAATGCACAGAGGAGCGGCGGCCTGGATGCCCGATGCACAGGATACCGGCGTGGACGCCACAGGGCCCAGCCCTCGTGGACGTCCGCCTGTTGCCTGGGCTGATAGCTTGTTGCTCGCCCTGCCCGTCAACCCAAGTCAATATGCAGGCGCAACAAGATCTGTTCCAAGCATCCTCTTAGCACTGTGAAACCTGTCGCCGGCCAAGCCGAGACAACAGGTAACGGGGGATTTGATCCGATACCCCTCGACTTTACCGCTGTCTGCGGGTCCCGGACCCAGCAGATGCTAGAAGGGAAGACCAACCTTGATCTGCCCGATGGACACGTGTACCCTCGCCGTGATGATGGCGCACTGAGCGTCACCACGACGACGCAGGAAGCCATCGTTGTTGCTGCACAGTATGTCATGGAGCACATGCGCTATAACCCGGGAGCGGGCGCGACCGATAGGTCGCGCCTAACGGGAGAATTGACACATGTAGCCCCTGACGATGTGCGACAGGCCGTCGTGCGGAATTGGAAGATTCCCGTTGAAGATCTCGAATTGGGCCTTCGTGTCATGCGTGTGTTTGTGATCGTCCGCGAGCTCATCAGTTGTTTTATTGCCGAGGGGCATTACATTGCATATCCCACGCATGGCCTCTATACCCGCGACAAAGCCGACGGGCATGACACTGAACAGCGCTGCGCCGACGCATGCGCGCTGGACCGCCGCATTCTCACGGCCGACGACACAGACGACCTCATCGAGGCGTGGGCCCGCGACTTGGGTAAACAGCGTCGTGCTGAGATTCGTAGCCAGGGCGTGAAGTTGCAAAAAACTGTTTTTTTCTTATACCCATTCGTGGAATCTACTGAGGATCAGGACAGTGACGGAGGCCCCTTTCGCACTGCCTGTGGGAAGTACGGTGCCTGTTGTGAGGGGTATTGTGAGATATGCGAGGTTGCAGCATGAAATGCGTCTCCGCGAGGAAGGGGCCGCTGAAGACCCCTCCGACGGCCCGCCCGTTTCGGAAGGGGCTTCTGCCGCGCCAGCAAGGCCAAGCCTTGCTAGTCGCCCGGCTCCACCGGCCCCACCTAGACGGCCCAGCGTCCAAGACGATCGGGCCAATGATGACATCACTGGGTCTCCTTACTCCGCCGGCGGTCAAACCGCAACGGCGGGAGAGGAGTTTTCGAGACGTTCTTCTGACGGGGACACGTGGGATCGGTCAATGTCCGCGCGCGCGTCGGGGCCATGGCTGCCGGCCGCGATGATGGCGACTACGGCCCCGCGATCCGCTGCCCGAAGTACACGGCGACTGGGTTGCAGGGATACTGGGTTCCCCGTGACATGATATACTGGAAGCATCGCAAAGAAAACCAGAGTCGTGTGTGGCACTTTGTGTTCTTGAACAACTACAACTACTACTTCCCGAGAGAGGAAGGCAAGGGGCACGCCAAGAACAAGGACAAGTCCAATAACGTCCGGCCAGCTCCATACGCTGGCACTGGCAAGGGAGGCGAGTCAGCTGCGCCTCATTGGACAGCTGGACAAAAGGGAGGTTCGTCGTCTTCGACTCCGAGACCTCCGGCTCCGCCTTAGCGATGCCATACGACCAAGTCGTGATGGCGCCGACCGAACGACCCATTCGTTGCGGCGGAGAGGCTTTATTTTCACTATTGGCGGGATTCGTCGGGTTTCTTCGGCCCTCAGCCCCCTGGCAACCACCGTTGAGCGGTAAAATGCTTTTGGGGTTCGCTCCGGTGGCTGTAAATATGTACAGGCCGGGCGGGCTGTGGCTGGATGGACTCTACAAAACCCGCCGCGGGGGGAGTGAATATGTTCCTCTCCGCCTCATCGTACACTTGCCTCTCCTGCTGCCTGCCTTGTCATACCTTGACAATGGTATTACTGTATCCCGCAGCTATAGTTTTACTGCTCGAGTGAGAAAAGGAGCGCGCCGCTGCACGCCCGCGTCCGGGCGTCGGCCGGCCGGCCTCCTCCCGTCCCATACTTGAGTACAGTTGCTTAACGGACAACATATTGTTTCATCGATGTCTCATTCCGTATCCTCTACCACTGAGCATAGTAAACATGAGACCTTAATACCTTTGGCATCTTACCCTGATTCTCAGAGGAAAGACTTCATCGTCTGCTGGGGAAACGTTTATTATCCCCCTGGACCCCGAACTTCACTATTTCCATGGATTTAATGTCAGAAACACTGGTCACGCGCGCGCACTATGAGATACAGGTGGAGGTCATGGGGGCCCCAGGCCATCGTCTGGTTTTTCGGGCGCGGAGGCTGCCTTTGGCAGCCGCGCATCGCCGAGAACTGCAGAACCCGGCAGTTGCCCCATGCGCTGCCTCCTCCTTGTGGCCCCACATGTGGCCGAGCCAGCAGAATTCGGAGGCGGAAAAGAGGGGGGTGATGATTTCACGGCGTCATTTCTTATTTCATTACGTCCCTGGCCCCCCCGCTGGGCCGCGCACGCGCCGCCGGTCATGATTTGCACCCCCCCCTCTTGGACACCCCCCTCTTGGCCACTCCCGAAGTATTCATCGGTCGTGGAAAGTAGGTATTTCTTTGGATTCGCAGATTCCAATATGCTTTCAGCGTCTTCCTCCTTCAAGTGGCGAGTGTCCTTCCCTCTTCCCTCCTCTTCGGGGGGCAGGAATCTATCTCCGACGCCTTCCTACTTCATGTTTCTACCTACGGCTTCTGGCCGATGGGTACACCTGTGCCGATATGCCATATACAGTTTGTGCTGATGTCATGGTTCCAGTGTGGGCCCCATCAGTTGATTATTGCTCTTTATGGGATGGAACCTGTGTGGGGCAGCCTGCGTGGGTCAGTCTTTGCAGTGCAATCGGAATCGATGAAATCCCCAGCGAGTCACCGCCGCTCGCTGGCTCCTTACCCCGAGTGGTGGAATGCCGGACGTCCGCTCGGTAGTGTGCTAGTGGGCGGCGTGCTACCCAACGAACCGTCGGGAAACCACGGGAGGACTGTTTACTAGAGATGGGCCACCCTGGGCCCGTCTTGGGGCTGGTTTCGGGGTACTGTTAGGTCGGGCATGTTTCCCTAGCACATCTGCTCTCTCCTGGGAGTGGGGCAGGAGAGCTGTGTCGACCCGAACGACAGCAGGGTCAGGCAGCATTGGGTGACTCATGGCGGGAATGGCACACGCCTAAGCACGGTCGCCCTATTCGATGATGAGCTCCGCGATCGGGTCGCTAAGATCTGGGCGAAGGACATCGAGAGGTTCGGCTTCGTTTTCGGAGAGTTGTAAGGGCCATGTTGAATGGTTATTGTATTCTATGGTGTATCCAAGAACATCAATTTAATTACCCATGGTTGTTCCACACGCAGCGGCAGTCTCGTGTGGGTATTTTAACGCGCTGGCGTGTGAGTTGCGCCGCCCGCGCGGTCGAAAAAACAAGACGTCCCCAGGAGTCCAGCAGTGGCGAAACGTCTTGGCTTTCCGATAGGCCCACCAAATAATGTTCTACGCATTTTGCATGGTCTGCACGAGCGGTTCTTATCACATGTCTGGCCGAGATCGGTTTGTTCTAGCCCATCGTGTTGTTGTTCGAAGAACTTTGTTTGCGTTCTTCTGACATTTTTGGGTTCTGAGTACATGTCGTGGTAGGCCTAGAGGAATGCTGGGACCGTGCTCCAAGGAGGGCCCCAGAGGTCGCCGTGATACCATCGTGAGCCAGGGTTGAAGACCACGCTCCGACGATGCCGAGCGTGGCGACGTCAAACTTGTTCTACCCTCAGGCGATCGCAAACATGGATCAAGGGGGCGTGGACTTGCGACGGGTCTTGTTTCCATTGGGAATCGCGGGTTTCCGCCGCCGAGCGAGGCGGCGCTGGCCGCATTTTGAGGAGGGCACCTCCCCCGATCCATGGATTTGGCGACCGCGCGCCAAATCCATGGATCGCTAATCCATGTTTGCGCGCCCCCGGTACTCTTCCTTCTCAGCCTGGACAAAGCTCCTGTCCAGCAGGCCAGGGGCGCTATGCCGATGATTTGGACGTGTGGATTCGAAACTGCGCTCCGAAGGCTTCTGGAACAGTCGCGCGGGGACTCCCAGGAGCGCCCCAAGAGTTGCCAGGAGTGGTGGGCTTGTTTTCCACCACCACCACCATAAGTAGGAGGGGAGGGGCTCCTCCTCCTCCTCCTCCTCCTCCTCCTCCTCCTCCTCCTCCTCCTCCTCCTCCTCCTCCTCCTCCTCCTCCTCCTCCTCCCTCTCCTCCTCCTCCTCCTCCTCCTCCAGCTCCCCCTCCAACTTATGGTGGTGGTGGTGGAACACAGGCCCCTCAAGGAGCGCCCAACAGCGCCCAGAGCATGGGAGTCTCGGATTCTTCTTGAGGTACCGAGGAGACAGGGAGCTCGACTTCACTCGAGGATGCTCCACTCAGCGCCTGAGGCACGGTGGCGGACGTGGTGCCGTCTAGGCGGTACGAGGTATGCAGTGCGCTAACTGCGATGCGACGACGACGACGACCACGACGACGAAGGCGACGACTTCGACGACGACAACGACGACGCTTTGGTCTGTTGGGGCCATCGTGCCATCGTGGGGGTGCTCTTGGAGCTCTCTTAGGCCTCTTGGGTGCCTCTTGGGTACTTTTTGAGCGCCTCTTGGGCCTCCTTGGGGCCTTTTGGGGCGGAAGGCGCGACATGTCGGTTGGTGTTCCCCCTCTTGGGAGCCTCTTGGGCCGTCTTGGGGTCGTCTTGGGCCGCTTTGGGGCTCTCTTCGGAGCCTGCGGCCTCATTCTGACATTCTGGCACATCCTGGCATTCTTGGCATCCTGGGATCTTGTTATGCTGGCATCCGGGCATCCTGGCCGCCTGACATCCTGGCACCCTGGCCCCCTCTGGCACATTGGCATCTTGATGTTCTGGCACTCTGGCATCCTGGCGTCGTAGCGTGCTGGCATCTCTTAGCATTTTCTCCATCGTCAGCCTTCGATTGCCACGCACAATTTATACCACGGAATTTATCATGCGGGGTCCTAGCGTCGGAGTAATATGTTGAACTCCTTGCAGACCTACTGTGCTTGGTAGGATTCATTGGCTTACGCCACACCGCCGACCCCTCCGGATATCTGGGAAGGCCTTGGGCGTGGGGGGGTACAGCATTAACAACCTGGCTCTCGCTATCTCGCGCGGGGTTTTTATCTTGTGCGCTGCCCCCCCATGTCGCCGCGCCAAATTGCCGCCGCTTGCTCTGGCCTCGCACCAGGTCCACCCCTAGCAACTTTGTACGTTTATATGTACTAATGATCGTATATATACACATAAACATATGTGTATATATACAGAACATGCAATCGTATATTGTACACACACGCGTACATAACATGGGCAGGCATGCGTGCACAGAGGTGGCACTGCGCGGTGCCATTCGACAGCGCGTCTTTGGGCTCAAGAATTGGCTCGTGGTGTGTTCATTCGGCGTCAGCGATTGCGGATGATGATGAGGCGCCAACGATAGCGGTCACGAGCAGATCTCAATTAGTTGTTGCGCGTGCCCGGCATGTACAGATATAAGCCAGATGATACAGGGGCGTCCCCCCGCAACGCAAGTATATGTGTATACATACACAGATATGTATCCATATGTGTGCATGTATATACGCATATATATATATATATACATACGTAGGGGCGTCCCCCTCACCTGCTGGCTCGTGGGTTTCTTTCCCGAAGATACTGTGCAACGTCTCTGAAGCGCAGGTGCGGATCGGACGGCGCCGACGCATTGCGGCGAGGCTCACGCGTGTACGGAATCAACAACGGCGAGCTGAGCTGCTGCGACGCAAGTATGGGGAAAGGAGGAGGCATGAGGTGGTTCAGAAAAAGGAGGAGCGATTCGTGATGCAGATTCTGTTTCTTTGAGCCGCAACATGGTAGGAGGACTCCGACGAAAGCCCTGCGAGGAGGATCTCGCAGCGCGCGGACGTCCCACCGCGCAGGGTGGAGGTTTTGAAGCAAATTGCTTGTCCTCCGGACCAACGGTGGTGCCTCTTGGAGGGTTTCATCTTCGGAGGCGCGTTGGAGGCTTTGGACAGATCGAGACCAGATAAAAAATCCAAATCCAATGATCGTGCGAGGATAATCGCGCTTTGAGGCCTGGTGGTGAGTGTGCATTCTTTATGCGGTCGTGGTAGGGGCTTGAGGATGGCCACGCTCGTTCGGCGCAAGATCCTTTGGCAGCCAGGGCTTCCTCCGACAAGGCCGTTCACGCGAGTTTCGTTGGGGTGATCGGGCGCCACTGCGACGTGAAGTTTCGATGCCAGCGGCTGTTCTGCTATCTATCCACAGTTGCACCGCGAGAGTCGCGTCTTGCGGTCTAGGTTTGCAATGCGTTTTGCATGCGGCTGTTCCAAGGGCGCGAGGAAGGGCACGTTTTGGCGGCGGCTGCTCCTTTGGCAACGAGGCCCCCTCTCCCGCGCCTCAGGAAAACCATGCGCTTCTTGCAGTTTGTCCCAGTGTTGTTGTGGCGTCAAAAACCGATGGCAGGGTCGCCCCCGCAGTCCACTCCAAGGTTGCGCCAGGATAATCGCGCCTCGCGGCCTGTGTTGGAGAGTGATCTTCTTGCATGGGTCATGGGGTGGAACCGTTGGCGACGGCAAAACGGATTAGTGAGGGGTTCTTGTAGCGCGTCAGGGGTGGCAGGCGTTCGGCCAGTGGCTGGTGGCTGTTGCCACTCCAAGCAGACTTCCATTTTTTTGCGTGTGCAGCGTCACTTTTGCACATCTAGATGATACAGGGGCGTCCCCCCACATCGCAGGGATACGCATGGGCGCCCCCCTCGTTTGCTTCCTGATTGTAGCCCTGTCGAACATATAGTGCGACGTCTTGCTGCACAGGTCAACATCGCACTTCGCCGATGGGCGGCGGCGAGGCCCGCGCGTGTACGGAATTATGTGATGGCTAGTAAAAATCCACGCGCGGTTTTTTCCCGCCAGCGCCAGTGCCCCCTGGAAGGCTGCACCTCTGGGGGCCCGTGGGAGTGTGTGGACAGGGCGGGGATCAATCCGAAAAGAAGTCTACACCCCAACGGCCGTGAAGGATTGTTCCAGTGTTGTTGTGGCTTCAAATACCGATGGCAGGGTCGCCCCCGCAGTCCACTCGAAGATTGCGCCAGGAGAATCGCGCCTCGCGGCCTGTGTTGGGGAGCGATCTTCTTCCATGGGTCCACGGGGTGGGGGTGGGGTGCGTGCGTGCGTGCGTGCGTGCGTGCGTGCGTGCGTGCGTGCGTGCGTGCGTGCGTGCGTGCGTGCGTGCGTGCGTGCGTGCGTGCGTGGTGGTGGTGTGTGTGTGTGTGTGTGTGTGTGTGTGTGTGTGTGTGGTGTGTGTGTGCGTGTGCGTGTGTGTGTGTGTGTGCGTGTGCGTGCGTGTGTGTGTGTGTGTGGTGTGTGTGTGTGTGCGTGTTGCGTGTGTGTGTGTGCGTGCGTGTGTGTGTGTGTGCGTGCGTGCGGGGGGGGGGGGGGGTGGGGGGGGGGGGGGGGGGGCGAGAACGGTCTCGCAGCGCGCGGAGGTCCGAGCGATCGGCGGTGGACTCTGCGACAGCAGTAAAACAAGAACAACGTGCGGTTTTTTTGTGTCTACTGCACGTCGAGCGCGAAGTGCCGCGATGCCATGCCCGACGCAGGTCCTCCATCAGAACTCCCCAATGCCGAAACCGTTGTGGCTCCACTGCGCAGCCCATGAAGAGCGCCTTTTTTTCGGCCCCCGCGGGGGTAGCGACGCATGGGTGATGGGGGGGCGCTGGGCCCCGCGTCGGCGTCGGCTTCGGCAGCCGCTGCCGATGTGCAAACGCTCCCGCCGCATGCTGCTGTTGTCGATGATGATGAGACCTGGGGCTCGTGGGCGTTGTCTGCAGCGGATGGGGGCACGCGCGCAGCGCAGCCGCAGACAGCGACGCCGCAGCCGCACTCGGAGCCACAGCTAGCGCCTGCGCAGCAGCAGACACCCCAACCAACGTCAGTGGCTCCGCAGCGACAGCCGATACGAGTAAAGAGAGCGCCTTGCCACAGGGCACCATCGCTGCAGCCGCCGCCTCGGAGACAAGAAGCACATCGGCCAGAGAAGGCGCGCCCGCGCGATCAGTGGCAGCCGAAGCCCCCGCTGCAACCGCCACCACCAGAACTACAATCAGCGCGGCTGATTGTGGATTTGCAGCCATTCCCGCAGCGTCCGGCACTACAACCATAGTTAGAGCAGCCGCGCGGTGAGCTGCACTGGGCAGTTCCGCAGTTTCCGCCAGTGCCCCCAGTGCAAGACACAGATTTTTGACGGGGTATCGAGGGTGTCAGAGTGGTGCGCTGGTGAGAAGACGCTGGCACAAGCCGCGCGTGAGTGGTTGGATGGCGGCCTTCCTTGCGAGGAATCGAAAAGGTATGTGTAGAATTTCACGAACGTCGTCGACGCGCGCCCCGAGGGGGGTGACGCTGGGAGGAAGCACGACGATGATTCGTTCAGCGACGAAGATGTGCACGTCGACGAGCTCGACGATGGTGCCCAGCGGCGCGCGCACGTTGGGGGCACGCGCTTAGAGGACGATACGAGGGGGGCGACAGGCGCTGCTGCAGAGGCGCGTCGCCTGAGTGCCGAAGCCATGGCATTATCGACGCGCGCGCGGGTCCGAGGGGCGGGCGGGGACGGGGGGGACCGCGGAGGAGCGTGGGCGAGAACAGACGGGCGCGTAGAGGTGCCCGAGGCAGAGTTGAAGCGACGGGAAGCGGAAGCTCGGGCCTCTCAGACAAAGACGAAGGGTGACGGGTTGGAGGGTTGCGAAATTGAGGAAGGCAAAGTGAGACAGGTTCTTGCAGGCGGCGCTGACGAGTTGCGGCGGTGGAAAGCAGGACTGCGCGGACCTAGCAGCGGACGCGTCGTAGATATGAGTGAGAAACAAAGAGAAGTCGTAGAGAAAGTCATATACAGGATGATCGCTGAGTGTCAGGAAGACGAGCGTACAATCGGCAGTTTGGAGCCGTTGCCGTGGATGCTGCACGGGGGCCCAGGCACAGGGAAGAGCTTTGTGGTCGAGACCTTGCGGAAACACGTCTTCGAAGGAGTCATGGGCCGGGAGCACGGTCTGGACTTCCAAGTGGCTGCGTTACAAGCCACGAACGCGTCCAGTCTGGATGGGCACACGTTGCGCGCCGCGTTTGGGATGACTCCGCACGGCGCCAGCGCGGAATCTGGTAAGATGCGCGGAGGGCCAGGTGCAAAGCAAGTAGAAGCAGCGAAGCGATTTCAGCAGTGGCGTTGGCTCATCATCGACGAAATCAGTATGGTCAGTGTGAATTTTCTGGCAGAGCTGGATGCGCACTTACGGTCTGTGATGTCGGCAGCGAGGCAAGGGGAGGTGGGTGCCGATCAGGTAGACCGTCCGTTTGGAGGTGTGACTGTGTTATTCTGCGGAGATTTCTACCAGTTGGAACCTCCTGGCGGAACTCCATTGAATGCGATTCCGACGTCATGGGCACGGAAGTCGAGGCAGTATGCGCCAGGCGCCGGAGAAGATCATGGTCAGTACATCTTCTTGGGCGAGGGTGACGGAACTGGTAGAGTGCAAGCGTTTGGAAGAGAACGACGAGTGGTTCCTGGCAGTGCAAGATGAGTTCCGACGGGGAGCCCTGACCGAAAGGACGCACCAGGTTCTGCATGGGAAACCTACAGATGTTCCAGGGTCTTGGTTGCATGAACAGCCAATGTGCGGTTCGCTATCCTGCATGCAGAACGTGGCCTCTATCGCAGAGGACAACGGGCTGGAGTGTGGACGGTGTGCAGAGGAAAGAAAGCGTCGGTGTCTCGTAGCCACCAGCGCCACAGACGAGCGGTTCGCACTCCCACAATTTGTCGAAGCCACTGCCATTTATCCGAATCAGGATGTGAAATGCAAGGTGGCGCGGCAGCGGGCCGTGGACTGGGCTGCGTGCCGGAAGAAACAGACTTCGTGGGTTTATTCGCGGGATAAGGCCACGCACGCTACGTACCAGGAAAGGCCGTACACCTCGGCAGACAAAGTGCGGTGGCTCGGATACTGCGACAAGGCTTGTGCAGGCATGCCTGGATGGTTGCCGCTCGCCGTGGGCATGCCAGTTGTACTGACGGGCCATTTGAACAGATCAGAGAAGCAACTGCTACAAGGGTGTCGCGCGACGATACGTTCATGGGTGGTGGATGAAGAAGAAGAAGAAGACTTGCAAGACGTGTCGTCGAGAGTCCTGCGTAAGATGCCGAGGCAGATCGTGTTGGACTTTCACGCCGAGAAGTGGACGCTGAAAGGGATGCCGGGACCCGGGCTGCATCCCCTAGCCCTCGTGCTCGGACGTGGCATCTGGACTTGTATCTAAAGAAGCCCGTGCTAGGAGTGAAACGGATACAGTTTATAATTTCGCCTGCGTTGGCGTGCACCGCGCACGCAGCGCGAGGGCGAACGCTCGACGCGGTAATAGCGGACTTGGAGGAAGGCAGAAACGCGAGTTGGATGTCGAGCTGCTACGTAGCCATAACGGGCGTGAAGACTCGACAGGGTCTGCTCATATATCGGCCATTTTCGAGTCAGCCTTATGCGCAAGGAGAATTGGCAGGCACGAGGTTGTAGTTACAGAAGCTGCGGGGCGAAGCGCTGCCGTGGCCCGACATCGAGGAGAGGTTGACGCCGCGAAAAACATGCGGGAAGTGTCGCAAGGTGAAGGAGAAAGCTGACTTCAGCACGACAGAGTTCGGCGCGAAGTCGGGGCCGAGCTTCTGCTGCGAGTGCACGGAGATGTTGAAGGGAGCAGGGGAGAAGCCGCGACTTGCGACCACTGGGCCGAGATGGTCTCCAGAGTGGCGGAGGCCGAACCCGAAAGGAGCAGATTTTTCGCGCGGACAAGCACATGCGACAGGTGCGCAGGCCCATCATCCAAGAGGAGGTCGCGGAAAGAGTCTCATAAGTGGCAGGGGAATGTACGAGGCAAATTCAAGATCCGCTGCGCGGATTGCTGTGAATTCCTTAAGACCAGCACGCGACGAAGGGCGCAGGGGAGAAGCTCTGCAAGAAGTGCGCAGGGAAGAGGAAAGGCGGATGCAACAAGAGGAGTCAATCCCAGAAAGAAAAAGAGCGCCCGAATGAAACGAACACTGCTCGACGAAACGCGCGCCAGCAACAGCCGCTGAGGTGTTCGGCGTGCCCGAAAGACGCCGACGGAAGAGGGCGGGAATTGACGGACGCGGCGCATCTGACAAAATTGCAAGTTCGGAGCTATTATTGTACGGGCGCGGGCCATAGGCCAGTGAAAGGCCGCGACTGCGACGCGGATCACAAGCGATCCCGGGCGTTCAGGTGCTCCGCGTGCCCGACAGAAGCAGATGGGAGAGGCCGAGAGTTCGCGGACGGGACGCATCTGATTGATAAACAAGTGATGCACTTCTTCGCGAAGGGCACGGGCCATCGCCCAGTCATGTGCCGCACGTGCCAGGAAGAACGCAATCAGCCGCGAGTGCTCACGTGCTCGGCGTGCCCGGAATAAGCAGTTGGGAAAGAGCAAGAATTCGCGGACAGGGCGCATCTGACAGATCGGCAAGTGAAGGACTTCTCCCAGAAGGGTTCCGCCCATCGCTCGGTGGTGTGCCGAGCGTGCCACGAGCAAAGACAGGTAGCAAAGAAGTTAGAATGCTCCGCATGCCCCCGGAAAACGGACGGATCTAAACCTACGTTCACGGACGCCAGTCATCTGTCGAAAGACCAGCAGAAGCATTATTTCCTCCGAGGCACTCCTGCGGTGTGCGCCACGTGCCATAAGGCGGAACGGGCCCCTCCGAGAGAACCGCCGAAACGCCCGGCGGAGGCGATCGACGAGCGCGGCGGGAAACAACGCAAGTTGCAGGGGATCTGACCGCGAGTCGCGCGCGCGCCGTCTTCGGGGGTCCCTGGTGCCGTCGCCAGCCCCTCGTGTCCCGTCTGGACGCCCTCTTGGGCTGTTGAGAAGGCACTCGTGGAGGATTCTTGGACGTCTTGGAGCGTTCTGTGGGGGCTCGGAACCCTCGACGAACGCATCTCGGAGGCCCTCGACGAACGCTCTGTGGGGGCTCGTGGGAACCTCTTTTGCCGTCGAGGACGCCTCCGAGCTTGTTTTGGGGCCACCTGGAGCCCATGTGGAGCTTGGAGGCTTCTCGGGGCGCTCCTGGAGCGCGCTTGGAACCGTTTTCGGAGCCCTCTGAGGCCGTCGTGGACGCCTTTGACCCCGTCTTGGGGCCCTCCAGGGAAAATTGGGAGACCCTCTGGGAAGCTTCTGGGACCGTCTGGGAGTGGTTTGGGGGGCCTCGTGGGCCGTCGGATGCATCGGAAAGGCCCAAAGCTGAATTTATGAAAAATGTGCGTTTCACGAAGGGAATGGGCCAATTCTTCCGTCTCGGAACCTGCTGGAAACGCATCTCGGAGGCCCTGGGGGGGGGGCTCGCGGGGACGTCTTCTGCCATCCAGGACGCCTCGTGGCCCGTCTTTGAGCCAACTTGGGCGTCTTGGAGCGCTCGTTGGGCGCCCCGAACCCATTGCGAGGCCACCAGACGAGGCCCCACACGATTGTCCGTGGTTTTGCATGATTTTTCAATGGTTCGCACGATTTTCGGAGCACTCCTGACGCGCTCTCGGAACCGTTTTCAGAGCCCTCTGAGGCCGTCGTGGGCGCCTCTGAACCCGTCCTGGGGCCCTCCAGGGATATGTGGGACACCCTGTGGGACGCTTCTGGGACCGTCTGGGACTGGGTTGGGGGGCCTCGTGGGCCGTCGGATGCATCGGGAAAGGCCCAAAGCTGAATTTATGAAAAATGTGCGTTTCACGAAGGGAATGGGCCAATTCTTCCGTCTCGGAACCTGCTGGAAACGCATCTCGGAGGCCCTGGGGGGGGGGCTCGTGGGGGCATCTTCTGCCATCCAGGACGCCTCGCGGTCCGTCTTTGGGCCAATTTGGGCGTCTTTGAGCGCTCGTTGGGCGCCCCAAACCCATTGCGAGGCCACCGGGCGAGTCCCTGCACGATTGTCCAAGGTTGTGCACGATTTTTTCAGAGGTTTTGTACGATTTTCGGGGTCTCCTGGGGCGCTCTCGGAACCGTTTTCGGAGCCCTCTGAGGCCGTCGTGGACGCCTCTGAGCCTGTCTTCGAGCCTTCCAGGGATATGTGGGAGACCCTCTGGGAAGCTTCTGGGGCCGTCTGGGACTGGGTTGGGAGGCCTCGTGGGCCGTCGGATGCATCGGAAAAGGCCCAAAGCTGAATTTATGAAAAATGTGCGTTTCACGAAGGGAATGAGCCAATTGGTCCGTCTCGGAACCCTCTGGAAACGCATCTCAGAGGCCCTGGGGGGGGGCTCGCGGGGACGTCTTCTGCCATCCAGGACGCCTCGTGGCCCGTCTTTGAGCCAACTTGGGCGTCTTGGAGCGCTCGTTGGGCGCCCCGAACCCATTGCGAGGCCTCCAGACGAGTCCCTACACGATTTCCCAAGGTTTTGCGCAATTTTTCCGATGTTTTGTACGATTGTCGGGGTTTCCTGGAGCGCTCTTGGAACCGTTTTCGGAGCCCTCTGAGGCCGTCGTGGACGCCTCTGAGCCCGTCTTCGGGCCTTCCAGGGATATGTGGGAGACCCTCTGGGAAGCTTCTGGGACCGTCTGGGACTGGGTTGGGGGGCCTCGTGGGCCGTCGGATGCATCGGGAAAGGCCCAAAGATGAATTTATGAATAAAGTGCGTTTCACGAAGGGAATGGGCCAATTCTTCCGTCTCGAACCTTCTGGAAACGCATCTCGGAGGCCCTGGGGGGGGCTCGTGGGGGCGTCTTCTGCCATCCAGGACGCCTCGTGGCCCGTCTTTGGGCCAACTTGGGCGTCTTGGAGCGCTTGTTGGGCGTCCCAAACCCATTGCGAGGCCTCCAGACGAGCCCCCGCACGATTTTCAAAGGTTTTGCACCATTGTTCTTATGTTTTGCACGATTTTCGGCTCGTCTGGCCCCTCTGAGTCCGCCCGGGGCTTTTTGGCGCCCCCCCCCCCCAGGGGGGACATCTCGCGCGCCGGTGAACCCCGAGGGGTCGGCGGATTTCGACTTGTACGCGCGCGTGGCCTGAGTGGTATATATTGCAAGGGATTCTCGTAACATATTCTTGCCCGCGGGCGCGACCCCTTTGGTTAGATACTCGTTTCGGGGACCTTACTTTGGTGAGCGCGAAGAAGTAAGTACTTATAAATGGTTATAGGGATGCTATGCTAGAATCCTATAGGAGGATTTAGGATAGGTTAGGATGCTATCGGGGATCGGTTGGGGTTCTATAGAGCGGCCATTCGTATTAGTGACGATTAGGGAAACTAAATTTCCTATATGGGGATATAGGGCCCTATCATCAGCGAAAGTAGCGAAGCCTAAAGCTGTATATGTTTTTGTATGTTTCACTATGTTGTCATTTTTTCTTTCTTTTTCAATATTTTCATTATTTTGTATTATTTTTCATTATGTTTCAATTATTCCAATCATGTTTCACGATTTTCCATTATCCAGAATTTGCACAATATTTTCTGTTATTTTTCATTTTCATTATCTTCAAGACAAAAGCGTTCGCCGCCGACAGAACGTTGCTTCCAGGAGAGACGAGGAAGTGCTCGTCCACCTGCAGTTCATGAACATGCAGCGAAGCGCCCGAGGAGGGATCCCTCTGTTCATCCGAACGCTATCTGCAACATGTCCTCATCATATCCTGATGTTCCTCCTCGCTTTCTACGGCGGCCAGACCGCTTGGCATATCATAGTTGTATTATCCCTGCTCTCACCTCCCCTTCTGCGGCCAGACCGCTTGCCGCATCATAGCACCATTACTTCTGCTCCCCCCCCCCCTTCTACAGCGGCCAGGCCGCGTGGCATATCATATTATTATTCGTCCTGCTCTCCCTTCCCCATTCTACAGCGGCCACGCCGCTTTGCATATCATCTTTATTCTTTCTCGCGCAATATCCGGAGGGCGATGGCAACGCGCAAAGCGGTTTGACCGCTTCGCCCGTGCGTAGCATTTCTGTGCGTAACATCGGTTGGCGGCCTGCCCGCTCGTTGCTTGCGTGGAGGAGGATGAAGAGGAGGAGAAGGGGGGGGGGGGGGGGGGGGGGGGGGGGGCAGCAGGGGCAGGGGCGGCCCCTCGCATCAGCGGCCCGACCGCTCTGCGATTTCTTTCGGCGCGCTGCGCCGCGCCAGCGCGCGGCCGCGACGACGGTTCGAGCGCGGCCAGTCGCCGCGACGACGGCGGCGCGCGCGGGATGGACTCCGCAGGTGCCCTGCGGCGCATCGCCGCAGTCGGTTCAATCCTGGCTCTGACCGTCGACCAGCTGCAGCTCGCCGCGGCGTCGCGCTCGCAGTCGGGGCAGTTCATTCGGGAGCTCAAGAAGGCGAGGTTGCCCCCAGAGGAGCTTCAGCCGAGTCTGGGTGCGATCGCGGAGCTTTCTCGAATGCGATAAGGCGAGCATCAACACCGCCATTTCGCAGCTGGTTGCTGCCGGTGGCGATCATTGCATGGCCATCGCGAACTACCAGGAGTGGGAGACGCCCATCAAGTTCTTGCCGCAGCCAGTGTGGGATTCACTTCCGTCAGGAAATCCGAACATACTGTTCGACTTTCTGATTGACCTGGGCTGCGCAAAGCTTCGGAGCCGACGCGGCACGTGATGGCCTGCCTGCTCATGCAAGCAGGGAGAGGGCTTGACGGCGCTCTTCATGTCGAAACGGGCACAAGGACAGAGTCGGTGTTGGCCGTCGGCACGCTGTTCGCACAGAGGGCAGCTCAGCAGCCGTTCCCAGTTCCTGTCATCATGAAATTGCCGACGGCGCCGATGATTCTTCAGACCAAGCATCCCGCCCTGTACATGCGGGCATGCAGTTTGCAGCCGCCGAACCGCTTCGATCTCGACCCCATCCAATGGACCGTCCTCAAGAAGGCCACGAAGATGCGCCATCGCGCAGGTCGGGCTGCAGTCGTGGACGCCCCGAAGAGCAGCGGAGCGCAGTGGGTTCCCTCGAGGCAGGTGGCTCCAACATCCTTGCCTTCCCACCAGCAGCCGCTGCTGCCAAGCCAGGGCGCGTCTCCTGCGATGGTCGCGCAAGTGGTAACATCGATGATGCCATCGCTAGCGCCGATGCAGGGGCAGATCCAGGGAGTGCTGCATCAGGTGCCACAGCAAACGACCGCTGGACAGCCGAGCAGGGCACCGCCGAACCAGAACTTTTTCGCAGCGCTTGCGCTTGTGCATCCGAGTGGGGCACCGCCAACCTCGAGCTCGCTCCAAGATGCCGTGGCAGCGATGGCTGCACCGCCAACGCCCACCCCAGCACTTGTTGCACCACCAGCGCTGTCACTTCCGCAGTCGCAGCCACGCGCAGAGCCAAGTGCAGCACCAGCACCGTGCGCAGCAGCAGCAGCAGCAGCACTCGCGCCAGCAGCAGCGTGCGCAGCAGCACCATCAGCAGGCGCGCCAGCAGCACCAGCAGCGCGCGCAGCAGCACCAGCAGCAGCACTCGCGCCAGCAGCAGGCGCGCCGCCAGCAGCAGCAGCTGAGGCACCGCCTGCAGACGGGCAAGCAGCAGCCGTAGCTTAAGCTGCCGACCGAATTACTAAGGTCTACGACGCCCAGAAGAAGGGGCGAAAAAGGGCCAAAACAGACGATGATGCCAAGAGCCAAGATGACCAAAAAGGCTGCACCCCCGAAGACGACAAACACCGCAAATAAGAAGTCCGCAGCCGCTGGCCCGACGAGTCCAACCAAGAAGCTTGCGACAACCGCCGTGAAGTTGCTGCGCTTGTACGACGAGTTCACGCGTTGCAATTGCCTGATCCGCTTTATGGATGTTGCGGACACGCGGGGTTCCATGCGCTTCCCGCGCACCATGAAAACGAAGCAGGCTACCATGAAGGGGGCCCGCGGGGGAGGAGGATGAGCAGCAGGAGAAGGGGGAGGAGGTGGGAGAATGCGCGGCAGGAGGAGGAGGAACCACACGTATATAGGGGGTAGGAGAGGAGCGTAGGGGAGAGTAGGGGAACGCCAGGGATAGCATTTATTTTTATTCCCGAACCTCCAGGCCATTAAGGTATGCAAGGGCGCGTGCAAGAAGAGCAAGGTGCACGCCCCCCATGGCCACGAACCCTCTCGACTGCGAAGTGAGCTGTGCGTCGGAGCTGGAACTCTTTCCGCCGCGATTGCATCTCCACAGTCCTGGCGCCATACAAACACTTAAGCTTGCATCGTCTCGTGCCTCTGACGTTTGCTACAGCGGCCTGGCCGCTTTGCCTGATGCGCATGTCTGGTTTGCTGGTGATAGCGGCCCGACCGCTTTTGCCGCCTGCTATGTGTCAACCTTGCTTGTTACAGCGGCCCGCCGCTTTTGCTTGCTTCAGCGGCCTGGCCGCTTGCGCGGCCGCCCGCGCCGCGACCTGCGCGGCGCCGTTGACGCGTTCCTCATCCTGAAGAACGTGGACCCGCTGTCTTTCCTGCGTGGTGAGGACAGCTCCAATAGCTTTCTCTTTGCCTTTCTGCCCAAGCACAGCGTCGATGCTTTCTCCCGTGCCCCTCCCGTGCCCCCCCCGTGCCCCTCCCCCCGCGCCCCTCCCGTGTCCCTCCTGCCCCCCCCCCCCCGTGCCCCTCCCCTGTTCCCCCCCGTGCCCCTCCCGCGTCCCTCCCGTGTCCTTCCCGTGCCCCTGTGCCCCCCCCGTGCCCCTCCTGCCCCCCCCCCGCGCCCCCTTGTCTTGAGCGCGCCCAGGGAAGCTGCTCCAGTTGCAGCGCCACCAGCGCTCGGCAGCGGAGCAGCAGCGGCAACAGCAGCGGCAGCGCCACCGCAGGCTGCACCAGCGCAGCCAAAGAGCAGCACGCCGTGGCCATGGCACCGTCCTGCAAACACGGAGGAGGCCGCGGCTCGCATCAGCTTGATCAACGCGCGCGTGCTCGATCGGCACCGCGGCCTGGACCCTCCTCCTGCTCCTCGCGTGACTAAGAGTCCTGTGCGCAAGAAGCAGAAGCTCATACCCGCGTCAAAGCACGCCAGCGCAGCAGCAGCGGACGATGCCAGCGCAGCAGCAGCAGCGCAGAAGGCGACGGCGACGAAGGGCGAGCCGACAGCGAAACAGCCCAAAGAGCAGCTGCTCTTTCCGACGGCAGCAGACGCAGCACCACCAGGCAGCAGCGCATCAGCAGCAGCCCCTGCCGACGCAGTTCAGCAGCAGCAGCAGCCGCTGCCGACGCGCATGATGGCTGGGCCATGGTCAAAGGTAGGGCCTCCAGCGCCGCCTCCGAAGTCGGCGAAGGCGCTGACGCCGAAGCAGCCTGCAACGCCGCCTCCGAAGTTGCCTGCGCCGAAGCAGCCTGCAGCGCCGCCTCCGAAGGTGCCTGCGCCGCCGCCTCCGAAGACGCCTGCAGCGCCGCCTGCGCAGGGGGCTCCGCCCGCGCGCACGCCCGGCCCCTTCGGCTGGCGCGCTCCGAACGGGGGGCCGTTGAGGGCGGGCGTTGACGGCGGCCAGGCGCGATGCGGCATCAGCGGCGGCCGTCGCCGCGACTATTGCCGCATGTTCAACATCGCCAAGAAGCAGGGCCCCGAGGCCGTCGGGAAGTTCAACGCCTCGAACCCGCGCCCACGGGGCGTCGAGGAGGCCTGGGCCTTCTACCAGCTGGCGAAGGCGAATGTGCAGGCTGCGCCGCCTCCGCCTGCGTCGAAGCCGCCGCCGCCGCCCCCGCCGTAGTCGTGGCAAGGGGGGGGGGGGGGGGGCTGCAGTGAGGAGCTGCCGCCAGCCGCTTTCAATGGCGAGGAGGAAGAGGAGGAGGGGGATGAAGGGGGGCGAGGCAGAGGATGACGAGTGGCAGGAGGCGGAGGACGAGCAAGAGGACGAGGGCAAGCAAGAGGAGGAGGAGGAGGGGGGGAGGAGAAATATGCCCGTTCGCATTGGGCGCCTGCGCGACGCTGCTTTGTCGAGCAACCTGGCCGCCTCGGCCCGCGCGGATATGCAAAATAGCGTTCTCCTCAGCATAATCCCTCAACTTCCATGCAGCGCATGGCGGCCAGACCGTTCTGCCTATTCCACGTCCTCCTTGCTCCTCCATCCCCCCTCCACCAATGACTGTTTGCGCCTCCTCCTTCCCCTGCAAACCCTCCTCCTCCCACGTGGCGGCCAGGCCGCTTTGCCGATTCCCATTTCCCCATCCCCCCTCCACCAATACCAGTTTGCACCTCCTCCTTCTTCGCGCACCCCCCCCCCCTTCCTCCGATATAGTGGCCAGACCGCTTTTCGCGTTACCATCGCCATTCAGATAGCGGCGAGACCGCTTTGCGCATTGCCATCGCCCTTCAGATAGTGGCTAGACCGCTTTGCGTGTTGCTATCGCCATTCAGCTTCGCATTGGTTCCGCCGCATGATTGCATCTCGGCTCGACGGGGCGGCCGAGGCCCCCGCCCCGTGGCCCTCGCAGCAGCGGCTCGGCCGCTCGGGCAGTTCTTCTGGCCAGGGGTGGCCGCCGGCGACGAGACCTGCGCGCAGTGGCGGTTCCACGAGTGTCCGTTCCCCGAGAACTGCACCACAGATGTGTAGAATCGCAAGTGGCATCGGTGCCAGTCGTGGATTTCGGAAGACGATGCTAGTCGTTTGCATCGGCTTCTACATCAGCTTTCAGGGGGGGTGGACATCCTGCCCATCCTTCATTGGTCGTTCACCGACACGTTCCCGAGAGCAGGGGGCCCCCACCGACTCAGTCGGCCGGGGCGAACCTCGGGCCGCTCAGGCCCACAGGGCCACTGACTCAGTCAGGTTGGCCGGCGGTGATGCACGAGCTGGCCTGCAGCCCTCAAGGCAGGCGCGCCCCTGGGCAAGAGACGCCCCACCATGATGGGTGCGTTCGGCCCGTGGGGGTGGGCACATCATTCAAAGATGCTTGTGCCCTTGTTACAGTGTTTCGACAAGTTGTATTCGCTGTCACATTCTCCATATTCCATTCACTCGCTTGTGCTTTATTGCATTGTTTCGATAATATTGTTTTCAGTGTTGCAAAGGCGGTTGTCTCTCATCAAGCGACTTGGTCAATCATCAGGCAAACTTCTGGTTATCAGCCGAAAGTCTCGCCAGAGTTCGACTTCGGGGAATGCGCGCCACGTTGTCCCCCACGTCGTCGCTTTGAGACCAGAGGGGGCCAGGCCGCGGGGCGCTATATAAATACCGCGGCAAGGAAGATGCGCAATCAACTGCTTCGGCAATCCTTGTCTTGTAAACCGGTCGTTACCATGTACATCGTGTAGACGTACCGGGGCCACCCGCCCCCTGGTTTCAGGGGGGGGCAGGAAAAGGAAAAGTGGGCTCCGCCGTCCTGCGCCCCGCTCAGTGCCGCGGTCGCGGGGGCGGGGGGCTTCGCGAGGCGACTTCGGGGCGAGGGGCTTTGCGCGCCCACGTTGTCGCGGGCTCCGACGCAGCGAGCGAGTGTGTCCCACCGGATCAGCCGGCGCGGGGCGTGTGGAATGTCTCGCTGAAAGAGGGGGGAGTCGTTTTCATCGGCTTCTACATCAGTTTTCAGGGGGGGGGGGGGGCATCTTGTCCATCCTTCATTGGTCGTTCACCGACACGTTCCCGAGAGCAGGGGGCCCCCGCCGACTCAGTCGGCTGGGGCGAACCTCGGGCCGCTCAGGCCCACAGGGCCATTGACTCAGTCAGGTTGGCCGGCGGTGATGCACGAGCTGGCCTGCAGCCCTCAAGGCAGGCGCGTCCCCGGGCAAGAGACACCCCACCATGGTGGGTGCGCTCGGCCCGTGGGGGTGGGCACATCATTCAAAGATGCTTGTGCCCTTGTTGCAGTGTTTCGACAAGTTGTATTCGTTGTCACATTCTCCATATTCCATTCACTTGCTTGTACTTTGTTGCGTTGTTTCGATAATACTGTATGCAGTGTTGTAAAGGCGGTTGTCTCTCATCAAGCGATTTGGTTCACCATCGGGCAAACTTCTATGCTCGCTACAAGCTCCTCAGGCATCTGCAGTCTCGCGGCGAGCACAAGGAGGGCCTCGCGGATCTCGGCAACGAAGGGGTCAAAGCGCTGGTCGACACGCAGCCCATTGAATGTCGCACCATCAGCAAGCAAGATGACGAGTGCATCAAGTGGATGGAGTGGGGGGAAGAGAAGGAGGAGAACAAGCGCCGAGCTGCTGCCGAGACTGCCGAAGAAGAGCGCCGCCACAACAAGCGCCATCGCCACATCAGCGGAGGCAAGACCATCTCTGAGCAGCAGATGGGGGAGATTGCCGACATGGTTGCCAGCAGGTTCGGCCTCTCAGGTGCTCCACGTCCACTTGGACCCCCAGCTGCTGCGCAGGATGCAGCGCCAGCAGCCTCGTCAGCGTCGAGCCTGCAGCCGCTGGTGAGCCTTCGCCAGTCGGTAGCGGCGGTGGACAACGCCCAGAAGCTCACCATTAGTCTCGGCGAGCAGAAGGTGCTCCATGACGACATCAAGCGCTGCGCCCGCGCGTCGACGCAGATCTTGCGCTTCCCCGACGGCGTCAAGGCTGCGTTTTCGAACGAGATGCAGACGTTCAACGCGGCCGACGAGACCATCAGCCAGATCATCAAGGCGCACACGGGGGTGCACATGCACATCGCCCGCGGCGGTTTGCGAGGGCTGCGCGGCACGTTGGCATCTGCAGCCTTCAGCCTCCCTCGCATCATCGAGAATCTCACCATCGAATCTCACCATCGCCATCTCACCGTCGAGCCTTCTTCGCCCCCCTGCTGGGCAATGCGGCGCTGCGCCAGATGCCAACATAAGGGCATCTGCTTGCGAGAAGCGGCGGTTCGCTCGACGATCTTCCCCGTCGAGCCGCGCGCCCGGCGATCTCTTCCGTCGAGCCGTGCGCTCGACATCCTCGCTTGAAAAAAACGCTGCGTTCCTAATTACCGCGTCCCTCCCATGCGCCCCTCCCGTGTCCGTGCCGTGTCCCTTTTGCCACTCCTCTCGTGCCCCTCCCGTGCCCCTCCCGTGCCCCCCCCGTGTCTCTCCCGCGCCCCTCCCGCGCCCCTCCCGTGTCCCTCCCGCGTCCGTGCCGTGCCCCTTATGCCGCTCCTCTCGTGTCCCTGCCGTGTCCCTGCCGCGTCCCTCCCGTGTCCCTCCCGCGCCCCTCCCGTGTCCCTGCCGCGTCCCTGCCGCGTCCTCTATGTCAGTCCTCCCGTGCCCCCCCGCGCCCCTCCCGCGCCCCCCCCGCGCCCCCCCCCCCCGTGTCTCTCCGCGTGCTTCCCCCGTGTCTACCCCATTGGGTGTTATTTGGATGTTGCCTGGATGTTGTCTGGGTGTTGCCTGGTGTTGCCTGGTGTGCGTGCGTGCGTTTTGTTTATTTTGTGTTGTTGTTTGTTCGTTGGTTGTTGTTGTGTTTGCGTTGTCTCGAGTTGTCTGGTGTTGCCTGGTGTTTTTCCCCCTCCTGAACATGTCTTCCTCAGTTTTTGCTGCTGATACTCTTTCTCTTTGCATGTTTCTTTTTGTTCCTCGCATGTTTATCTCTTTTTCTCTTTTCTTCAAATGTGTGTGTCTAGTTTTTATTCAAAGGCTTTTTCATTTTTTTCTCTTGTGATTTGATTTCCCTGTTTCTTTTGTGTTGTTGTTTCTTTTTCTCTTTATTCTTATTCCTCTCTCCGTTTTTCTCCTCTCTGATGTTTGTTCTATGATGTTTTCCTCCTCTTCCTCTTCATGCCCCTCCTGCTCCTCCTTCCCCTCCTCCTCCTCCTCTCCCCCCCCCTGCTCCTCCTCCTCATCGTCCGCCTCCTCCTCCTCCTCTTGCTCCTCCTCCTGCCCCTCCTCCTCCTGCTGGGAGATCTTGGGTTCTCGTGTGGGGTGGGGTGGGGTGGGGGAAGGGGGGGGGGGGGGGGGGGGGGGCAGCCGCTTTGCTTCGAAATGTTGCGAACGGCGTAGTCCCCGCGCTCCTCCTCCTCCTCCTCCTCCTCCTGCTCCTCCTCCTCCACCTCCTCCTCCTGGGCGGACCAGCCGCTTTGTTTTGTAATTGACAACCGCTTTGCTTTGCCCCCCCCCCCCCCTCGCCCCCTCCTCGTCCAAGCGCTTCAGCGGCGCGACGGCTGCGCGCAATATCCTATCGACTCATTGGCGTGGCCGCCTTGCATTGTTTGCTGCGCGTGGCGCGCGACTCTCAATGCGCAGCCACTTGACTCTCCGCGCGGCTTTCCGCGCTCCCGCGTCGTCGGGGGCCCGTCCGCGCGCGCGCGGGCCATGCGCAAGGGGCGCTGCGTCGGAAAGCGGCCTGCAGCGGCCGTGGTGGAGGTTTTGGAAGCTGGCGGTGACCAGCCTCCCTCATGCCCTGTCCTCGGGCCATGTCATCGCTCCATTCACGTGCAGCGGCATGGCCGCTCGCGCCCCCCCCCCCCCCCCCCCCCCCTCTCCCCCCCATCCCCCCCCTTCCCCGCCTTCGGCCCCGCCCCCGCGCCGCCCCCGAGGCGACTCTACTGATCCAGGAGACGCAGCAGTTGCCATCGCCAACCCGATGATGACGACCTTGCCCTCCGCGGACGACGCCCCGCCCAGCGCGCAACCAGCTGCGGCGCAGAACGTGCCCCATGCGCTTTTCAACCAGCAGAATCAGAAGCATAACGGGCGGAACCACAAGAACCAGCAGTGGCCGACGTGGGCGGCAGGCAGCCTGCAGCCAGGGGGAGGCGCCAGCGCAGAGAGCCAGCCAGCAGCCAGCAGAGGGGGCCCACGGGGCCAACTCCGTCGGCCAGGCCGCGGGCGAGCCCGACGGTCGCCCCGACGCCCCAGCCCCGGCCCAGCCTGGCCCAGCTGGCCCAGCCGAGGCCGAAGACGCCCAAGTTGAAGAAGAGGTGCCAGCTGAGCAGGCAGATATGGAGCAGCCAGCTGAGGAGCAGCCACCAGAGATGCGGCCAGCTGAGAAGGAGAAGCCACCTCAGGAGGAGCCAGCTGAGGAGCGGCCACCTGCAGACCTTGAAGATGGGCCGACGCAATGTGAGATTGCGGAGCTGCTCGCATCGCAAGAGCCGCCGATCTGCATTCTGCGCGTAGGAAGGAGTGCGATCCGCTTGAAAAGGGCTGTAGGATCACCCACAACGGCGCGCAGATCACGTGTGCCAAGTGCAGGGTGCGCGACCAGACGCCGCGGAGGATCTTCGGCGGCTGGCCGGTTGCGGAGTTCGACGAGCTCAGCGCAGAGGAGCAGGATGAGTTCTTCGGGATGCGGCCCCGCCGCTGCCGCCTGCCGCGACGAAATTAAGCGCGTGCTCATGCCGGCGCGCATGAAGCGTATCACGGAATCCCAGAGTGGGCCATGCTTGCCCCTGTCCGCGTACGAGAAGCTGGGCTACAATACGGATGACACCGAACAGAAAAGGCCAGCGGCAGACATCAAGGAGCACCCCGTTTTCGGGAAGACGTGCCGAGTTGCGATCCATTCGATCTCTGAGGACAGGATCAAGGAGGTCATGTTGCAGGAGGCGGCAAAGACAGTGGGCCACAGTCGCAAGCGCAAAGCGGCAGCCTTCCTCGAGGGGGCCTCAAAACCTGAGGGGGGCGCAGAAGCTGCAGGCGCCGGGCCGCCCGAGCAGACGCTAGAGAAGAAGCGCGGCTCAAAGAAGCGCAAGAGCAGCAGCAGCAGCAGCTCCAGCGATTCGAGCTCCGACAAGAAGAAAAATAAGAAGGGCAACAAGTCCAAGAGGGGCAAGCGGTCCAGTAAGAGCAAACCGTCCAAGAAGGGCAATAAGTCGAAGAAGGAGGCTGATGAGTTATCGGTCGGAGCCAAAGGAGCTGCTAGCCAGGCGCAGGGCCAAGGTCGCAGCTGAGAAAAAGGCGGCCCGCGAAGCTGACGGCAGCAGAAGCTGCTCGACAGAGAGTTGGCCCAGGAGCAGGCAGCCCAGAAGAGGGGGGAGCAGAAGAAGCGCACCAAGGGCCTGCAGGTCGTTCGCAAGGCGCTGGCGGCGGCGAAGCCGTTGGTGAAGAAGACGGCAACGCTGCTGGCATGTGATCGCTTGAAGAAGGCGTCAGCGAGGAGGATGGGGGGGGGAGAAGGAAGAGGTGGGGGGGGGCGGGGTGAGAAGGAGGAAGAGGATGGGGGCGGGCGAGCGCCCCCGCCCTCGCCATGCGCCGAAGACGCACGCCGAAATGTCCAACAAGAAGCAGGAGCTCCTGAACGAAATTGCGAAGTACTGCAATAGCTGCCTGGAGGAGGAGAATCTGATCCCACAGATCAAGGAAGACGAGGTTAAGACGGCCGTCAGTTACATCATGGGCAAGAGACACCCCACCATGATGGGTGCGCTCGGCCCGTGGGGGTGGGCACATAATTCAAAGATGCGTGTGCCCTTGTTGCAGTGTTTCGACAAGTTGTATTCGCTGTCACATTCTCCATATTCCATTCACTTGCTTGTGCTTTGCTGCGTTGTTTCGATAATACTGTATTCAGTGTTGCAAAGGCGGTTGTCTCTCATCAAGCGATTTGGTCAATCACCAGGCAAGCTTCTATGCTCGCTACATGCTCTTCAGGCATCTGCAGTCTCGCGGCGAGCGCAAGGAGGGCCTCGCGGATCTCGGCAACGAAGGGGTCAAAGCGCTGGTCGACACGCAGCCCATTGAATGTCGCACCATCAGCAAGCAAGATGACGAGCACACCAACTGGATGGAGTGGGGGGAAGAGAAGAAGGATAACAAGCGCCGAGCTGCTGTCGAGACTGCCGAAGAAGAGCGCCGCCACAACAAGCGCCATCGCCACATCAGCGGAGGCAGGGGCATCTCTGAGCAGCAGATGGGGGGGATTGCCGACATGGTTGCCAGCAGGTTCGGGCCCTCAAGTGCTCCACGTCCACTTGGACCTCCAGCTGCTGCGCAGGATGCAGCACCAGCAGCCTCGTCAGCGTCGAGCCTGCAGCCGCTGGTGAGCCTTCGCCAGTCGGTAGCGGCGGTGGACAACGCCCAGGAGCTCACCATAAGTCTCGGCGAGCAGAAGGTGCTCCAGGACGACATCAAGCGCTGCGCCCGCGCGTCGTCGCAGATCTTGCGCTTCCCCGACGGCGTCAAGGCTGCGTTCTCGAACGAGATGCAGACGTTCAGCGCGGCCAACGAGACCATCAGCCAGATCATCGAGGCGCGCGCGGGGGTGCACATGCACATCGCCCGCGGCGGTTTGCGAGGGCTGCGCGGCACGTTGGCATCTGCAGTCTGCAGCCCCCCTCGCAGCATCGAGAATCTCACCATCGAATCTCACCATCGCCATCTCACCGTCGAGCCTTCTTCGCCTCCCTGCTGGGCAATGCAGCGCTGCGCCAGATGCCAACATAAGGGCATCTGCTTGCGAGAAGCGGCGGTTCGCCCGACGATCTTCTCCGTCGAGCCGCGCGCCCGGCGATCCCCCCCGTCGAGCCGTGCGCTCGGTACCTTCGCTTGAAAAAAACGCTGCGTTCCTAATTCCCGTGCCCCTCCCATGTGTCCCTCCCGTGTCCCTCCCGTGTCCGTGCCGCGTCCCTCCCGTGTCCCTCCCGCGTCCCTCCCGTGCCCCTGCCGTGTCCCTGCCGCGTCCTCTATGTCAGTCCTCCCGTGCCCCCCCCGCGCCCCTCCCGCGTCCCGCCCGTGTCTTTCCCGCGCCGCTCTCGCCCCCCCTGTGCCCCCACTCGCGCGCGCGCACGCACGCACGCACGCGCGCACGCACGCGCGCACGCACGCACGCACGCACGCACGCGCACACACACACACACACAAACACACACACACACACACACACCACGTTGCATGTTGTTTTTTTGGTGTTTGTGTGTTGTTTGTTGTTGCATTTGGGTTTTTCGTTGTTTTTTTTGTTCGTTGGTTGTTGTGTTTGCGTTGTCTCGTGTTGTCTTGCGTTGCCTGGTGTTTTGTTCCTCCTCCTGAGCATGTCTTCCTCAGTTTTTGCTGCTGTTATTTTTTTCTCTTTGTGTGTTTCTTTTTGTTCCTCGCATGTTTATCTCTCTTTCTCTGTTCTTCAAATGTGTGTGTCTAGTTTAAATTCCAAGGCTTTTTCAGTTTTTTTCTCTTGTGATGTCCCTGTTTCTTTTGTGTTGTTGTTTCTTCTTCTCTTTATTCTTATTCCTCTTTCCGTTTTTTCTCCTCTCTGATTTTTGTTCTATGATGTTTTCCTCCTCTTCCTCTTCCTGCCCCTCCTGCTCCTCCTTCCCCTCCTCTTCCTCTCCCCCCCCCCCCCTGCTCCTCCTCCTCATCATCCGCCTCCTCCTCCTCTTGCTCCTCCTCCTGCCCCTCCTCCTCCTGCTGGGAGATCTCGGGTTCTCGTGGGAGGGGGGGGGGGGGGCAACCGTTTTGCTTCGAAATGTTGCGAACGGCGTAGTCCACACGCTCCTCCTCCTCCTCTTCCTCCTCCTGCTCCTCCTCCTCCACCTCCTCCTCCTGAGCGGACCAGCCGCTTTGTTTTGTAATTGACAACCGCTTTGCTTTGCCCCACCCCCCCCCCCCCCCTCCCCCCTTCGCCTCCTCCTCGTCCAAGCGCTTCAGCGGCGCGACGGCTGCGCGCAATATCCTCTCGACTCATTAACGTGGCCGCCTTGCATTGGTTGCTGCGCGTGGCGCGCGACTCTCAATGCGCAGCCACTTGACTCTCCGCGCGGCTTTCCGCACTCCCGCGTCGTCGGGGGCCCGCCCGCGCGCGCGCGCGCCATGAGCAAGGGGCGCTGCGTCGGAAAGCTGCCTGCAGCGGCCGTGGTGGAGGTTTTGGAAGCTGGCGGTGACCAGCCTCCCTCATGCCCTATCCTCGGGCCATGTCATCGCTCCATTCACGTGCAGCGGCATGGCCGCTCTGCGACGCCCCCCCCCCCCCCCCCCCCTCCCCCCCCTCCCCCACCTTCAGCACCGCCCCCGCGCCGCCCCCGAGGCGACTCTACTGATCCAGGAGACGCAGCAGTTGCCATCGCCAACGCGATGATGACGACCTTGCCCTCCGCGGACGACGCCCCGCCCAGCGCGCAACCAGCTGCAGCGCAGAACGTGCCCCATGCGCTTGTCAACCAGCAGAATCAGAAGCAGAACGGGCAGAACCACAAGAACCAGCAGTGGCCGACGTGGGCGGCAGGCAGCCTGCAGCCAGGAGGGGGCGCCAGCGCAGAGAGCCAGCAGCCAGCAGAGGGGGCCCACGGGGCCAACTCCGTCGGCCAGGCCGCGGGCGAGCCCGACGGCCGCCCCGACGCCCCAGCCCCAGCCCGCCCCAGCCCAGCTGGCCCAGCCGAGGCCGAAGACGCCCAAGTTGACGAAGAGGCGCCAGCTGAGCAGGCAGATATGGAGCAGCCAGCTGAGGAGCAGCCTCCAGAGATGCGGCCAGCTGAGAAGGAGAAGCACCTGAGGATGAGCCAGCTGAGGAGCGGCCACATGCAGACCTTGAAGATGGGCCGACGCAAGGTGAGATTGCCGAGCCGAGGCCGAAGTGCGATCCGCTTGAAGAGGGCTGTAGGATCACCCACAACGGCGCGCAGATCACGCGTGCCAAGTGCAGGGTGCGCGACCAGACGCCGCGGAAGATCTTCGGCGGGTGGCCGGTTGCGGAGTTCGACGAGCTCAGCGCAGAGGAGCAGGACGAGTTCTTCAGGGGATGCGGCCCCGCCGCTGCCGCCTGCCGCGACGAAATTAAGCGCGTGCTCATGCAGGCGCGCATGAAGCGTTTCACGGAATCCCAGAGTGGGCCGTGCTTGCCCCTGTCCGCGCACGAGAAGCCGGGCTACAATACGGATGACATCGAACAGAAAAGGCCAGCGGCAGACATCGAGGAGCACCCCGTTCTCGGGAAGACGTACCGAGTTGCGATCCATTCGATCTCTGAGGACAGGATCAAGGAGGCCACGTTGCAGGAGGCGGCAAAGACAGTGGGCCACAGTCGCAAGCGCAAAGCGGCAGCCTTCCTCGAGGGAGCCTCAAAACCTGAGGAGGGCGCAGAAGCTGCAGGCGCCGGGCCGCCCGAGCAGACGCCAGGGAAGGAGCGCGGCTCAAAGAAGCACAAGAGCAGCAGCAGCAGCAGCAGCTCCAGCGATTCGAGCTCCGACAAGAAGAAAATAAGAAGGGCAAAAAGTCCAAGAGGGGCAAGCGGTCCAGTAAGAGCAAACCGTCCAAGAAGGGCAATAAGTCGAAGAAGGAGGCTGATGAGTTATCGGTCGGAGCCAAAGGAGCTGCTAGCCAGGCGCAGGGCCAAGGTCGCAGCTGAGAAAAAGGCGGCCCGCGAAGCTGGCAGCGGCAGAAGCTGCTTGACAGAGAGTTGGCCCAGGAGCAGGCAGCCCAGAAGAGGGAGGAGCAGAAGAAGCGCACCAAGGGCCTGCAGGTCGTTCACAAGGCGCTGGCGGCGGCGAAGCCGTTGGTGAAGAAGACGGCAACGCTGCTGGCATGTGATCGCTTGAAGAAGGCGTCAGCGAGGAGGAGGGGGGGGAGAAGTGGGAGGTGGGGGAGGGCGGGGTGAGAAGGAGGAAGAGGATGGGGGCGGGGGAGCGCCCCCGCCCTCGCCAGGCGCCGAAGACGCACACCGAAATGTCCAACAAGAAGCAGGAGCTCCTGAACGAAATTATGAAGTACTGCAAGAGCTGCCTGGAGGAGGAGAATCTGATCCCACAGATCAAGGAGGACGAGGTTAAGACGGCCGGCAGTTACATTATGGGCAAGAGACACCCCACCATGATGGGTGCGCTCGGCCCGTGGGGGTGGGCGCATAATTCAAAGATGCGTGTGCCCTTGTTGCAGTGTTTCGACAAGTTGTATTCGCTGTCACATTCTCCATATTCCATTCACTTGCTTGTGCTTTGCTGCGTTGTTTCGATAATACTGTATTCAGTGTTGCAGAGGCGGTTGTCTCTCATCAAGCGATTTGGTCAATCATCAGGCAAACTTCTATGCTCGCTACATGCTCTTCAGGCATCTGCAGTCTCGCGGCGAGCACAAGGAGGGCCTCGCGGATCTCGGCAACGAAGGGGCCAAAGCGCTGGTCGACACGCAGCCCATTGAATGTCGCACCATCAGCAAGCAAGATGACGAGTACATCAAGTGGATGGAGTGGGGGGAAGAGAAGAAGGATAACAAGCGCCGGGCTGCTGCCGAGACTGCCGAAGAAGAGCGCCGCCACAACAAGCGCCATCGCCACATCAGCGGAGGCAAGGGCATCCCTGAGCAGCAGACGGGGGGGATTGCCGACATGGTTGCCAGCAGGTTCGGGCCCTCAAGTGCCCCGCGTCCACTTGGACCTCCAGCTGCTGCGCAGGATGCAGCGCCAGCAGCCTCGTCAGCGTCGAGCCTGCAGCCGCTGGCGAGCCTTCGCCAGTCGGTAGCGGCGGTGGACAACGCCCAGGAGCTCACCATAAGTCTCGGCGAGCAGAAGGTCCCCCAGGACGACATCAAGCGCTGCGCCCGCGCGTCGTCGCAGATCTTGCGCTTCCCCGACGGCGTCAAGGCTGCGGGTCTCTAACGAGATGCAGACGTTCAACGCGGCCAACGAGACCATCAGCCAGATCATCGAGGCGCGCGCGGGGGTGCACACGCACATCGCCCGCGGCGGTTTGCGAGGGCTGCGCGGCACGTTGGCATCTGCAGTCTGCAGCCTCCCTCGCATCACCGAGAATCTCACCATCGAATCTCACCATCGCCATCTCACCGTCGAGCCTTCTTCGCCCCCCTGCTGGACAATGCAGCGCTGCGCCAGATGCCAACATAAGAGCATCTGCTTGCGAGAAGCGGCGGTTCGCTCGACGATCCCCCCCGTCGAGCCGCGCGCCCGGCGATCTCTTCCGTCGAGCCGTGCGCTCGACATCCTCGCTTGAAAAAACGCTGCTTTCCTAATTCCCGTGCCCCTCCCATGCGCCCCTCCCGCGTCCCTCCCGTGTCCGTGCCGTGCCCCTCATGCCACTCCTCTCGCGCCCCTCCCGCGCCCCTCCCGCGCCCCCCCCGCGTCCCTCCCGCGCCCCTCCCGTGCCCCCCCCGTGCCCCTCCCGTGCCCCTCCCGCGTCCCTCCCGTGCGCCTCCCGTGTCCGTGCCGTGCCCCTTATGCCACTCCTCTCGTGTCCCTGCCGTGTCCCTGCCGCGCCCCTCCCGCGCCCCTCCCGCGCCCCCCCCGTGTCCCTGCCGCGCCTCTGCCGTGTCCTCTATGTCAGTCCCCCCGTGCCCCCCCCGCGCCCCTCCCGTGCCCCGCCCGTGTCTTTCCCGCGCCCCCCCCGTCCCTCCTGTGCCCCCACTCCTCCCGCGCCCCTTCCCGCACCCCCCCCCCCCGTGTCTCTCGGCGCGCTTCCTCCGTGCCTACCCCATTGGGTGTTATTTGGTGGATGTTGCCTGGGTGTTGTCTGGGTGTCTGGTGTTGTCTGGTGCGCGTGTGCGTGCGTGCGTCTTGTTTATTTTGTTTGCCGGCTTGTTGTCTGGGCGCGCCCGCGCCCAGACAACGCCAGACAACGCAGCGCACAGCAAAACAACACCACATTGCATGTTGTTGTTGTTGTTGTTTTTGTGTTGTTGGTTGTTGCATTTTTTTCTTTGTCAGTGGTTTTCTGTTGTGTTTGCGTTGACTCTTGTTGCCTGGTGTTGCCTGGTGTTTTTTCTCCTAAACATGTCTTCCTCAGTTTTTATTACGGATATTTTTTCTCGTTGTATGTTTCTTTTTGTTCCTCCCATGTTTATATCTCTTTCTCTTTTCTTCAAATGTGTGTGTCTAGTTTTCTTCCAAGTATTTCTCAGTATTTTCTTTTTTTCTTTTATGATCCCCCAGTTTCTTGTTTTTTTGTTGTTGCTTCTTCTTCTTATCAGTGTTATTATTCCTCTCTCCGTTATTCTCCTTTCTGATTTTTGTTCTATGATGTTTTTCTCCTCTTCCTCTTCCTGCCCCTCCTGCCCCCCCCCCCCCCCCCTGCTCCTCCTCCTCATCATCCTTCCTCCTCCTTCTCTTGCTCCTGCTCCTGCTCCTCCTCCTCCCGCTGGGGGATCTTGGTTCTCGTGTGCGTGCGTGGGGTGTGGGGGGGGTGGGGGGGGTGGGGGGGGGGGGGGGGGGGGGGGGGGGGGGCGGCCGCTTTGCTTCGACATGTTGCGAACGGCGTAGTCCCCACGCTCCTCCTCCTCCTCCTCCCCCCCCTCCTGCTCCTCCACCTCCTCCTCCTGAGCGGACAACCGTTTTTTGCTTTGTAATTGGCAGCCGCTTTGCTTTGGCCCCCCCCCCCCCCCCCTCCCCCCTTCGCCTCCTCCTCGTCCAAGCGCTTCAGCGGCGCGACGGCTGCGCGCAATATCCTCTCGACTCAGCGGCGTGGCCGCCTTGCATTGGTTGCTGCGCGTGGCGCGCGACTCTCAATGCGCAGCCACTTCACTCTCCGCGCGGCTTTCCGCGCTCCCGCTGCGTCGGGGGCCCACCCGCGCGCGCGCCGTGGGCAAGGGGCGCTCCGTCGGAAAGCGGCCTGCAGCGGCCGTGGTGGAGGTTTTGGAAGCTGGCGGTGACCAGCCTCCCTCGCGCCGTATCCTCGGGCCATGTCATCGCTCCATTGACGCGCGGCGGCGTGACCGCTTTGCCCCCCCTCCCCCCCCCCCCGCCTTCAGCCCCGCCCCCGCGCCACCCCCGAGGCGACTCTACTGATCCAGGAGACGGAGCAGTTGCCATCGCCAACGCGATGATGACGACCTTGCCCTCCGCGGACGACGCCCCGCCCAGCGCGCAACCAGCTGCAGCGCAGAACGTGCCCCATGCGCTTGTCAACCAGCAGAATCAGAAGCAGAACGGGCAGAACCACAAGAACCAGCAGTGACCGACGTAGGCGGCAGGCAGCCTGCAGCCAGGAGGAGGCGCCATCGCAGAGAGCCAGCAGCCAGCAGAGGGGGCCCACGGGACCAACTCCGTCGGCCAGGCCGCGGGCGAGCCCGACGGTCGCCCCGGCGCCCCAGCCCCAGCCCAGCCCAGCCCAGTTGGCCCAGCCGAGGCCGAAGACGCCCAAGTTGAAGAAGAGGTGCCAGCTGAGCAGGCAGATATGGAGCAGCCAGCTGAGGAGCATCCACCGGAGATGCGGCCAGCTGAGAAGGAGAAGCCACCTGAGGAGGAGCCAGCTGAGGAGCGGCCACCTGCAGACCTTGAAGATGGGCCGACGCAAGGTGAGATTGCGGAGCTGTTCGCATCGCAACAGCCGCCGATATGCATTTTGCGCGTAGGAAGGAGTGCGATCCGCTTGAAAAGGGCTGTAGGATCACCCGCAACGGCGCGCAGATCACGTGTGCCAAGTGCAGGGTGCGCGACCAGGCGCCGCGGAGGATCTTCGGCGGGTGGCCAGTTGCGGAGTTCGACGAGCTCAGCGCAGAGGAGAAGGATGAGTTCTCCAGGGGATGCGGGCCCGCCGCTGCCGCCTGCCGCGACGCAATGAAGCGCGTGCTCATGCAGGTGCGCATGAAGCGTATCGCGGAATCCCAGAGTGGGCCATGCTTGCCCTTGTCCGCGCACGAGAAGCTGGGCTACAATACGGATGACATCGAACAGAAAGGCCAGCGGCAGACATCGAGGAGCACCCCGTTCTCGGGAAGACGTACCGAGTTGCGATCCATTCGATCTCTGAGGACAGGATCAAGGAGGTCACGTTGCAGGAGGCGGCAAAGACAGTGGGCCACAGTCGCAAGCGCAAAGCGGCAGCCTTCCTCGAGGGAGCCTCAAAACCTGAGGAGGAGGGCGCAGAAGCTGCAGGCGCCGGGCCGCCCGAGCAGGCGCCAGAGAAGAAGCGCGGCTCGAAGAAGCGCAAGAGCAGCAGCAGCAGCTCCAGCGATTCGAGCTCCGACAAGAAGAAAAAGAAAAAGGGCAACAAGTCCAAGAGGGGCAAGCGGTCCAGTAAGAGCAAACCGCCCAAGAAGGGCAATCAGTCGAAGAAGGAGGCTGATGAGTTATCGGTCGGAGCCACAGGAGCTGCTTGCCAGGCGCAGGGCCAAGGTCGCAGCTGAGACAGAGGCGGCCCGCGAAGCTGAGATGCAGCAGAAGCTGCTTGACCGAGAGCTGGCCCAGGAGCAGGCAGCCCAGAAGAGGGAGGGGCAGAAGAAGCGCACCAAGGGCCTGCAGGTCGCTCACAAGGCGCAGGCGGCGGCGAAGCCGTTGCTGATGAAGACGGCGACGCTGCTGGCGTGTGATCGCTTGAAGAAGGCGTCGGCGAGGAGGGGGGGGGGGGGAAGGGGGAGGTGGGGGGGGGCGGGGTGAGAAGGGGGAAGAGGATGGGGGCGGGGGGGGCGCCCCCGCCCTCGCCAGGCGCCGAAGACGCACGCCGAAATGTCCAACAAGAAGCAGGAGCTCCTGAACGAAATTGCGAAGTACTGCAATAGCTGCCTGGGGGAGGAGAATCTGATCCCACAGATCAAGGAGGGCGAGGTTAAGACGGCCGTCAGCTACATGACGGCGTGGATGGAGACCACGACTGCTGCTTTCGAGCTCAGCACGTGGGCAAAGTGATCCAGCGAGGGGCTGGGCAGCGGAGACTCGGGGGCGCTGGCCAGCGCACTTCGGAGTAAGTCTCTATATTCGACGTCTGAGCGAGCCTGCCAGTGCACAAAGCGGATGTAACCGCTCTCACGTAGGGTAAGGAGCTCGTTGCTCCTCTTAGCGTCGGATATACAAGGGGCGCGTTGCTCCAGTGGCCCAGCGATCGGCGTCGCGGATGGAAGCCGATGCAGTTCCATAGCAAAAGCGCACCTCTCTCTCCTCCCCCCCCCCCCCCCCCCCCCCCTCCCTGGGCCTTGCTGCCCCCCCCCCCCCCCCCCAAACCGCGACAGAATCGCGTCCTTCCTCCCTCCCCTCGCCCCCCTCCTTCGCTGCGTCGTCGCTGTGCGCCGTATAGCGGTCTGACCGCTTTGCGTGCTCGCGTCGCAATCTTATTTGCTCGGTTATTGCTTTCGTTGCGTGCGCAGCTATCTGGCCGCATTGCTACGCTTGCATGCTTATATCAATGCTTCCGCTCATTGCCGCGTAGCGCGCAACCAGCTCTGGCCCAAGCCGCATTGTTTGGATCAGTCCCAGCCCCAATGGAGCGACCGAGCACCGATGGTAGTGGGCGCGTTTCGAAGAGGTCACGTACGTAGGCCCCGCTGGTGGCTTCATTTCGCGCGTCGGATTCTGCAATCTATGACGCGGCGCGAAAGCTGAAGGGGCAGCCCGGGTTGATGGGCGACCTGGCGATGTCGAAGCTACAGCGCGCACGCGATGAGTTCGTTGCAGCGTTTCTCGATGCGCCAATAGAGCTGAAGCTGAGCGACGGCAACTTCAATATGCCAGTCACCGACATTGCCAGTCTGCTTCAGCACTGCGTTTCAGAATCGGAAAGCTTCAAACGCATGATGTCAACAACTTTCAGCAAGAGACCGTGCCCCCCCGTCCACACCTTGGGATTTCTATATATATATATATATATATATATAACGGCGAGTTTGTGCCAGGGAATGTACTAGCGCAAGATGACAAGCGCAAGACATTGGCGTTTTATGCAAGCTTCCGCACGTTCGGCCCAGCTGCGTTGACATCTGAGGACGCGCGGTTCCCATTCGCATTTACACGGCGTACGATGGTCGATAAGGTACGTGACAAGATGTCTGCAGTTGTTCGCCCACTATTGCGGCGACTATTCATTGGCCCAGACAGCGCGTCGCAGGGGGTCGTCCTCATTGATGGCATTGGGCCTAGCGGTGCCCCTGCGCTGATCTTTTTTTACAAAAAATGTCGAACCTACTATATGACGAAGGTGGCGCTAAACATGCATATTGTTAAAAGGGTGCTGCTGGCGTTGCTCCATGCGCGTTGTGCAAGAATGTCCACGGTATATACGATTCAACGGAGACCCTGTTCTCAGCGTGCGACACGACGGGGACAGTGGAGCCCATTTCTTGCGCTGGCCCGAATCGGTTTGACGCGCGCAGCGCAGGCGATTTGTGGTTCAGCGCTGATCTACTGCAGCGTTTGAAGGAAACTTTACCCACGGGCGCATTCGATGAGCAATGTAGGATGCACGGCATTAATCACGCGCCAGATGGTTTGCTATTGGACACTGAACTTCGCCAGCACGTGTCGCTGGACATGCACACGTACGATCCAGCACACTGTATGATCATAAATGGGATCGCGCAGATTGAACTGGGCGAGTTGCTGTGCCGCCTTGCTGCCGTCGGCTTGGCTTTGGACAGATTCAGGGACGTCGCCAACGCACGGTGGAAGAACTGCTCGGCATGTGGGCCTCTTGGCGCAAACAGATTGTTCAGCGATGATCGACAGAGCTATTGGCGCAAGAGCAGCACGTACACTGCTAAGGCGAGTGATATAATATCGGCCCTGTCGCTAATTCGATGTGCCCTGGATGTACTTGCCGATGCAAGCGCGCAGTTCAAGGCGGAGCTTGCAAAGGAAATGGCGTCTTTTACAGCGCTGGCCCAATGTGTTTCGTTATGCTTAGAAGCAAAGAGAGGCCCTGCTCAGGCACGATTGGTCTGTGGCTCTGCGCGACCACGCCCTACTGTTCGAACGCGCGCACGGGGATTGCGGCATGCGCATCCCCAAATTCCATTTCTGCCGACACTTGCCGCGGCAGGTTGTGAGGGATGGCTTCGCCCTGGACACGCTGGTAACCGAGCGATGCCACAAGCAATCATTGGCTGTCGCTGATAACATCGACAACGCCCGCACCTTTGAGAAATCAATCACTGTTGGTACGACGTGTTGCTCTTCGCTGCTGCAAAGCAAAGGAGAAACAGTTGTCAATTGGAAATGGCTGGGTGAATAGCGTCAGGTACAACGAAGTTATGAGCATTTCGACGGTCGTCGTTATTGGAGGGTCTCGCGTCAAAGCTGGAGGTCTAATTCACTTTGGTGGCGGGCGTCATTTTATCATCGGTGGGGCTGAAGATGGCGGTGCCGTGGTCTTGATTGCCCACATTTTGCAGTTTGTTTGTCAGGTATCCCCCAGCGCCTCACGCCGGCGAAAGGACGGCGCCCCTCGGCCCCTGCGTTGCGAAAGTTACAAGCCACAGGCGCTGTGGACAGAGGGGGGTCCTGGAGCGTTCCTAGTTGTTGATATGGCATAGGTGCTGGTTGCGACGTGTCTTCCGAACTGCTGGTTTAGAGCGCTGATGTCATTGCAGGGCCAGCGCGAAGCTTGAACAAAAAAACAACATCGCCACCGCGATCACCATCGTCGCTATCGCTGCCGGAAGCGGCGCGACCGCTTTGCCAGGCTATCTCCTCTTGTTTCGCCTCCTCTTTCTCCTCTTCACCTCTCGCCGCCTCTTTCTCATTCTCACCCTCCTCGCCCCCTTGCATTGGAAGCAACGTTCTGGGCGCGATTCCCAGCGAATAAGCGGTCAGGCCGCCGCTGCGCATGCAGAAACAACAATCAGGAACAACAATAATCCGCATCGCTCGTGGGCTCGAGTTTGATTTTCGGGGCCACCTCAACAGCTCATCCGCCTGCCGCGCCGCCTGTGGGCCATGACTTTTTGCCGGCGGGAGGTGCTCGCTCTGCCAGAACCTCAGCGCTGATGCAGGGACAGCGTGGGTGAAGCAGCGCTGGTGTTCGTGGTGGTTTCCAGTGTGCCCAGCGCGCTGGGGCGCCGCCGAATCGACGATTCCTTTTCGAGTTTGTGAGCAGTGCAGCGGGCAGCACGAGTGGAAGCTCCGAGCAGCTGTTGAAGATCGACTCGCCCTCATGGTTGAATTGGGACTCTCTTTCGGCAGTGCGCCTCTCTCTGCAGGCGCAGGACCGCGTCCAGAGGCGCCGGCTGAATTAGGATTCTGTTTCATGTGTTCAAGGTCCCTGCACGCGATCCCTATAATGGGCGGCTTCGCTCCGCTCTCTGCGAGGTTTGCACGCGCCGTTGGCGCCGCGGGCCTGAACAAAACAAAAAACTTACCCCGCGCGCGCGAGCGTCAGCGGAATGGGAGTTTTGCTTGTATATGTGCATGTCTGCAGCGGTCTGACCGCTTTGCTACGCTTGCATGCTTATTCATGTTTCAGCGGTCTGTTCGCTTTGCTACGCTTGCATGCTTATTCATGTTTGCAGCGGTCTGTCCGCTTTGCTACGCTTGCATGCTTGCGCGATGTTGTATTATTGTTGCATTTTTGTTATCGTCACTATTATTCAATATTTTCGGTATTGTCTATATTTTCACCACTTTCACTATTTCCCAATATGTTTCATTGCGTGTTCGCTATGTTTAACTATTTTTCTATACTTTTCATTATCATTTCACTATGCTCAATATTGTTTAATAGTTTTCAATACTGTTCAGTATGTTTTCAATATATGTTTTATTTTCAGTAGTTTTTAATATATGTTCATACGATCCTATAGATATATGTAGGACGATATGGCTTTCTATAGTCATCGCGTTCATCAAAGTACTGGGGCCCGCCTAACGGATCTGTTCGACCCCAGCTCGACTCACGCTCGACTCAGATTGGACTCAACGTCGGCTCGATATCGACGGACGTTCGACGCAGCTTCGACGCACGAGTTCACCAGCCTGAAACATATCCCTATCCCTATGATCGGCATCGCCTCGTCTCGATGCCGGTCTTAGGGGGCCCCTCCGTTTCTGAGGGCGCATCCCTAAGATTGTCGTCGACTTTTGGCTTGTTAATCTCAGGGGTAGGGATGCGTTCGAGGCTGGCTACAAGTGGCGCGAGTGGCGCCAGGAAAGCCCCCGGCACGAGCGGCCGTCCTTCCGCAGCGGCGGCACTCCGGCACGAGGGCCCCCCTGGCCGCGCCTTCCGCAGCGGCGGCACGCGGTGCCCCGCACATGTGGGGGCGGCAGGCCAGCGGGGCCGCCCGTGATCCGACCCACTGCGGCTCGATTCCCCCCCCCCCCCCCCTCCTCCTCCTCCTCCTCCTCCTCCTCCTCCTCCTCCTCCTCCTCCTCTCCTCCTCCTCCTCCTCCTCCTCCTCCTCCTCCTCCTCCTCCTCCTCCTCCCCCGCCCTCCTCCTCCTCCTCCTCCTCCGCCCTCCTCCTCCTCCTCCTCCTCCTCCTCCTCCCCCCCTCCTCCTGGTCGCCCGCGATGGCGGCTCGGCCTGGCGCCCGCGGGGGCGGGGGCCAGAGCGCAGCGGGGCGGGCGGGGACCTCGACGGAGCTGTCCGCCGCGCCCCGATTCGTTCCGATCCGTTTCGCGGTGCATCCGGGGCGGGAATCTATACATGACCACCGCTTGGAGGGTCAGTTTTCGGAGCCTCGGCAGGCGATGGATATGGACATATCCGGGCCCCCGGAGGCCGAAATATATCCATATCCGCCGCCCGCTGGGGCACCAGGATCTCGGTTCCCGGGCGGTGGATATGGATAGATCCCCGCTTCGCAGGTTCGATGATACTCGGGCCTGCCCGAGTCGCACCGGGATTGCATGGCCGCGCCGAAGAAATCTGCGGCACGCGATGAGCATCCCGTGGGCGGAGCCACGTAGGCCGCACGGAACTCTCCGCGGCTCGTGGTGCCCCGTTCCTCGGAGAGGCCATGCCAGAACACTCAAGTGAAACAGCCGTTCGGGGGAGCGATCGCAGTGTTGAAGCGGTGCCGGTGCACACCAAATGCAGCGCAATCCCTGGACGCAACCTGGAGTCCCCTGAACTCATGCTGCAGCTGCGAACGAGATGTCACGCAGCTCTTGGACGCAGCCTGAAGCACCCAGAAATTATGCGACACCCCAACTGCATTCCATTGTGCAATCCGTGAGTGCAACTCATCGTTGACTTGCTGTATGTGGGGAGTCGTCACCTCTCACCGCCAGAGCAGACCAGTGAGGGTACACGCGCGTGCGGCGCCCAGCACCGCTTTGTGTCGCCCCGCTTCGATGAGAGATGCGCTTGGCCGCGGGCGCACGCCACCGCAACGCCGCACGGTTCCGCCGCGGTCTGACAGCCAGATCAGGGTTTTTCTTTAGGAGGGAATTAGAGCTAGCCTTGCGGTTTTCCGTGTTCTCTTCTCATTAGTTTGTCTTTTTCTTTGTCTTCTCCCGGAGGGGGGGGTGCGGAGGATTCTATGCAAGGGTGCTGGTGTACGTTTTTTGCTCCACAGTGGAGGCGACGTTGTGGCTCGGTGCGCCCTTCTTCGACATGTTCCACTCCAATGCGAGCGCCGATCAATCTGTGAGTCCCTGTGCCGTGGCTTCCAGCCCCGTACACCTTCGATTCTGGGAGCGGAGGTGGAAGTCGCTCTCCTGATACACCCCCACTGTTTTGAGGGATGGGGCAGTCTTTGCGGGGGTTGGACGGAGGCGCCGACTAGATACACACCCATGGCAACGCTGGCCAGGCCCATCCCACGCCCATGGTAGGCATGCTGGCACGGACTGAGGTGAGGCCTGGTGTTGGTGCTCCATTTGCGGCATTTTCTGGGGAAGGGCCATGGGCCGGACGGCGACTTCTTAGACATTTCTTGGCACCGGACCGCCCCAAAATGCAAGCGTTTGGGCGGGCGCGCAGTGGTTGCCGATGGCTCAGGACTCCGATCCAATCGACCCGATTCGATATCGATGGTGCAGGGTTCCTTCCGATCCGATCGGCCCATTCGACATCGATTCTGGACGGGCTGATCTGATTCGATCCCGATGTTCCGACGATCTTATGCGGGCCGATTTTTGCATGGCGTTGCCATGCATCCTGGCGTGGCTGATCATACAGTCGGGGCCCTGAAGAAGGAACCCTTTTCGTTGGGGAGGGGCTCCGCGTTCCTTAAGTGTTTCGCAGCCTGCCTCAGGTTTTCCTCAGGTTTCCGATGGGAAATCGAAGTTCAACTCATGGGAACAAGAGGCCTCGCTCCTTATTTAGAGTTCCTTAGGTCAACGCCCCTTCTGTATTCGATTTTGACCCCTTCCTGGAGGCAGCCCGCACCGACGTGCACTTCGATTCCATCCGCTCTCTTGCTCTGGTGCCGACGGATCCTGTGATTTTGGGACCCGCAGCAGCTGCCAGCGTCCAGCTACCATTCCAGGCACGGCGAGGTCTACAGTCTGTCGCCTGGCCTCGCTCGGGCGTGCGCCTTTTTTCTCGGCGAGAACCATCAAGGACCATCCTGGACCATCGAGGAAAAACAAACACGCACGAAACCGAAAAATGCACGGGGAATGGACGTCCGAGCGACGGCAAAAGTCTGTTTGGTATGGGTCCTTCTGTTCCGTAGGGCGCGCGAGTCAGGAGGCACTGATGGCAAGGGTGGCCTGCGGGCCGTGCAGGGCACTGTTCGAGTAGAGGCTCGACTATACAGAATGGATTCACCCCAAACATGTTTTCCTCGTCGAACCTAAGACACCTGCGTATACAGTTCGTATATCTACGAGCATTAGACGTGTTTTGTTGTAGATTCGATGAGAAAGTAAGTTCTGGGGTAGATCAAGTATGCCTGACCCTAAGAACACGATGAAGACGTGCCCTCACTGAGGTCCCCGTCTTTTGCATTAGGTATACTTAATCTGGCTGGTTTGGTTTGATACATCTGCAGAACAGTCCCCCTATCCCTACTGTTGCTGGCCCTCCTAAGTGAGGCCCCCTCCCAAAGGTTAGGGGCAGTTTTATTGCTTCTCATCGCTCGCCCACTGATGGCCGATAAGTGGCCGTGGCCCGATCGCCCTTTTTTCCTGCCCAGGGCTGTGCGGATTCGCTACCGGGAGCGCATCGCCGATCTGCATGAGATTTGTCGCCGATTCCAGCCTTCCTCCCCCGGGGCCAGCCTCCCTCGGTCCCCTCTGTTCAGTGTGGTTGCGAGGTCGTCAAGAGGAGCGGGGCAAGAACAAGGCGGCGCGGCAAAGGAGGAGCGGAGGTCGGGCCGTGGGGGGCCTCCCCGACTGGCTGCTCACAGGAGCGCCGGAAGAAGAACGGGGTCGTCCTCGCCGACGTGCGGCGCGTGAGCTGCCCGCGTAAGGTCGCGCGTAAGCGCCTTCGTCTTTCATGTAGCGTGCCTCGCCAGCTGCCCTCGTAAGCCGCGGCGTCAGGTCGCTGCGTCATCTCGCGTGAGACCCGCTTTTGATCGTCGCCCACATGGTGTCGCGGACAAGAGAGCGGTGCTGGGGTGTCTCCTCTCCCTTCGAGCTGCTGCGGCGGCCTGTCTGGCCAGGACCAGTCTGTCACGGAGGCGCTGGGGAACCTCCGGGAGAGGACGGCGTCGGCCCCCTAGCTGCTGCTGCCTGCCCAGGGTCGCAGGAGAGTGTGGCACTGATGACTCCCCGCATGCAACGGTGACGACGGGAGCGGTGCGAGGGCTTCCCTTCCCTGCGGCTGCCTCCCTCTTGCCTTGGGTCCTGCATTCGAAGAAGAAAACCACGCCATAAACGTAAACTTTTGGCGCTGCGCGCGGATCTCTTGGATCGGCGCCTGGGTCCCCCCTGGCGGCGCCTCCGGCGCCGCCCCTGGCGGGCTCCGCGCGCCAGGGAGGGGGGTCCAGCGCAGATCCAAGAAATCCGCGCGGAGCGCCAAAACTTTACGTTTATGTTTTTGTTGTTGTTTTTTTCTTCTATGGGTGGCGGCGGCCTACGTCAGTCGCTCTGCGGCAAATCTCAGCGAGAGGGAGTCCCTGCGTGCCACGTGGGTGGTGCCATTACAAGATCTTGGCTTCCTCACCCGTCGACGCGAATGCAGGTCCTGGATGCGCATCAGAAGACGGCGGGAAGGCTTTCTCACGTTGCGGGGCGGGACATCATCTCGCCCTCTTGTTTTTCAGTCGGAACCTCTGGTCGTCGCCTCCGTAGATCCGCGTTGCCACTGCTTCCGAAGGACATGATGAGCATCCATCGTCCTGGCACGCTTGGTCTAACCCCCGTCTCGAGAAAAGCGTGGGAAGCAACAATCATTGTACGCACATGCGGTTTGTTCTCCTCGAACCTCTTGGGGCCCCTCTTAGGGCTTCCTGAGTCTTGGGTATCTTGGGATCCTTGTTCCGTTTTGAAAGCCTTATTTGGCATCTTGAATGCCTTTTGGGACCGCCAGGGGTGCATCGTGCCGTGGGGGGACGTTCGGGCGGGGAAGTATTCATATTCCCGGGCCCTCAGGACATGGTTGAAGCCCTACCACGAGTATCATGACACGTGTCAACGTTCAGGGTTGCACTGTGGCGGATTTTTTCTATAGCAGTCTTGACATGAGTTTTTGAGCTCCCTGCTGAAAGCCAGTGCGTTCTGCTTGTACCTGTCTGCCTTTTTCGGCGTGCCCTCTTGGACGGGAAAAGCTGAAATCTCAGTCCGGATTATCAAGCGCCAGGCTCGGGTCAGTGGGGATGTCCGTCGATCCGCTTACATCCTCTCTATACGCATTGTTTAGATGCTGATGTGGGCCGAACCCCAGATTCCGGCGGGAGAGGAATCCTAACATTTCAGCTGGCCACTATTGGTGACAGGCCGAGGGTGCGGATGCTACGAATGTCTTGGTGTCGAACGCTGATGCTTCTTTAGACCTGTATGTGTACCCTGATGCTCACATGTGGTTGTGCACCACATCTTTCGTCGACTGGAGTTGGATTCATCACTCTTGGGAGCATCCTGCGATCCCTCGATGCTCATTGACATTTGAGCGGCTTACGGAGGGAACGGCGCTAGCATTGAAGGGGTGTTGTTCTCTTTTCGTCGATGGTGTGGGAAGCAATTCTTGCCACTTCGGATGGTATGCCAGCGCAGGAATTTTCTCTTGAAGCTGGAAAACCACATTATCAATAATCTGAAGAACGACAAGATTGAACGTCCCCACGCCCGCAGATTAATCCGCTCTCTTCCGATTCTTCACTGTTTGTATCCACTCATTTCCATGCCACGAACGTCTCTCAACTCGCAAGAGCGCGCTGCATCCACAGTATTCTTTTGGTCCGCCCCTGACCCGACGAACGGTCAGATCCAGAGAGGACCGTTATTATAGTCAACCCGCACCACGAGCACGGGCAGCCTTCCCAAGGGTACCCTTGTAGTTCTGCCCTCTCGGCCCACCCTCGGCGACTATCTCGCTGGCCAACCTCGTTCGAGAAACGTGAACATGGCCCCCCGAGGCTCTTGCATCCGCACCGCTCCTCCTCGGGACACAGGCTGCCTGCACCTCCCGAGCGCTTCCTGCGCCGTTGGGGGGGCCCCGCCCTGGCTCTCCGCTGCTCTATGGTGGGGCCTCCGCGCGGCGCGGGCGCCCGGCGGCCGCCCGTCGCACCGGCCCCATGGTTGTTTTTGAGTCGGGCACGTCCCGCTACAGGAGGAGTGCTCAAAGATAGTCTGGGGACGATTGTTCCAGTGTTTTGCTTTGACGAACCCAAAGCACACACCCATACCCATAGGGGGATCGGAGAGGGCTATGGGTGCGTGTTGTCGGATGGGGGTCCCCGCTCGAACGGGAGCGTTCCCCAGAGTCCGACAACCTCCACCCATAGCCATAGCCAGTCTTCCTCCCAACGACCTCGTTCGTTCGTTCGTTCGTCATGCTCGGCTATTGCAAAACCTGTTTTGATTATTGTAGTGGCCTCCGGCCAGCGCCGCCGATCCGGGGCGCTTCCGCTGCCGTGGGGGTCCTCCCCCTTCCCCCGAGCGCCCCCCTCCTCCGAGCACCGAAACGCGTCAGCCCACGTCAGCCCACGTCAGCCCGCGTCAGCCCCCCTCCCCTCGCCAGAGCGAAGCTCGAGCAAGCTCGAGCCCACGCTCGCAGAAACTCACACGCAGGGTCGGCGGGTTTTCCAGTGTCGGGCCAGACGAAAGGGGGGGATTGGGAAAGGGGGAACTGCATGCAGCTGGTTCCGGCCTCTCCGAGGGGCCCATTCCTCGATACATAGCCGCCTCCGGCGCCAGGAGGCGCCGGGAAAATCACCTACGTGAGCTGATTCTCAAACCCCCTCTTTGCTATCCCCCCCTTTCGCCCGACCCGAGAATCCGCCTGTGGGGGGTCCTGCCCGACCCGACCCTTGCTCGGCCTGTGCCGGCGGGGGTTGTCTGGGCCTGCGCCCCGGCAGAGGCCCGCGGCCGTCTCTCGGGCCCCCCCGTGTGTTGGCCGCCCCGCGGTTTTAGGGTTCTGCTGGGCCTGTCCCCCTACAGGGGGATTTTCGACGAAAAATAAAAAATACCCCAAAAAAATATAAAAAATAGTCCCAAAAATATGTTCGAATCTTCTTTGGGATTTTTTTATTTTTCGTCGAAAATACCCCTGTAGGGGGACACGCCCGACATAATTTTAGGGTGTGTTTGCGCTCGCCCAGGTGGCCGCCTCGTGGCCGCCCTGTGCGATGGCCGGTCTTTCCCGACGACCGGCGCCCTTCAGATTGCACGACGCGGGCCGCTCAGCACAGATGTGGCACCTCATTGACTGCACCACGGGTACGTCGGCTGCACCCCATGTGTTGCTTTGCCCATGTTGCACCAGATAGTAGCCTTCGCCACATAGTTGTCACCGCACAACATGTACACTGTAGTTTGCATCTGACAGCCTGCGCCACACACATTGCAACAGTCGAGCTTCACCATACAGGTCGCCCGACATAGATTGCACCTACTAGATTGCACCGCGTCTGTTGCGCCCCACAGATTGCACCGCACAGAGTGCACATCGAGAGTGCAAGAACCCATGGTTTGGGATCCACTCCGGCAAACACATTTTTAGACAGGAGATTTATGTGTAAGGCCATTTTGTTCTTCAGGCGCCGAGTATTCGATATTCGTGGACTTTCATCCACCTGCATGGCTGCTCTACACGCGTTCTGCTTGCCTCTGTCTGTCACCATGGGCAAGGTTGGTGGCGGGGGCCTCGTGCTAAAGGCGAGAAGAAGATGGCTGATGCAGTGAGTTCTTTCCCTTTCCTCGCCTCCGTGTCTTCATGGGGCCTCTCTTCTCGCAGTCCGCTCGGTTCCGCTCCCCATTCGTGCTGCTTCTCCCTACGCGGTCCATCCTACCCCTGCGGCGTCAAAGTCGATACGATCTACCCAGTTCGATATCGATGCTGGCCGGCCCTATCATATTCGATTATGATATCCCGACGACCCGACGCGGCCGGATGCTTGCAGGGCGCTGTTGTGCGTCCTGGCCCAGCCGCTCCGATTCGATCCCGACCCCGCGCCGGTGAAGCCCGACCCAACGCACATTCCGATCCGATCCGGCTTACCGAATCGATTCTTCTTGTCGGCGGCGATCGAGGAGGGGAAGTGAGAAGGGGCGGGCCTTCTCTTCTCGGAAGGCTCGGAAGCCTCCCGGCCTTCTGAGAGGTGTTCGAAGCCCTCCCCGAAGACACAGAAACCTCCGAAGGAGCGAGGGCTTCTGAGAGGTCCAGCCGCCTTTGAGAAGGCCTTCCCCTTCTCACTTCCTCCCCTCGCTCGCCACCGCATTTGGTTTTTGGGTCACAGCTCGGGGCTCCGGCGGGAGTTCGGGGCGATCGGCCATCCACGAAGCGCTCCCGGCGAGGCGCAGCCGCTGGAAAACGCTTCCCCCGGGGGCGGAACACCGCCGAGAAGCCAGGACATCGCCCGAAAACCTAGAACCTCGAAGTTCGAACCTCGAATTCCCTCCCTGCTCCCCTCGCCCCCCTTATGTCACGTGCTCGCCTCCTGCTGGTGTAAGAGCTGCCTGTCGCCCCCGACGCCCAGCTCCGCTGTCTGCTCCCCTGGGTCTGTGTTGCTCCTCGGCTGGCCGCCCCGCCTGGGCCAGCGCTGCTGCGCCAGACTCGGCGTCGGCGTGCACGCCGGTCGTTGACAGTAGGCAGGTATTTGTGGATTCCAAGATCGCGCCTTTTGGCTTCAAGAAGCGATATGCTATTGCTGTGTTTTGTTATGCATCCTCCGGAAGCCAATCCACTTGATCCACCTTCCTACTTCATGCTTTTATACCTACTTCTGCCGACCGACGTGTAAGTGTCTGAGGTAGTTTGGGAGTTTCCCTCGTCGTTCTCTCGTCTGCGACTTTTACAGAAGGCTCGGCTCACTGGTGGGGGAAGTGCTCTTGAAGTCTCCATCCAGCAAGTGGTGCAGAGGGCGCTTGGAGTGAGGTGTTCAGCTCGTGCGCTGTTGCACCAACTCTGCTTTCCGTAGGTATGGTGATGATGGTGATTCTGACGTTGATGATGATGATGCTGGTGAGGATGATGATGATGATGGTGGTGGTGATAATGATGGTGATGGTGATGATGATTGTGGCGATTATGATGATGATGATGATGATGATGATGATGATGATGATGATGATGGAGAGACATACCATCAGTAAGCACTAACATGAAGGTGAGCACCAAACTTTTCAGACGACGCAGATGAATACCAATATCACGACTAACCCTTAGCAGTGAACATCAGAAGACGAGTAATCATATGCTGGTGACGGTGGTGTGCAGCGAGAGGAAGGGGGGTGGGATGGGCGGAGGGACCAGGGACGGAAAACGAGGAGGAGCGAGAAGGAGGAGAATACCCCTCGAGTCGAAGGTGGCCCTGGTGGAGGACTCCTTGACGTCTGAGCACCTGTACAGTCAACCCTTGGTATCGCTCGGTCGTGTGCACTTTTTCTCGGCGGGGATTCTTAAGGATAATCCTGGATCATCTTGCGAACAAGCCACGCACGAAACCGAACAAAGCACAGGGAATGGACGTCCGAGCGATGGCCAGGTACGGTCAACCCTCACAGCCAGGATGAGCAACCTCCCCAAGGGTACCCTTGCATCCTTGCCTCTTCGGTCCATCCTTGGCCGGTTTCGTGGGCCGCGCTGTGCTTGAAGAGTTTCGAGATGGCCCTCCGAGGCCCCTGCATCCTTATATCCCGCATCCTCATTATCCGGGCTGACCGTAGCACGTCCATCCGATTGGGCCACTCGCGGGCCCCAACGATCAGCCAACCGAGGGCAACTTGATGGCAGAGCTTCAGGAGAGGTAAAACACACACACAGACACAATTATAATCGCCCACCCCCAGGAAAGTTTAAAAAAACATGGGAAGCGGGGGGGGGGGGGAAGACGAAAACCCAGAACATGTGGGAAACTACGGGGCATCCTGTCATCTGTGTCTGTTTAGGTGTGTGCCCCCAGGGCCCCTTCAGAGCCAGATGAGACATGGACGCTCCCTGAGCAGCCAAACCCGTGAGAGGTGCTTCGGGCTCCGCCGGGCGCGGAAGACGAGAGCCGCCGAGAGCACGCGCCTTTGGGGCTTGGAGACGCGTCCCGTGGCGCGCCGTGCCGTGCCCGTTCCATGCCTTGGCGCATGGCCGTGTGCGATGCCGTGCCGCGTGGTCCTCGGCCACGCGCAGAGGGGGGTAGGGGGAGGGGGGAAGGCTTCTTAGAAGCACCCCTGCTTCTTAAGAAGGCGCGGTCCTTATGTATAGATGTAAGGCCGCCGCCTTCTAAGAAGCAGCCTCCTTCTAAGAAGCCTTCCCCCTCCCCCTACCCCCTTTTGCGCGCCGCCAAGGTCCGTGCCCCATTGGGCACGGCGGCGAGGCCAGAGCGCGGGGCTCTCTCGGGCGCCGCGGCGGGAGACGCGCCGGGGCGGCGACGGGGCGCGCGGCCTCGAGCGGGGAGCAGCGCCGTGCCGAGGCCAGCCACGGTCCTTCCCCGGGAGCCGCCTCGGGCTTTCTCCTGGAGAGTTGTGGAGGACGGTCAATGGAGAGGAGGCATGTTGCCAAAGAATTTCCAGATGTCTACAACATGTACTAAAACTTGATTTAAACATGTGTGACACATGTTTTAAACATTTTCGGTACATGTTCCCTACATGTTAAACACATGTTTTATTCGATGATCGGACTGTTAGGGTGTCCATTGTCGTGGCATCCACAACTGGAGAGCTCCTCTGGCTCTCTGTGGCCTCCTGGAGCCTCCCGTGGCCTCCTGGAGCTCCCTGGGGCTTCCTGCGGCGTCGTCCAGGAATCTCCTCGGGCTTCCTGGGGTTTTCCTTGTGCCTCCTAGGGCTCCCTGGGGCCTTCTTGCGGCGTCCAGGGGGGCTTCCCGGGGCATGCCGGGTCGGTAGCGTGCAGATCCGTCCTCTTTGCTTCTCCTAAGGCTCCCTGGAATCTCCTCTGGCTCTCTGGGGTTTCCTAGGTCCTCCTGGGGCCTCCTGGGACCTCCTGAGGCCTCCTGGAGCTTCCTGGGGCTTCCTGCGGCGTCCACGGGGCTTCCCGGGGCATCCTGGGGCGTCGGTAGGGCTCGCAGAGATCCAGCAGGGTAAACATGTCGGTCGTGCATGCCTGGCCATCCCAACTGTGTGACATTGCCTTTCCTCGTCCCGCAAACTATTCCAGTCTCGCTCCGTCGAGTCTTCAGAGCGGGTCGTCGATGTACAGTGGAGACCCATGCCAAGAAGCACCCTTCTCGCCTCCATGGTGCCCTTGCCTTCTTGGGTTTCGATGGTTCTGCCGTGGAGAGCGTGTGACTCTCCCACACCAGGAATCGACGGACGTCCTGGGGTCTCAGGGTTGGGTTTCTTGTGGAAGGTCTCTCGTTGATGAGGAGGAGGAGGAGGAGGAGGAGGAGGAGGAGGAGGAGGAGGAGAAGCAAGAGGGCCGTCGTTGCACGGAGCAGCTCCCAGCTCTGCCTGCCTAGACGCGGGCAGGCATCAGGCTCACCACGCCCATCGCCCCGAACCTCCGCTTCCTCGTCCACCTCGTCGCCGACTACTTCGGCCTCGAGCGCATCGTCGACTCGGGGCCGGGCGGGAAGAAGAAGGCCGGCTGCCTGCCAGGGCCCGCCCCCAGCCTACTGCCGCTTCCTTGGCCGCCCCTCTGCGCTCGCCCCCCGCCTGCCCTCTGCGGGGAAAAAACGCACAGACACGATGCATCGTCGAGAACGCAGGAAGAGATGGGAAGTATGGGGGAAGGCGAGAATCTACCAGATATGCGAAAATATGGGGGATCCTGCGATCTGTGTGTATTCAATTGTGTGTGTCCCTGGGCCCCCGCAGCCTTCCCTGCAGCTCCCCCGCGCTGTGGGCCCCTCATCCTGCAGCCCCGCTGCCCTCCCGCTTCCAGTCGGCAACGGAGCTCAGAGGAGGAAAAGGTTCCCATGCCGCCATCCTTTTGGCATCGCTCAGACGTGTGCATTTTTCCTTCGGCGAGGACCATCGAGGAGCATCCGTCATCATTTGGCGAACAAAAACACGCACGAAACCGCAAAAAACACTAGGAATGGACGTCCTGGCGATGGCCAGTCCTTCGCCCGTTTTCCTCTCTGTGGGCCTCCTGGGAGGCCTCTTCGCCACCGCTGGCTTCGCCTCGGAGTCCTGGGCAGAACGCTCTTCGGGAGAGGTCCGGCGGGAGTAGCGGTATCGGCATACCTTTTGGTTCCCCCAGCTGCCTTCCCGCTTCTAGTCGGCACCGGAGCGCCTTCCTTACGGGAGGTGGGAGGAGGAGAAGGAGGAGGAGGAGGAGGAGGAGGAGGCCTGTCCCCGAGAGTGGCATGCCTATTTCTGTTGCAGTTCTCTCTGCAAACATAGGCGGTGCCCCCTATCCAAGGCTGCTGCCTCCTGCGCGAGGCCGCCCGCGGGACCACAGCGGGAGGGTCTCGACGTCTTGGTGAGGCGTCGCACAGCCTGGCAGTGGCGAGGAGCTGCGCTTCCCCCATCCCTTCTCGAGATTATCTTGGGCCTCAGTGGGCCCTGGAAACGACAGGGCCGTTTTTTTACCGCTTCCGTTTTTTGCTGGTTCCGACGCCGCTTTTCTACCGGTTCCGTCGCCGTTTTTGTTACCGGTTCCGGCTCCTGTTCCAATCCTGGAGCCGTTTTTGAGCCGTTTCCGTTCGCTGTTTTTTTGCCGTTTCCATTTTCAAGGGACATTTTTTCGGAAACGGTGAAAAAACGGCCCTGCCGTTTCCGGGGCCCATAAAATCTTGGGCCCTTGGTGTTCGTTGGCAAGGCAGGGCAGAAGCTTGGCATGCTTCCTGGAAGCATCTCACGGACTTGTGGGGGCTCGTTTTCGAGGGAGGGAGCACCACCCGGACCCGACAATTGGCGTTTACTAAACGGCCCTGTGTTTTTTTAGAACAGCCTTGCCCTGTTCGATCCCTTCTGAGTGCGCGTTTGCTAAACGGCTTCGCGTGTCGGGGTGATCGCTGTGGGGGTGGATTTTTACCTAACAGCGAAGACTGATAGGTTTCTGGTGGGGTCAAAAGAGAGCACCTTGACGCCCCAGGGGGGTCCGGGCAGGATCCGGGGAGAAGCCGCGGAAGTCGATTTAAGTAAACAGTTACACACTTCGTGGTCTTCGAGGTCCCAGAACTGCTTCCTGGGCATGATTTTGAATGCCCCGAGCCACCTGTAGGCCACTTCGTGGTCTTCGAATTCCCAGAACACCATTCCCGGGCCATATTTTGAATGCCTGGAGCCAACTGTAGGCCACTTCGTGTTCTTCGTGTTCCCAGAACATCACTCCCGGGCTACATTTTGAATGAACGGAGCCAACTGTAGGCCACTTCGTGTTCTTCGTGTTCCCGGAACATCACTCCCGGGCCACATTTTGAATGCCCGGAGCCAACTGTAGGCTTTCGTGTTCTTCGTGTTCCCAGAACACCATTCCCAGGCTACATTTTGACTGCCAGGAGCAAACTGCGAGGCTGAGGCTGAGGTAGGCTGAGGGTGAGGCAGGCTGAGACTGAGCCTGAGGCAGGCTGAGGTTGAGGCTGAGGCTGATGCAGGCTGTGGCTGAGAGGCTGACGCTGAGGCTGAGGCAGGCTGAGGCTGAGGCTGAGGCCGAGACAGGCTGAGGCCGAGGTTGAGGCAAGCCGAGGCAGGCTGAGGCTGACGCTGAAGTTGAGGCAGGCTGAGGCTGAGGCTGAGGCTTGAGGAAAAACGAGCCCTTCGGATTGGATCTGTCCCCTGCTCTCGGCTTTAAGCCCGTTATATACTCTTTTCCCCGTTTCTCCTCCCTCTTATCTCTCTCCCATTGCTGCCGGCTCGGTTCGAGCCGGCTTGAGGCGAATTGGTTCCTGGCAGCAGGACTGGAAAAGGGGGTTCGCTCCACCTCGAGCCCTGCGGGCTCCGCCGCCGACCCCCGCTGCGGGATCGGGAGGTCAAGAGAGGGCCCAACCCGGTTCCGCAGTGGTAGCGGAGCTCGCCGCCTGGCGGGCGCCATCTGCAGGAGGCACAAACAGATCTACGTGGAGAGTTTGGTACGAAGGCGTGCTGGACAGAGAACGTGAACTACCAGGACGTGCACACGGAGTGCGACGACGACGGGCGATGCGGCAGACATCGACCCCAGAGCGCTATCCAGCGATGGGCGGCGGCACGCTCTCGCCAGACGCGTTCCCTCCGCGGCCGAGCGGAGGACGAGGAACTTCATGGACGCAGCGCTCCTCGACAAGTTGGATGACAGCACCAGCGTGGACCAGCCGCGACCTCGAGGGCATACCTAGCTGGAACGGCAGCCCGTCGCGGTGGAGGAGATGCAAGAAGGACGTGGCGCTGTGGATTGAGGGCATCAACCTGGGCGTGAGTTGGAGCTGGGCGGCACGGATGGCGCGTTGCCTGACGGGCCCAACAAAGACGCTCGGCGAGTCCATCCCGATGGTGGAGCTGCGGCCCAAGCAGTGGATGTTGATCCCCGAGGAGTCGAGTACCGAGGCGGCCGCTGAAACAGCCCAGAGCGGGGATCACGACGAAGAAGAAGAGCGAGGCCACTGGCAGGAGCCCGACCTGATGGCGGGCATCAATCGCTTGATGGAGGTGCTGGCGACGATGGGAGTTGACGAGCCGACGCGCAGGGGCCAGGTGATGACTTACTTCTACAAGCAGTTGCGTCGGAGGGCCGGCGAGGATCTGAACTCGTGGATGATCAGGTTCGGAGAGGCCCGCAGCCAGTTGGATGAGGAAGACGTAGCCCTACCGGCGAGAACGGAGGGCTGGTGGCTGATCGAGAAGACCGGGCTGAACGAGACGCAGAAGAGCATGCTGATGACCTCGACCGGCGGAAGCATGGAGATCCGCGAGGTGGTCCCAGCCATGATGCGGACGTTTCCCAACCTGCACGTCACGGAGCGAAGGCCCCTCGCGTTCGACCGCAGAACGAGACCGATCGCCTTCAACCGCCCAGGGACACAGCTCTTGAAGAAGAAGGTGATTCGGAAGTTCCGAGAGGCACACGTGACGGAGGACCTTGATGGAATCAGCGGGCTAGACGAGGGTGAAATCGAGGCGCTGAATGCGGAGCTCGGCAGCTTCGACGGAGACGCCGACGACGAGACGGTCGACGAGGCCCTGGCGACGGAGCAGGACCACGTCATAGAGGGCATCCTCGCCGCTGAGCTGGAGGCGCTCTCGACGGTGCTCGAGGAGGCAGAGAACGACCCAGAGTTGGCTCAGGAGCTCGGGAACTTAGAGAGCGGTGTGGAATCAATGATGGAGGGCCTCATCGCGGTGCGTGAGAGCAGGAAGCGCGTGGGGGAGCTTCGGAAGGGCCGCGAATTTGGCGGCGAGGGCGGTGGCAGAGGTTCAGGCTCAAGCTCGAGCAGCGGCAGGAAGTTCACGTCGAGCTTCGGCAAGAACAGCCCCGACAAGAAGAACTCGGACTGCCGCGCCTGCGGCGAGAAGGGGCACTGGGCCGGCGATGCTTGCTGCCCAAAGCTCAAGGAGTGGAAGGCTGAGCAGGCCAAGAATAAGCTGCAGCAGCGGTTCAAGCCGAAGGACGCGATGGTGGTGGACCTGCTGCAGACGCCGGAGATTCGGCTGGACGCACAGATGATAGAGATGCAGACAGACGTGTTCGAGGTGCTGATGACCAGCAATTGCGAGCACGAGCAGGATGAGACGCCTGTGTTCGGGGCGACGGCGACCATGGAGACGGGCGACAAGCGCAGCAACCTGGACTGCCCGCCTTTCTGCCCGGACTGCGTTTACGAAGGGGGCGATCGCGATGTCCGGCGCTCGATGCGCGGGCGGGGCTACACGGAGATTTACGAGGGCGCTGGCCAGCAGGCAGCAGAGGATGACGTCTTGGCGAGCACGACTCGTTCGTATGAAGTCCTGATGGCGACGCAAGTCCTTGGCATGGGGAGTGGTGCCCCCTCCTCTTCCGTTGGCGGAGGGCCGGCAGATGGACCAGTTCTTGGGGTGGGGAGTGATGCCCCCTCTTCTTTCGTCGACCATGGCGCAGGGTCCGCGGATGGCCCAGGTCTTGGTGCTGGGCTGCGCCCCCATTCTTCTGCCGGTCCAATGCCCTCGGATGGGTCAAGAGACGAGCGAGCCATTCAGGAGGTGCTGCTCTCGTCAGCGCCCATCGGGGGTCAAGGGGGCGACGGCGCGCTCGACTCAGCATGCAACGGCACGGCGTCGGGCGACTCGTGCGCCAATAGACTGGGAGATCGGCGCAGGGAGCTGGGCATCGAGAACATCAAGAAGGAGCCGCAGCTCGCGATCTTCCGCTTCGGGAACGGCCAGAAGCAGATCTCCAAGGGACGCTGGACGGTGCCGGTGTCGGTCTTCGGCGTGGACGCATGCCTGACCTTCTCGGTCATCGAGGACTCGGTGCTGCAGTTGCTCATCGGGAAGGACGCTCTACGCGGCATGGGCGCCGATATCAACTTCGCGTAGGATTCGTTCATGTCGGACCGGCTCGGCATCGCACCGAAGCGGCCGAACGAGACCGACGGCGGGCACTACTCGACGCCGATCTTCCCGCGTGGGAGCTGGAAGCCCCCCTCGGGGATCCCGACGGCGGAGGCGGTCTTCCGCGTCAAGTCCAAGGTGCGAGAAGCACTGACGACGGCGAAGTCTGAGTTGGCTGCCCGTGCGGCAGACCGACGGGCCGCCGAAGTTGAGGGCGTGGCACCTGTGCCCGACGACGAGGGCGACTGGAACATGCCCGACGGAGAGGTCGACGTCTCAGGCCTTGAGATGCGGGAGCGCCAGGACTACAACGCGAGGGCGCTCGAGCCCTCGAACTGCGACGGGCCGAACTGGAAGTTGGTGAGGGCCTGAGAGACGTTCTGCATGAATCCGGGCGATATTATCGAGGACCTGCGGTGGATCGAGGAGCTATCTAACGAGGAGATGTTCGAACAGCTCGACCCGCCGAGGAACACGACCACTCGGTTCTATTGGGAGCCGGAACTTGGGAGGCCAAGACCGACAGCATCCGAAGGCCGGCCGCTACTCTGCGATCGAGATCAGCTCCTACGAGTACCCCGGGACGTGCTGGAGGACATGGCAACAGTGCTGGAGATTCCGCGGGCGGAGCATTTGAGCGTCAAGGTACTGATTGACCGACTGATAGAGTACGGCGCGAAGCAGAGGAGGAGGACCCGCCAGGAGGAAGGCGAGGCGCTCGTGAGCGGGGGCGTGTCGCCTGGAGCCTCAGGCTCCGCCGGGCCAGCGGGCAGCCCGGCCCCTGGGGCACCGAGCTCGGCGCTATCCAATGGGGCCAGGAGGCGCATGCGGGTGCTTCCTTCTCTAGGACGCAAGAACAAGGCCCGGCTGGTGGATTACGCGCGCCACCACGAGGTACCTGCGGACGGCAACCCGGAGCTGATGACGATGCCTGCGCTGAAGGACGCGGCCTACGCGCACGACGAGGCGCTATTCGTGCGGGCTCGCATGGGCCCGAGAGGCCCAGCGGTTGGCAGCGCGGGGGTTCGCCCACCGCTTTTCGACCCTCGAGCTCGACCCGCTGCTCGGGGACCTTCGGCATTATCGAGGTGGCTGTTCGGCGCGGCGATGCTGGGCATGCGCGCGCCGGCAAAGATTACGAAGGAGGTGAACTTCGCGGGCCGGGTTGACCTGAACGCGAAGGTGGAGACGGTGAAGCACGGCATCAGGACCCTGGTCAAGGACCAGTTGTACTCCCTGCAGCGCGACCTGGCGACGGTGGACGTCAAGCTTGACGCCTACCTGAAGGAGTTCGGGCCCTCTTTCGGTTCATGGGGGGCCGAGTGCGAGGCGGCCATCAGCGAGAGGACAAAGACGCAGCCATGGATCACCGAGGTGTTCACGACGAAGGAGGCGGTGCGCAAGGAGGCGGCCAGGGTGGGGCTCCCGACGATGCGGAGTTACTCGCTGGAGTTCGGCGATGACCTCAGGTCGCCGAAGAAGCGTCGCGAAGTGCTGCAAGACATGAAGACAAGGAAGCCTAAGATGGTGCTCATGGCCTTTCTTTGTGGACCTTGGAGTAACTTGACGTATTTCCAGAAGGATCAGGCCAAGGTTCGAGAGCGGCAAGATCGAGACCGACCATTTCTGAGGTTTGTGAAGGAGGTGGCGAAGGTCGCGGAGACCTACGGTGGAGCCTGGCTGATTGAGAATCCGAGGTGGTCTCGAGTCTGGAATGAACCAGAACTCCAGGGGCTTATTCGGAACGGCTACGCTGCAGAGGTGGACCAGTGCATGCACGGCCGCACCTCGGAGCGCGGGGTAGCACATCGGAAGCCCACGAGGTCCCTAGCGTCGCACAAGGAGCTGCTCGGGAATCTCAATCGGCAGTGCGACCAGTCGCACGCACGCGATCTTGTCATGGGCGGCCCGAGCGTGACGGCGCGGACGGGCCACTATACTTCGGAGTTGGCGAGGAGCATCGCGAAGGGTATGCTGAAGCTGTTTGGCACGAAGGAGGTGCTCGCGGCTGAGGAGGGCTCCGAGGAGGACCCAGAGGAGGTGGGCGATCGGGGATTTGTGGACTTACCGGCCACGGAGGAGCCCCAGGAGGATATGACGACGCTGAAGGAGACGAAGGTCTCGAAGGAGGTGCGGAACGCGGTGCTCAGGATTCACAAGAACCTTCGACATCCCTCGAAGGATCAGCTCGCGAGGGCGTTCCGCGCGTGCGGGGCAAGCGACGAGGCCGTCGCAGCCGCGATGCAGTTGCAGCGCCCAGTGTGTCATGAGATGAATAGACCAGCGGTCGGACACACCAGGTTCCCCGCTCGGCTGAAGAAGGTGAAGGAGTTCGGCGAACAGATTGCGATCGACCTGTTCACGGTGCATACGAACTCGGCCGTGGCGCTGGAGATGCTCAACATTGTGGACATCAAGACAGGCTTTCAGGTGGTCGCGCCCATTAAGAGTGAGCCTCCCGGCATTGTGGCCCAGGCGCTGGAGCTGGTCTGGTTCAGCTGGGCCGGTGTGCCTCACTCGTTGGTGTGCGACGGACGAAGCTTCAACCCAGAAGTTCCCGCCAAACCGGAAAACCAGGGGGCGGCGAAACCGGAAACCGGGGGAAGGGCGAAACCCAAAAACCGCCTGGAGGCCACACCCGAAAATCTGGGGGGGTGGGGAACCTGAAACTCTTTGCAGGGCCGCCACGCAATCATCGGGGTAACTGGTGCTCGTCTGGGAGTCCCCCTTGCGGCACCACCTGTCCGATGGGTGCGATGCTATTGGTGAGCGGACGCAGGCGGGCGGTGGCAATAGGGGCCTGGGGGCCGTTGCCACTGGGGCTGTATCACTGGGGTCCTCTCTCCTCCCCCCCTTCCTCTCTCTCCTCCTCGTCCTCCTCCTCCTTCTCGCCCCCCCCCCCCCCCTCTGAGGAGTAGGACGAGGCTGAGGCCTTAGAGGCATCAGCCCTCGCTGTTCACAGTATCGTCAGCACTATGCCGTCAGTGTCCTGACTGAAGCCCCCCGAACGAACGAGGAGGAGGACGAGGAGGAGGAGGAGGGGGGCGAGGTGGAGGGGGGGGGGGAGGTGGAGGAGGTGTAGGAGGAGGACCAGGGGGAAGTGGAGGGGGAGGAGGGGGTGGCGGACAAGGGGGAAGAGAAGGGAAGTGGAGGCGGACGAGGAGGAGCGGGACAGAGGGGGATATTGGGGGGGGGGCCAGATGGGGGCGTGAGGCAGCAGGACGAGGAGGAGGAGGAGGAGGGGGAAGGCCGATTCGATTTCGGATCAGCGTCTGGCCGTGGTGACGTGGTCCAGGCCGATTTGTTTTCGGAGCAGCGTCTGGCCGTGGCGACGTTCCGCATTGCCATGAACCGTGGCGGTGGCGAGGGGGGCCGGCGGTGGGGCACGAAGCTGTCTCTATTCAAATGGCTTACGCCATTCCGCGGCCCCCCCACAAGGAATGAGAGCTTCGACGTTCGGCCTATTCCGCCACATTGCTTGGGTTGTACATCAGACGCCAGTGGAGTCTTCCTTGGGATCTCGTGGTAAGCCTCCTGGGGGCCTCTGGGCAGCAGTTGTGAGGCCTCTTCAAGGCCGTTTTGGGCTCCCCTGGGGGCTTTGTAGGGCCTCTAGGGGGCCTCTTGGCATTTTCTTGCAACCTTTTCGGGGCCTTTTGGGACTCCTTCGGGCTTTTTGGGGTCCTTTTAGGGCCCTCTCGGGGGGGAAAACTAGATTTTTGAATTTTCGGTCGCCATCTTGGGCCGCTCTTGGGGCCGTCTTCAGGTTTTCTTGGGTTGTCTTGGGGGCCTCTTGGGCCGTTTTGGGGCCCTCTTGGGTTGTCTTGGGGCCGTTTTAGGGGCCTCTTGGGCCGTCTTGGGGCGATTTTGAGGGCCCTCTGGGTCGTCTTGGAGCGTCGGGAAGCCCACAAGGCAAGACAGCAAAAACCATCGAACACACACAATGGAGAATCGAAGGTTCTCACATCTTGGGGCTCTCTTGGGAGGTCTCTTGGGGCGTCTTGGAGGCCTCTTGTCCCGTCTGCGGGCCGTCTTGGGCGTTTGGGAGCATCTTGACGCGATCTGCTCGCCATTCGGGGCACTTTCGGAGTGTCTTGGAGGCTTTTGGGGGCTCTCTTGGGGGTTCCCGGGGTGCGTTGACGAGCTCGTCGCCCCCCACATCCCCTCCCCGGGCCCCCGCCGCTTTCATGCGATTTTGGACCCCCGGCCAGGGGGTCCAGGGGGAGGGGGACAGCAAAATGTCTCACACGCCTTTTCACCTCCGGCAAGCGGGGGTCGGCGGATTGTTTTGCGACTGTCTGGTTGGAGGCAGCACGACGAGGTCACAGATCCGAAACGGGCGGGTCACATCTATGACCTCCGCGCCGGCGTCCCTCTCAAAGGCGAGCTCTTCGTTGTGGTTCTCCGTGGCGGTTTTCGCTTCAGCAGCTCGCGTTGTCTCGAGCAGCCCCGCCGCCGATTGTGGTGCTGCTACAGTTCCTGGTGATGCCATCCTCGTGCTGCTGTCGGCGCCGAGGGCGTTCCTCAATGGGCGCTGCCGCGCGACGCCGCCACCGCGATCGGGCGGGCGCCAGGGTGGGGGGGTGGCCGGCGCCAGGGGGGGGGGGGAAGGAGGGTTGGGTCCATGCACGTTTGTTCCGTGGGCTATCTATGTGGACCTCAGGATACACATTGGAATTCAGTGCCCCGAAGGACACATTCTGGACTCCACGCGTTCAGGGGGGGGGGCCTTTTAATTATTGTTTCGTCGGGGTCGAAGGGCGGGCGCACACCTATTGCTGCAAGCGCAGCGGCGGATGTTTGGAGCACGTGGGCGGCAGCTGCGGGAGCGCTGCGTCGACCGCCGGCGCCGCGTGCAAGGCGTGCCAGCTCGATGTGCCACATGCGCCTTTCGCGCACCGCGTCCCCTTCTATCAGCAAAATGGCCAGAATCGCGCCTGCGGCGACGGGCCGACGGCGTCTGAGAGCGCCGCGTGGCCTGAGGTGCCACGTTTTTCGCTCGCGTCACGGGGGGCATCGCCTAGGCTGCATCGTTTTCGTTCACAACCGCCGGGCGCAGCGGACACCTTCCCGGATCTTTACAAGCACTCCTTGCGCCTTTTCCAGCCCTTGGACCAGACGCCATGGTAAATGGGCTGCCGTCCGCGGGCGCCTTCCATTCCAGGCCTGCGCCTGCTCGAGGTGCCCGACAAGATCCTCAAGCATTCCGTGGGCTTGTGGATGTCTCAGTTTATTCCAGCGCCGCTGGTGACAGACTTTGCGTCGCTGCAGCTTATGTTCGGAAGCGGCGGTTTGTTCATTGACTTGGACGCTTTGCCGCTGGGGCGCCAGCTACCGAGCTGCGCAGAGGTCGTCGTCAGCCGCGAACCCGCGCGCCCCGTCGGGGCGGCATTTGCGCGGAACGACCTCTCTCTCAATTTTGGTATTATCGGTTGCCCGCCTGGCTGCCAGTGGATGCTCGATCTCTCGGACGAGCTCAGGACACATTGGCAAGACTTCATCGTGCGGCGCTTGAAGACCGAGCGCGCCTTCCCCGACTGGCGCGGCGACTGGGGGCAAGTAACTGGTTACATATTACACAACCAGAAAGCGTTGAGCAGGGCTGTGGAGGCCAACCTCCGCGCCAGTCAGGTTGCACCGCCCCTGTTGTATCATCCGCTGCCGTGGCATTCTGCGTCGCGGGGCCAGCTGGGTACTCGAGTCCGGCTATGCGACATCCCGTCCGAGATGGGCCTGCTGAACTCGTCCATACTTGTGAACGCGTGGGGCTCTCAGTGGGACACGGCCGCGCAGGAGACTGCGGTCCGTTGGGCCCTCGCCGCGCAGTCCGCTCGGTTGCTTCGACGAGTTCCGGACATAATCGCGGCATCCAGCTGGCTTCGCCAGTCCAGTATTCCGGGGGAGGGGTTCGCGACAATTTCGTAAAAGGCAATCGTTTTCGTGACAGTTTCGTAAAACGCCTCCAGGGGCCTTTAAGAGCAATCCCGAGAGTGCCCCAAGGGGCAAAAAACCATAGATGCACGTTTGGTTTTTGAGAGACTTCGGCATTCTCGCCTCGTCTGCTTCCTGACCCTCGAAGACACCCTCGCGCCGCTCCAAGATGGCCCCGCAGTCCTCCAAGAGGGCCCCAATAATGATTGGAGCGGGCCACCGTACCGCACAAGAGGCCTCCAAGAGAGCCACAGACGCCCCTAAGACGGCTCCAAGAGGAGGGAGCCCAGACTGGGGACCAACGCGGACATTCGATAGCTTGACCGCTCCCTGGAGGTCCCAGAGGTTCCTAACGAGCCCTCCAAGAGGTTACAAGAGGCCCCCATGAGA
>CAUYUJ010014397.1:0-97500 GCA_963575745.1 Prorocentrum cordatum | reverse complement strand
TTTCTGGCCTTCGGGGCCGTCCCTCCTCGTCGCCACGGCCGGACGCGGCTCGGAAAGCTGGTGCGTTTGGACCTCTGGAGGGGTCCGTGCACCGGGGATTCCATAGTTGGTCAAACTTGTAGGAGAGTTCCCCCGTCGCTGTGGTCACAGATGTGCTCCACTAGCCTAGGATCTGTGACCTCCTCTTCCTGCTCTGGTGTTTACCAATCGCAAACCCTGGTTGACTGCTTTGCGTTTCCCTCGGGCGCGTGTGCTTGCATAGAGAATGGCGCCCATGAGTCGCAGCCTTTGCCACCCCGGTCGGAGATCGGAGGCGCTGATGAAGAGAATAGCGGCGGCCGAAGGGTATAATGAAAAATTGAAAGAGAAGGTAACGCAGAGAGGGGGGGGGGCGAAGGCCAGAAAGCTTCGAAGGTCGAGGGTCTCGAGGGGCCTGCCGGGGCCTCTCGGGGGCCTCGACCTTCGAGGCTACCTTCGAGGCTTCCTTGAAAACTCGACTCGAGGCTCGGCTCGTGACTCGACTCGACCCTGGGATCCCATAGTTGTTCAAACTTGTAGGCGAGTTCCCCCGTCGCGGTGGTCACAGATGTGGCCCACTTGCCTAGGATCTGCGACCTCCTCTTGCTGCTCTGGTGTTTACCCACCGCGCGCAATGTTCGACTGGTTCACGTTTCTCTCGGGCGCGTATGCTTGCATAGAGAATGGCACCCCTGCATCGCAGCCTCGGCCGCCTCTGTCGGAGATCGGATGCACTGATGAAGAGAATAGCGGCGGGCCAAGGGTATAATGAGAAATACAGAGAGGAGGTAGCATAGAGAGGATCGAGAAGGCCAGAAAGCCTCGAAGGTCGAGGCCGCTGCTGCCGCCCTCGCCTCCCCCTTCGCCTTCCAGTGTCTCCTTCGCGCCGAACCTGCAGGATCGAGGTTCGAGGCTTTCTGGCTCTCGGGGGCGGCCCTCCTTCGCCGCGGTCGGACGCGGCTCGGAAAGCTGGCGCGTTTGGACCTCTGGGGGGGTCCGGGCGCCGGGGGTCCCATAGTCGGTCAAACTTGTAGGAGGGTTCCCCCGTCGCGGTGGTCACAGATGTGCCCCGCCTGCACAGGATTTGTGACCTCCTCTTGCTGCTCTGGTGTGTACCAACCGCGAACCATGTTCGACTGCTTTACGTCCCTCGGGCGCGCGTGCTTGCGTGGAGAATGGCACCCCTGCGTCGCAGCCTCTGCCGCCCTGGTCGGGGATCGGGTAGAATGAGAAATGCAGCGATAAGGTTGCACAGAGAGGAGGGCGAAGGCCAAAAAGCATAGAAGGCCGAGGGTTTCCAGGGGTTTCCCGGGGCCTCGCGGGGGCCTCAACCTTTGAGGCTTTCTTGAAGACTCGACTCCAGGCTCGACTCCAGGCTCGCTTCGGCCCTCGTAGTGGTTGCGGTCTGATTCGAACTTGTCGGGCACGTTGCGTTCTCCAAATAGTGTTGCGAGCGCTGCAATCGCCGTGTGGTTGCTCCATTCAGGTGGGCAAGCCAGAGCGCAATTTTTTTTCGGGCGGGTGGGCAAGCGGCTCCACTGCGGGACGGGAACGCGATGGCTGCCGGTCGCAGCGCGCAGGGCGAGGCGGGCGCTGCGGAGTCGCCGCCGGCCTGGTTTCTTCTTGGGCCGCCGGTGCCCTGTCAGGGGCGCCATGGCGTGGAGGCGGCCTTGCAGCAGATGGGCATTGGCAAGGATACGCACTTCATTGCTATCCGCCCCTCTGGACAGTCTTGGCGCGCGCATGTGACTTGCAGGGTGCGCCAGAATTGCCCGCGCCAGGTGAGCGCTTGGATAGAAGGCGGCGAGTTGCACGCAATGTGCCGCGGCTTGCGCGGGGGGGCGGAGCGCGTGATCAAAGGTGCGACGGTTCGGCAGCGGGCGGAGGCCAAGGCCAGGGCTTCGCAGCGGCCGTTGCGCGCTGTCCGTGGAATGATCCAGGACGCCGGGCGGGGACTCGAGACAGTAGTGGCGCCTGTGTCGACGGTCAGGTCGGCGCGCAGGCGTTTCCTGAAGGCCTGGGGTGTGCTGAAATGTGTGAAATTCCCTTTCAGGGGTCGTTTATGTTTCGGTCGTCTGTAGTTGAATTGGGGCATCTGTAGTTCCACGCTGGGCTAGTTTTACTTTTGGGGTGGGGGTCGCGTGGCTTTCCTGAGAAAGCTCTCGAATTCTGCCTAGTCGTGGCCAGGGGCAGGGCCTCGGGGGCACCGAAAGCAGTTTGTCGGTTACGCTGCCATCGGCGGAGCCAGGGGGGCAGCGAGCCCAGCGGCAGCACGGAGTTCTCGGGGGCGCGGCTGCGCCATGTGCAGGAGCAGGAGAAGAAACACCTGCACGAGCTGTTCCCCTTCGAACGGTCGCCCCGGCATGTCGGCGCAGAGGCGGGTTCGCTTAATCTCCTCCCGTCCCAATAGCGTCCCAATGGTCCTGTAGTAGTTTCAAGTAAGACCTAGTGTGTTCGCGGCTCTCGCCGAGGCGGCGCCCGGCGCCGCGCTCCTCCTGCCCCGCTACAACATCGAGTTGGCCAGGGTCCTGTCGGGGGCGGGGGCCTTCGGAGTGGCGTGTCAAGTGTGGGGCACCACCCACAAAAAGACTGCGCGCGACTGGGGCTTCTATGCGCGGGCCGCCCTTACCACAACCATGGGCGCGACTGAGCAGCTTCCAGGGTTGACGGCGCAGTTGGTTTGCTTTGGGTGGTTGCCCAAGGAGTCGGGCCCTGAGTGGCGGGTGTTCCTCGAGAGCAGCGATAAGGTGTTGCAGGACATGGGCGCCCCGATCCGGGAGGAGTTGGTGCGCGAGTGTTCTGACCGGTCTGCCGGCGGGATGGCCGGCCAGATCGCAGCGCATCCTGGCGTTCCCTGGTCGTGCTGCTTGATACACGTGCTCCGCAATGTGAAAGACGCGGCGGCGAAGCGCCAAGTTCCTGCCCAGTGGGGTAAGTTTGCCAGCTCCATGATCTTCGACGTCGCGTCCGTTCCCTCCGCGTTCGTCCTCACCGAGATGCTGCGCGGCCCCGTGGGGCGGTTCGTGAGCCACGGGCACGAGGAGTTCGCTGAGTATTTGATGCAGGTGGCTGGATACAATGGTTCCAGTGACATGTTCCGGCCCGCATGGTGGCGCGGGCTGGGCTCCGGACATCATCCAGGCGTGGTCCCAGCCACCAAGAGCCAGGCGATGGAGAGAGTGTTCGGGGCCTTCCAGCAGACGCAGCCGACCAACATGCACGAACTCGGGATGATAGATGCGTCCGCCCACCTCGCTGACGCTCAGGCTGCCTTGGCCCTGAAGCACGGTTTGGTTCGCCATCATGGAGGGAAGAATTTCGAGTTCTTGATGCACCAGCAGGGTATATCAATGGGAGTGCCTGTCGATCAGTTGCACGAGAGGCGCGATCGGTGGGGGTGGTCGCCGTCGTCGTCAGCGTTGTGGTCGTTCTCGGCGACGTCGCCGTCGATTTCGTGCATCGCCGCCGACGTTGCCATCGTCGTCGTCTTACTCCTCGTCGTCGGGCGGGGGTCAGAGATCGGCCGCCGTCGTTGGAGCCGTCGCCGCCGCCGCCGCCGCCAACTGTCGTCGTCGTCGGCGGCGTTGCTTGGGTTTCCAAGCAGGCTCGTAAGTGGGGGGCCTTATTACCTCGGGCGCGTCGTCGACAGCGAGTCCGAGGCTCTGCAGATTCCGAACATGAAGACGTACATGACGGGGGCGCCGTTCAATTTCGAGAATACGCAGGTGACGCGGCAGCAGGTGCTTCTCGTGGCGATGTACAAGTAGTCAGAGTCAGTTTTGGTCGTTGGGTTTTTGATAGCTTCAGCCCTCGCGGGGCTGCCTTGCTGGAGCGAGTCTAAAACTCTAACGTGGGATCGTTGTCGCCGGCGTTTTCAGATTGTTAGCTACTGGGGTGTCTGTATTTTGGGGCTGTGTGCTTTTCCATGGGATGGTCTTCGTTTTCGTCGTTCCCGTAGTCGCCATAGTATTCGTAGCTTTCCCCGCAGTCGGCGCAGGGCTCGTAGTTGTCACCGGAGTTGTCTGAGGTTTTGTTGTTCCCGTAGTCGTCGCCAGGTGCGCAAAGTACTCTGGGGAGCGTCGCGGAGGAGTTGCACGACGCCGTCGACTGCAGCTTCTACGCGATGCCGCTCCCCAGGGCGCAGCTGCTCGTGGATGAGGAGAGCCACGCGACGAACATGGGGCTCTATACGGCGGGGAATAAGAGCGACGTGAAGCAGGCCATGCAGTTGGCTGGCATCGGGCAGAGCCTGGCGCGGCAATACACTCACGTCCGCGAATGCACGGGCGTTCTCGTCCGGGCTGATCGAGGGCTCTTGCCGCGCGGGCCTGTCTTGCATGCTGCAGCTGTGTGCCTGCGTCCTTGCTATATGAAGAAAGGGCACTGCGCGCGCGAGTACTATGCCCGCTGGCTCGTGGGCGATCCGGTCATTCTGGCGATGCCGTCAGTGAGGCTCACCGAGGGTCGCGGCGCGGTGCAGGCTCGGCCCATGGATGAGCGCGTCAGGGGTGCTATCTTGGCCAGGGAGGGGCACGACGTGGTGCTCAATGCGGGGGTGTCGTCTATGTTGGTTGGGCCCGGCGGCGCCGCTGGTCGCGTTCCCGGTCGCGTTCCAGAGATCCGGCTTCCGCCTCGTGCCGCCCGCTTGACGCTGAAGGATGTCCACGCGCGGGTGGCGCTGCTGATCCAGAAGAGGCAGGATGCGCGAGAGGAGTCCCAGCGTGTTCGCGGTGACGTGGTGAGCCGCACGAGTACGAGTCGCAACTTCACGCAGCTCATGGAGACACCGTTGAAGCGCCCTCGCGCGGCGGCAGCATCCGCTACCGAAGATCCCCAGCAGCGTTCCCAGCTGGTGTCGGAGCTTACTCAGAAGGTTTCAGGGGGAGGGGAATTCTTGACGCTTCGCGTAACTCCGCAAGCCTATTCAGAATCTCTGCCCATGAGAGTTGACGGGAAGTGGCAAGAAGTTATACCTTTAGATAACCAAAGTGCGCAAGGAGAGGAGGGTGGTCAGGGTGTTGGATGCCTCTCCGAGCTCTTTGGAGGGGCTTGGGGCTCTCTTGGGGCTCTTTGGGGGGTCGTGGGGCCTCTTGGGGCCCTCTTGGGGCTTTCTTGGGGGCCTCTTCTGAGCTCTGGGGGGTTTCTTTGGGCTATCGAGGTGGCTATCGATCAAAAGAGGGGAAGTTGCTTAGAATGGCCTTCGATTCTTGGGGCCCTGGAAATCGTCTCTTGGTGTCCTCTTGGAGCCCTCTTGGGGCGCTCTTGGGCGCTCTTGGGGCCGTCTTGGGGGCCTGTTGGGTTCTTCTTGGTGCCTTCTTTGGCAGGTTGAGGCTATCTCGAGGCTTCCGAAGCACATCGGAAGAGAAACGGCGAGAAGGGCCAAACCACAAAATTGCTTTATGTTTGTGAAAGATTCTGGGCTCATGGAGGGGTTCCGAGGGGTGTAGGAGAGCTCTTGGAACCGTCTTGTGGCCCTCTCGGGGCCTCTTGGAGGCGTGATGGAGCTCGTCTTGAGCGAACTGTCACTGTCTTGAGCCATCTTGGAGGCCATCTTGGAGCATCGGAGGCTCTCTTGGAGCCAACTGGGGCTATCTTGGACGCTCCAACTCGTCGCGGCCCTCCCGTCCAGGTCCACGGCGAAGGGGAAGAAGGGGTTGTGGAAGAGGAAACAGGAATCTCGTTCGACCGCCTGTCGCTCAAAGGGCTGGCGGGATTTTCGAAGGGTTGCAAGATGTAGGTAGGGGTTTAATATCGTCGTCCTCGTGGGCGTCGCCATCGCCGTGTTGGCCATCGTCGTCGTCGTGGTTGGCGTCGTCGCGGTCGCCGTGGTCGTCGCGGTCGTAGTGATGTGGCATTCATGTCGTGGTCGGGTCGAGGTCAATCGTGCCGGCGCCGGGTCCGACGCCCATCTGATGTTCAAGTTGGTGCAGGAGGTGCGCGCGGTCAAGCTCAGCGCCGCGGAGGTTCGCCGCATGGGCGGTTGATCTAGGGATTCGGGGGGGCGGGGCGGATGCGGGGAGCTATGTCGGACGCGTGGGGGCTTGCCGTGATGTCAGTTATCCGAGCCGCGCCCTGCCGTGGAGACGAGTACTCTGTGGGAGCAGGGGCGGAGGTCACAGATGCAACAAAACGGCTGCGAATCTGTGACCCTCGCAGCCGTTTTGTTGTATCTGTGATTTTCGTTCCCGGCGCTCCAGATGGATTCGTTTCCGGAGCAGCGTCTGGCCGCGGCGACGTCTCGAGTTGCGGTCAGCCGTGGAGATTCCCGCCGCCCTTACGGAATCCTTTTGGAAAGTGTTTTTTTGTGTTCATCATTCGCCCTGCCGTGGCGAATAGTGTAGTTTCTTCGGGTTTCCGCACAGGCTGTCGACTCTGGCATGGGCGCATCCCTGAAGGCAATGAGCCGCTGCAAGCGCTTCCCGGCATACGTGTGTAAGATGGCGACGGATTTGCTGGGGGAGTGGACCTCGTCGGAGGATGGTCAGTGCCTTCTTTCGGCAAAGAAGGCGCGCGCGGCCTCGTCTGCCTCGGGGTCTGCGCTCAGCTGAGTGCTACCTTTCTTAGGGGCTGTGCGCGTGCTTTGGATGAGCGGCGCTGTGTCGTCGGTCGAATTCCGGCGTCGCCAGTGGCTCTTTGCTGTCTAATAGTCGGTGGCTTTTTTCTGCTGCCTAATGCTCAGTGGTTCTTTCTTGCTTCAGGATGTATGGAGGGCTTTCAACGGCGCTTGTGGCTTCCTCTGGCCCGGGGCTTGTGGTCAGGTGAGGAGCGACTTGTCTCTAGGTGGCTGCGCGCGAGTTGCGATGAGGAGTGCTGCTTCGTCAGTGGCCTCGTGTTTTGTCTCTGGTGGCATTTTGCCGCCAATAGTGGGGCGGGGGCCTGCTCTTGCATGTGGATTCTGGTCGCCCTGTACCTGTAGCGCCTTGTAGGAGTGGGTATCCATACCTCGGCGTAGCATTTTCAGACTTGCCTGGATGGCAGGACTTTTCCAAGCGCACGTTCTTTCAGGGAGCCTCTCTGGATATGTCATTGGATGTCAGGAGGAGAGCGGGCGGGCATTCCTGTATTTCTTTCTATGTAGTTCGACCAAAGCCGGCGCAGGCCGATTTCGGCTGACATCAACTGTTTTGGACTTGCGTTGGGCAGACTTCCGATGGTGCGGGCTTGCGTTGGTCCGCGATGAATGACGGGCGTCGCAGGACCGCGATTCATGTTTACATCGCCGTTTTCGCGTTGCTGCCGTGCGTTGCTAGCCAAAATCAGGGACCCAGAACCCAGAACCCAGACATGAACTCAGAACCCAGACATGAACTCAGAGCCCAGACAATGGTACACCTTGGGTCTGCCCGGCGCATGGAGGGCGAGCACGCGCCTGCGGCGCATCATAATCATGCGTTTCGCTTCCCTCGCCTTCCTATCTACGCTGAGATGGGCGCCGCCAGTAGGCAGCTGGAGACTGTTAGGGTCGCGGGGTAGTATTTTGTGGCGCAGTTTTTTCGGGGAGCGGGTCAACGTCTTGAGTGAGATTTCTGTGTTTCGGACAACGAAGTTCCAGGTGTAATTCTTGACGCTTCGCGTATCCCCACCAGCCCATCCAGAAACGATGCCCAGGAGAGCTGACGGGAGAAAAGAGGAAGAGACGCACATAGAGAAACAGCGTGGACAACAATGGTGGTTTGGGAGATTTCTGGTAGCGAATGGTACGGGCGCTGCTGTTCGTGCTGTTGCCGCTGCTGATACTGCTCGTGGTGATGGTGGCGGTGCTGCTGCTTCTCGTGGTGTAGTTGGTTTTCGCGCTGTTGGTGCAGCTTGCTGCTCGTGCTGATGCTGGTGCCGTTGTTTCTGTTGTTGGTGGTGGTGTTGCTGCCGGTGCTGCTGGTGGTGTTGCTGGTTGTCGTGCTGCCCGGCTGTGGCGACGAGGATGCCCCCCGAAGGCTAACTTCGAGGCTCGAGGTTTGAACCTCGACGGCTACGCATAGCCTCCCACAGTGAAGTTGAAGACGGGAGTCAGTGGAAGCGGGCCTCTCAACATTCAAGATGCGAAAATCTGGTCGTCGCGAGTTGTTCGCGGCGCTGGAGGCATGCGGTGACGGGGCCCTGGAGAGTAGAGTGGAGGATGGCGGGGCGTCCGCAGCACGCGCATGGCACCACAGAGATCGAAACACATGGACTGCACCACATACTTTGCGCCATATAGCTTGCTGTACAACGATTGCAGACTGCACCACATAGATTTGCATCACAGTGACATGTTTGTATAGTCTGCACCGCGCAATACGGATTGTTTAGAAAATGCTACAAGACACGATGCGGGGTTCACGCCGCTAACATGCCATTGCTATTGTTGGCTCAAGCTGGTGCTCGCAGGTACTTGGTGAGCCTTGCATTCACATTGCCTGCGTGGGCAGTCCTGTCACGCCGGGCGTTCTGGCATCTGCGGCCAGGCTTTGAATTCGCTTGTGCACACTTTTTGCATTGCATCATCTGCCATGGCGAACGTGACGAAAGCCAGCAATGATGAGGTCCCCGACCTTGGCGGTCTGGTAGCTCAGCTGAAGTCCATTGTTGCCGCCCTTTGTGTGCACCCTGCGTTGGCGTCGGTGGGCAGTGCTGATTCCGTTCTTGGTGCAGCTCGCGGTGGTAGTCCACGTGTCCCTGCGGATCATTCGCGTCAGGCACGCGAGGGTTTTCAGCAGGCTCCGTCTGCCACAACTGTGGGTGAAATGGCGCGGCGCCTTGCGGCTGCGGATCAGGCTTCGGGCGGCGCCGTTAGCGTGAAACCCGTGGTCTCGTTGCCGGTCAATGGAGAAATCAGGCTTCGTACATCCTGCGCCCGTGGCCCCATATATTTTTCAGGTGATGAGTTCACTCAGCCAATGGAGTGTCAGCAGCAGCGCCCGTCGATCACTACCGGCCGCGGGGCGACGCGTGGCGCGGCGGCTGCCGATGAGCCACCATGGTCGCCCATTGCGCTCTGCGATTGGTCCGACGAAGAGGACTCTGGTCGCCCGAGCAGCTGTCCGTCACCAGGGGGCGAAGAGGACTCTGGTCGCCCGAGCAGTTGTCCGTCACCTGGGGCGGCGGCATTCATGATGGACCAATGCGTCGACGGGGAGCTGCGCTGCGACCAGGTTTTGGGGAGCTCGAAATCTCCGCAGGCGTTCGAGGAGGCGTTGGGCGAGGTCCACGGGGACGAGGCGGGGTTCTCTGATGAGGCGGGCGTTGGCACCGCCCGCGCCAGTCACCCCAGCACGATTTTGTGCCTGACGCCGGAAGCGAAGCGTCGCCGGCAGGGCGACGGCGCAGTGGACACCCCGCTCGCGTTCTCGCCGGCTATGGCCAGCCCGAGTTTGACGCAGCCGTCCAGCTCCGATCCTGTCGCTCCGCATCCTGCTCTGGCTGTTCTTGCTGCTGCTGACGCTGCGGTCGCGCCGGAGGTGATTTTCTGTAGACAAACTCACCATTTCCTTCCCGCCCCCCCCCGCCCCCCACCTCGCTCCCGAGTTTTCACCCCCCTCCCATGTCTTCCCATCTCCTCTTGGCCGTCTCGTTCGAAGCAAGCGGCGGGCGGCCCCCCCGCGAGAGCCTGCAGGACGAGCCCCGAGGGCCACCTTCGTCCGCGGCGAGCCCTTTCAAAGCAGCGGGGGGGGGGAGGGGGGGGGGCAGACAATGTGATGCACGCGGGCGCTGTGACGCACGCTATGCAAAAACACTGCGGCGTACGCGGGCGACGCGGCGAGGGCTTCCGCGGTCTTGTGGCGGGCCCCGCAAAAAAAAGAGGCCTCGCAAGCTACTGGCGTGCTCGTTGGCACGTTTTGTTGTAGACGCGCGTTGTGGTGCACGGAAACATTATGGCGTGCGCGGGCGTTGTGGTGGCGCGGTGCGCAAAAGCGTTCTGTCTGGTTCACGCAGGTAATGTAGTGTACGCGAGCGTTGTCGCGGCGCGTTGTCGCGGCGCACGCGGTTGCTGCAGTATAGATATTGCGGCGCACACTGGCGGCGTGGTGGCGTCGTGCACGCAGCTGCTGTTGCGCGCCGAAGCATAGCGGCGCATTCAGGCGGCGTTGTCCTGCACGAGTGCACTTGGCATTGTCGCGCGCGCAGAGATTGCAGCGTGCGCAGGCCGTTGATGTGCCAATGGCGCGGGCGCACCTTGCCGGGCGCGCGCCGCGGCCGCCGCCGCCTTTGCCCGCCGGACCAACCCGCCCCCCCCCCCCCCCCCCCGCCTGGGCAACAGCCGTTGCCCAACAAACTAATAATAATATGGATAGTACAACCGTTTTTAATCTTCAGGGGCTGGGGCTGGGGCGCGCCAAGGCGGGGCAGTGGTGCGTCGCCGATTGTTGAGGCAAGCGAAGACCAAGGGCATGGCCCAGGCCGCGCTGCGGCATCGGACATCCAGGAGATGGGCACCAGGACCCCCCCCCCCCCCATCGCCTTCCAGAGGCGAAGCGACTTCCGTTTTAGGGGGGGCGCCCGGCCCATTCAGCTTCGAGTCGCGCGTCGCGTCGACCGAGCCTCCTTGGAGGGTGAAAGTGGGGGTCGGGCGCAGGGTCCCGGCAATGGTGTTTTTTAAAGTCACGAATGGGCGATGCATCCTCGATTGCTGTGTTCGGCGGGGGAACTAATTGAAGCCCCCCGCTTGCACCCGCGCGCGAGACTTGAGGGGAAAGGAAGCAAGGGGGCGGGGGGCTCGGGAAAGGCGACGAAGGCAACGTGCGCTAAGGGCGCAACAAGAACACGCTGGAACACACGAAAGCGGTCGGGTGAGTGTCGAAATCTGCCCAGCCAATCTGGCATGCGGAACACTGCGCCGCAGTTTTGGGGATCTCGAAGGCCGGGGCAAAATGTGAATTCACATTGTGGGGAAAAGCAAAATGTGAATTCACATTTTGGGAAAAAAGAAAATGTGAATTCACACATTTTGGGAAAAAGGAAAATGTGAATTCACATTTTGGAATTTTGTGTAAGATTCTTTATGAAGGGGCCAGAATGTGAATTCACATTTCGGGAAAAAGGAAAATGTGAATTCACATTTTGGGAAAAAGGAAAATGTGAATTCACATTTTGGAAGAATCGCGGGGCCCATCCCAAATCTGTCTTGGGGGTCGAGAAGTCATCGTTTGGGAACATACGCGATCATCAACCGCACAATCAAGACACACTTGCATTCCACTTGGCCGACCCACGCGCAATATGCAAGAACGCCCGCACGCATGAACGATAATGGATGGACGGCGCGTGCGCCCGCGCGGGCAACGCGCGGGCGCGAATGACTGGCCACCAATGACCGCCAGCATTGGATGCCAATCGTACCCGATCACATACATGAGCGATACATTGAGCATACATGGGCCATTCAGCCCCCATTGAAGACCCCCTGTTGCAGACCCCCTCTTTCACCCTCCAAGCCTCCGTTCTTGAGGATGCCGCCAGCGCCCAGGAAACCTCCGCCGTCGTCGCGATCCTGAGGGCCCCGCGGCCAGGCGTGGACGCGAACCTCCGCGCGGGCCGCGGCGACGCCCCGCGGGGGCTGCTGACGAGCCCCGGGGGCGAATCGCCAGAATATTCTCGCGTTCGCGCGCGCGCGCAGCGTCAGGTCACGGCGCCCGCCGTTCGCGACATCTCGGATCCGATTGGTCTCCCGGGGCAGACGCGACATCCGCGTCGAGCGGATCGGCGGGCCCATCGCCTGCGGCCAAGCATGCGTCAGAGAGGCAAGTGTACTTTGATGAATTTTCTCTCTTCGCTGGAGCGGTCTTCGCGCCCCCGATCTCAAGGGGGCTCGAAGCGCGCTCCGAATCCAGGGCCTCCGCCAGCCTCCTCGGGCGTCCTCCGTTTCCGCCATCGTCGACGTGGCTTCACTTCCCAGAGGCCAGTCTGGCAGGCTGAGGGCTCTGCCCCCTCCGAAGACCGACCCCAGCAGCTGGTCCGCGAAGTGTTCCTGGACCTGTCGAGGCCGCGGGGGGGGCCCAGCCTGGGTCCGCTCTAGTCGCGCGCCGCCCCCCCCCCCTGGGCCTGGGTCTCGGGGTCCCCGCCCCGTTTGTTCGAGGTTTCGCCCGCTGCTGGAGGGGGGGGGGGGGCGGGGGCGCGCGAGTATAATGCGATGGCCAGTGTGGCAGCTTTCCGCGCCGCTGGGGGCGATTTGACGGGGCGCCCACGCCCCCGCGCATGCCGCGCGCGTCTCCCCCTCGCCCCCCCCCCCCCCGTGGGCAGTGGGCGTGCGAGAGAGCTTCAGGCGCGCGTGAGCCCCGTGCATTCGCGTCGCGATCTGGAATTCGAGAGACATGGCCGAGGGCCCCGCGTCGAGGGCATGAGATCTTCTGGCGGTTTCAACGCGGCTCGGCCCGCGGCGAGACCGCCGCGTCGCCCGAGGCCGCAGCCCCCCGCGAGCTGCGGCAGGAGGTCCTCGAGATTCGAGGGGCGCGGCGTTCGAGCAGCCGAGAGACGGTCGCGGTGGGCTTCTTTTCCGGCCGGGCCTTCTGAAGTTTGTTTCCGCCCGGGCTCGCGGCGGGGATCCGGAGACGTGGTCGCTTCGCCTCGCGCGCCAGCGGCTTGCGCCGCTCTTGATCTTCGCAGGCAGTCGGACAGGATGGAGATTTTGGAGGTGCCGGCAAAAGGCAGCCCGAAGTGGCCATCGCGCGCCCCCCGAGCAGACCGCTCAGCGTCGCCCGGGCGCCCGACCGGCGCGGGGGTGAATTCTGGGGGGCGGGGTCAAGTGGAGCAGGGGGGCGCGTTGTTGTGAGTTTTGCGCGATCGGGCGGCGATGCGCCGGACGTCGAGGAATCGCTTCTTTCCGCCAGAGAGTTCCCACAGGGCTTTTTCCCAGCAGTTGTGTTCGACAATCAGGCGGTTTAGCCGCCCGTGGGCCCAGCTGGCCCGAGGGGGCCAGCGCGCGTTCGGGCCCCGGGCCTCGGGCGGAGAAGCCCGCCAGCTTCGTCGCGAACAGTCGGGGGCTGGCCGTCGGGTGCCCTCGTCTTTGCTCTCGCCGGCACGCGCGCCCACACGGGCGGGGCCGGGGCATCGGCTGCCGAGGAATGTCCGCTGCGTCGGAAAGCCCGCGCTGGCGGAGTCGAGCAGGCCGCCGGCGCTCGCTCGTCTCAAAAGCTCAGACATCTAGGCTGCCCGTTCGTTTTCCGCCGAGGCCGCTGGCGGCCCGGTTGGCCCTGGCCCCGAGGGCAGCCGAGGATCCGAGCGATCGTGAAGACGAGCAGGAAATTAGGCTGCGCCCCGGGGAACTGGGGGCGGAGCGCCGTTCCAAGACAGCTCGACCGCGCTCGAGGGCTTCGGGGGGAGGTGCTCACGCTGCGCACTAACCTTGGCCGCCCCTATGGGGGGCGCTTGCTCGGGGCGCGGGAATATGCTCGCGCCGCGCCAGAGATCGTCCGCTGGGTCAGTCAACGATTCGAGCGCCCTGCCTGCAAGTCGAGTTCCAGGCCGGGGTGGCGAAGGCGAGCTGCCATCCCGGCGACGCATCGTTTCAATGAGCTTGTCGCCGCTGATTCGTCTGATTTTGCCGCCCCAGGGTCCGCCCTTCCAGCGCTGCAAGCGTTCGATCGGATCTAGCCTACGAGTGCGCGCCCTACTGAAAACCCGACGTCCGGGGAGGTCTGGCCCGCCCATCTCCGACGCTGGATGCTGTCGCATAGGGGCGTGGGAACTGTTGCGACAGATGGCGGGCCCGAGGTTGAGCAGCAATTGTCCCGCAGCCACGAGCGCATGGGAATCTACCGACGCGCGTGCGACGCGAAGATGCCGCGCCGCCGCGGTCGTTGCGAGCGACACTGTTGGCTGGCGAAGGTTGCGTCGGCCGGGGCTGATTCGGCGGTCGCCGCCGAGGTTTTGGAAGAGACCGAGGGCCTCATCAGCAAAGATGCCGCCGCCAAGAATAAGCGCGCTCGCCGAGAGGATCCCCCGAGCCGGCCGGTTTTCGGCGGGTGCCCAATGTTTCCGAGGGCCTTTCTCTCAGGTGAGGCCTACGGCGGGTCCGGCATTGGAGATGCGGCACGCAGCGCGGCGGATTTGGATTCGCCAGCTGGCGTGGGGGGCCAAGATGACCGCCGTGCGCATCGACGCGAAAGATCGCTCGGCAGCGCCTCCCGTTGCAGTGAAGGTACTATGGGGAGGCGCTGGTATGTTGGACGCTTTCAATTCAGCGCCAAAAATAAGTTGCGACAGTAGATGGCCGTCGACATGTATTTAACATATGTATTGAGATGTACGCACGTTATAAATGTGCATGCGCCCGAGGCGAAAGCGATGCATGCGTCGCGCAGCGATTGCCATGCAAGGGAGGGCGATTGTCGCGGAAGCCCAAGACGATCATGCGCCCTGTAGCCATCCAGGCCATTGCCCAGCTATCTCGAGCCGCATCATCGGCCATCTTGAATCTCGATGCATTGGGGGGGCCTTCTAGGAGCCATCCCGGGCGCTTTGATTGCCCGGCCCCCCTGGCCCGGACCAAGGTGGGGGTTCGAGACAAGGGGCGCGCCCATTCCCGACCGGGCGGGATTTTGTTTGAGGAGGTAAGAACAGGGGCAACATGCGAACCGCGATTTCTGAAGGGGGGGGGCACTTGGTCGGGGGCTCCCGAACGAAGTTAAACCCGCCCTCCCTTTCACATGAAGGGATCGGCTCGGTTCGGTTCGGTCCGGTTCTGCAGCCGGGTCGGTTTTGCTTGGCCGGTTCGGTTTGGCCTCGGTCCGGTTTCGGCCGGTTCGGCTTGGGCCTGCCGCCGGTTCGGTTCGGTTTCGGTTTTCGCGCGGTTGGGTCCGACCGGTTCGGTTCGGTTCGAGTGGCCGTTCCGGTTCGGTTCGGCCCGACTGGCCAGGTGCGACGTTGGGCGCCCTGTCTGCGTAAGCGACGACCCAGTTTGAACATAAAGGGAGGGGGGATGGGGGAGGAGGAGGAGGGGGAGGACGAGGAGGAGGAGGAGGAGGCGGAGGAGGGAGGAGGAGGACGACGAGGAGGAGAAGGAGAAGGAGGAGGAACGTGGAGGCGGGGAGGCGCGAGGCCCTCCAGCGACGTGCCTGGCGAGGTGCCTCGCTGCTCGGCGCCGCCGCCGCCGCCGCGGCGCCGTCGTCGTCGTCGTCGTCGTCGTCGTCGTCGTCGTCGTCGTCGTCGTGGTCGTGGTCGTGGTCGCGGTCGTCGTCGTCGGGGAGGCCCCGGGATCGTCGGTCCGGGGGGGGGCCTCCCTGGGGGCCCCCCTCATCGGTCTCCCTCGGAGGTGCAGCAGGGCGCGGCGAAGACGACGACGGCGACGACCTCCCCTCGCGGGTGCGACCCCCCTCGCGGGTGCGACCCCCCTCGCGGGTGCGACCCCCCTCGCGGGTGCAACCCCCCTCGCGGCTGCGACCCCCCTCGGGGCTGCGACCCCCCTCGCGGGCGCGACCCCCCTCTGGGCTGCGGCCCCCCTCGCGGGTGCGACCCTCCTCGCGGGTGCGACCCCCCTCGCGGGTGCGACCCCCTTCGCGGGCGCGACCCCCCTCGGGGCTGCGACCCCCCTCGCGGGTGCGACCCCTCCCTCGCGGGCGCGACCCCCCTCGCAGGTGCGACCCCTTTCGCGGGTGCGCGCCCTCTCGCGGGTGCGACCCCCCTCGCGGGTGCCACCCCCCTCGCGGGCGCGACCCCCCGCGCGGGCGCGACCCCCCTCGCGGCTGCGACCCCTGCGAACCCCCCTCGGAGCTGCGACCCCCTTGCGACCCCCTCGCGGGTGCTGCGACGACCCCCCTCGCGGGTGCGACCCCCTCGCGGGTGCGACCCCCGTCGGGGGGCTGCGACCCCCCTCGCGGGTGCGGCCCCCCTCGCGGGTGCGACCCTCCTCGCGGGTGCGATCCCCCTCGCGGGTGCGACCCCCCTTCGCGGGTGCGACCCCCTTCGCGGGTGCGACCCTTCTCGCGGGCGCGACCCCATCGCGGGCGACCCTCCTCGCGGGTGCGACCCCCCTCGCGGGCGACCCCCCTCGCGGGTGCGACCCCCCTCGCGGGTGCGACCCCCCGCGGGTGCGCCCCCCTCGGGGTGCGACCCCCCTCGGGGCTGCGACCCCCCTCGCGGGTGCGACCCCCCTCGCGGGTGCGACCCCCCTCGCGGGTGCGACCCCCCTCGGGTGCGACCCCCCTCGCGGGTGCGACCCCCCTCGACCCCCCTCGGGGCTGCGACCCCCCTCGCGGGTGCGACCCCCCTCGCGGGTGCGACCCCCCTCGCGGGTGCGACCCCCCTCGCGGGTGCGACCCCCCTCGCGGGTGCGACCCCCCTCGCGGGCGCGACCCCCCTCGCGGGCGCGACCCCCTTCGCGGGTGCGACCCCCCTCGCGGGTGCGACCCCCCTCGCGGGTGCGACCCCCCTCGGGGTTGCGATCTCCCTCGCGGGCGCGACCCCCCTCGCGGGCGCGACCCCCCTCGGGGCTGCGGCCCCCCTCGCGGGTGCGACCCCCCTCGCGGGTGCGACCCCCCTCGCGGGTGCGACCCCCCTCGCGGGCGCGACCCTCCTCGCGGGTGCGACCCCCCTCGGGGCTGCGACCCCGCGGGTGCGACCCCCCTCGGGGCTGCGACCCCCCTCGGGTCCTGGGGTCCTGGGGCCCCGGGGGTCCAGGGGGGTCCTGGGGTCCTGGGGGTCATCGGGGTCGATTCGGGAGGTTCTGGGGTCATCGGGGTCCCGGAGTCCCGGGGGTCATCGGGGTCCTGGGGTCCGGACCGGAGGGGAAAGGGGTTCGGTTCGGTTCCCGTCGGTGTCGGTTCAGGGGCCGCCCGGTTCCGGTTCGGTTCCGGTTCTGGTTCCGTTCGGTTCTCGCCGATTCGGTTCTGAATGAATTCGGTTCGGTCCGGTTCGGTTTTCTACGTTCTTGGTTTTTGACCGGTTCGGTCCGGTTCGGTCGCGGTTTTCGGTTCTCGGTTCGGTGCGGTCTTTTCATGTTTCAGAAATCGCGGGGGACAGGCGCAGGGTTCGCGCGTGGCCTCCCATGACAACCCGTTGGACGACCTTCGCCGACAGGGCCGGCGGGGCGCGCTGCCCCGCTCCAGGATTCGCGCCGCGTCGCGGGCGACCTGCGCGGCTGCGCCCCTCGTTTGGCGCCGCGCCCCGGCCCCCCGGCGCCGGGGGGCGGCCCGGCCCTCAATCGCGTGGCGCTTGGGAGTGGGGGGGCTTGCGGGGCAGCCGCAGTCTGTCGCGTGACCCCCTGCATGGGGCCTCGCGCCACTCTACTTCGCCCCCGCGGGCTGCCCCGGGGAACGCGCCATTTCGTTTCTAGTTGTCGCCGTGGGCCTTTGCATTGGGAAAAAATGGCGCGCCCCGCGGATTCCATTTGTCGCGCATTTGTTGGCTAGTGTTTGTTTGGAAACATATGCCCACGAAGTCGGTGGGCGTTTCGCTTATTTTTGCTTCGTAATCTTTGCGCATTTCACATGGGCGCCGCAAGTGGCCCCGGGGGGGTCGCCCATCTCGGTCGCCTTGTCTTTAACAGATTTCAAGTGGGCGCCGCAAATGCTCCAGCTTGGATCGCAAACATACTTGGATACGTGCTGCTGTCGCAAAAATTGGCGTCGCGCGGCTGGGGCCCGCCTCGACTGACTTTTCTTTGCCTCCTCGCCCTGCCGCCCTCGCGCCTCCTCTGCCCCCCCCGCGTCGCGCCCGCCGAGGGCCCGCCCTGGGCGGGCCCATCGAGGCTTTTCTTGTCGGCGCCCCCGTCCAAGTTACAGTCGCCGCCCTTTCCGTCCTCTGCGCGCCCGTTCCTCCAATGCTGCCCCTTATTTGATGTCGCGCGCCTGCTCCCCCTCCTGCTCCTCAAGCGCGGGTTTCTTCGGTCCCGTCGTCGTTGTCGTTGCGCCGTTGTTATTGCTGGTGACGCTGCTCTTGCTTATGGCCCTTGTCTACTTTCCCGTCGCATATCCGCCGCCGCTGCCATCGCACTTGCGACCTCTGATCCACGCGCATGCACATATGTATATATATATATACACATGTATATAAGTACATATGTACGTATATATACACATATATACATATATATATATATATACACATGTGTATTGTTTGGGCGGCGTGGCCGCGCCACTTCGCTAATCCAGCGAACGGTACTTTTGCGAGTAGACGTCGGAAGCTGATTTTCTTTTTTATTTCACAGCACCCACTTTCTACATTTCCCATGCAATGTCGTGGTTTCCTGGATTTGGGGGCTGTCCATGAGTTGCTGCCGTGCAAGCCTTCCGCGCATGGCGTCGCGTCGGCAGCGTATCCCCCCCGCGCAGCCAGGTGCGCGTCTGGCGCCGCGGCGCCGGGCTAGCCCGATCGGACTTAGGCCGCTCGCGATGGATCGGCCAGGTGCTGTAATTTTCTAGGGGCAGGCACGATCACCTGGATTGCGATGTTCTCGTTTGCTCATGCGTGGACAAGGGCAAGTGAGGCGCGCCGCTAGAGGGGGGCCGTGGGGGGCGCAACTCTTGGATGCGCCTTCTTTTGACAAGCTGCATCGGCACTTGCGGGGCGTAGGTCGTGGGATTGCGGCCGCTGGCTTTGAAGCCCGGGGGCCCCGGCGGTCGCGGGGCGCGGCGCGCTTGTCAGTTTCGTCGTCATGCTCGGCCGCGTGGCCAGGTTGCCCGCGGGAATTGCGGCGGGTTGATCTTGGCGCGTGGAGGGCTCAGCCCACGTGCCCGATGGCCCTGGCGCGCGACGCCGCTGGGGCCCTTTAGACGCGGCGTCGCGCAATCGCCGATCGGCTTTCGCAAGATGGGTTCGAGAAGCCCCCCCTTGAGCTCTGCCTCTGGGCGAGGCCCCCCCCCGTCGCGGGGGCCTCGCGCCTTGGCCCTGTCCGGGGGCGGGCGACCTGATCGCGCGCGCGCCCCCCCGGGGAGGTCCAGGTCTCCAGTCCATGCCGCATTCCCGCGCCCATTTCGCCCCGTGGAGAGAACGCGGGGGAGGCCAGAATTCGCGCGTCGCCACTAAAGCAGAATGGTTTTAACATTTTCGGGAGGAGGAGTGGATCGTAGAGCAGCTGGCCCCTGGTGGACATGTTCAGGAACGTCGCGCTGCGCCCTGTGCCCTCTCGCGTCGGCGGGAATGCAAGCGCCCGGAACGATGGTCGTCCAGATCCCGCGGTTCGGTCGCGAGACTAGGCCCGACGTCGCCGCGGGCGCGTCTTGGCAGAGCGCCGCCCGTGCCGAGCCCGCTTCGGCTGACGCTGCGCCGCGCGTCGGAATGGCGAGGCGTCTGAACGGCGCCGCCAGCCAACAGATTGCGACATGGCTCCTGCAGCCACGTTTGTTGCGGCTTCCGGCTCCGGGGGATCCTGGGTCGGCTTGCTGGGCCGGGGCGCAATGTGGCTGGCTTGCTCGCGCCGCCGACGCAACCATTCGGCGATGTCAGAGAGCTCGCGTTCTGCTGCAAGTTTTGGGATCCACCCGCCTGCGAGTCGTCGCTTTAACAGGGGCCGCCGGGACCTTCTGTTTGTCAGCAGCGCTAGCGGGGGCCAAGTGGTTGCCCGGGATGTCGCGCGATCTATTGTTTGGGAGACGTCCTGCGTCCGGACTGTCTCCTTCTCCCCGGCGCCTTGCTCAGTCGTTCTAAGCCGAGATTTCGCGACTCTGTCAGTTTGTGGATGCGCGAGTTATATATTTGACAATTCGTGTTTAAAGTTTGTCTTATTTAAGAAAAAAGGGGCTGGATCTTGCGTGGATCGCACTGAGGCGACGGAGCTCGCATTCGCGTGAGACAATGCGGCGGCGATCGGATCGCAAGTTCGCCGGGGCCCCCGCCCGCGGCCAGATGGCCGTTGATCGCGCGAAAAAAAGCCCGCCCTTTCCAAGGGGAATGCTGCGCTGTAGGACTTCTGAAGCAAATGCGCCATGGTGCTCGCCGATGAGGAAGGCCACCTGTCAGAACAAGTTCAACATCAGGATTTATAGAACAAGGCCTGGCTCGCGCCCCGCCATTCCGCGGGTTTTTTCGTTCTCTCGGGGGCAGGTCTGGATCAATTGGGAGCGTGCGGGGGTGGGGGAGCATTTGGATCCGATGGCAGCTCCACTAAGAGTGATCCCGTCGCCTCTTTCTGTACGGACTATCCCATAACCTGTCAGGCTTAGTGCCCACTGGCCAGGGATGCAAAGTGTGCGTTGTTTTTGCCCGGCGCTGCCTAATTACTATTAAATCGTCGCCCATCCCCCGTTGTCACGCGCCCGTTTCGATGCCCGACGGCACGTCTGACAATCGTCGTCGCGGTCGTCCCCGCGGTCGTTGGCGTCTCCGTCGTAGTGCGTGTCGTTGTCGTCGTCGTCATCGACGTCGTCCCTGTCGTCGTTGCCGTTGTCGTCGTTGTCTTCGTCGTCGTCCTCGTCCTGGTTCTCGTCGTCGCGTGTTGTCTCCAAGGTGGAGCAGAGTGAACAACAGTGTTATTTGTTTCCGCTCATGGTTACCGCTTCTGCATGTCGACGTGACGACCCACATGTAATGCTATTCGTTCGGCCCCCCAGCGTTGCAAAGTGAAGAACGCAGGCACAGTTTCAATAGTAGTTTCCGCCTTGAGCGGGGCCACACGACGAGCACAGTCGACGGCCGATGACTTGTGGACAATTAAACCCAATCGCACCCCGTTGGCTTTTCTGGCATTCCTGAAGGGTTGGATTCCTGCTAAGCCCAGAAATGGAGGGGTAGATCGGGTGGAGGAGTGGGTGGGCTTCGGGCTTGGGAGGTCCATTGGGAGGGGGGGCGTCGTCGTCGTCGCTGTGTCGTTATCGAGTCGCTTCGCTCATCTCGCCGGCCCATGTTGCCCCGCCGCTGTCGCTGGTCGGGGTGTTGTTGTCCATGCAGTGTTTTTGCAAGGGCGCCCTCGAGGGCGCGAAGCTATTCGCGTTTCGCGGTTCGGCTCCGATTTCTAATTTTCCTCTTCTCCCCTGGGAGGCGGCGCGGGAGCGCGAAGTTATTCGCACTTAGCGCTTCGCGCAGCTCGAAGCGCGAAATTGGGAGCCCATTGTTTCGCTGGCCCATATTGCCTCGCCGCTGTCGCTGGTCGGGGTGCTGTTGTCAATGCGGTGTTGTTTTTTGGCGGCTGCCATTTTTCGGATGCGGTGGGTGGCGGGTCACAGGCCTCACGGATGCTGGTTGGGCTCTCGCGGTTGGCCTCTCAGGGGCCGTTGGGAGGCAGTTTTGGGGCCTCTTGGGCGCCGTGTTGGGGCCTCCTGGGGGCCTCTTGGGGGCCTCTTGGGGCTTCCTGGGGTGCCTCTTGGGCGCCCCTTGGGGCCTCTTGGGGGCCCTTTGGGGCCTCCTGGGGGCCTCTTGGGGCTGAAGGCTGGACCTTTCGGTTCTGGTCCCCTTCTTGAGCCCCTCTTGGGTCCGTTTTGAGGCTATTTTGGGCCGTCTTGGGCGCCTCTTGCGCTGTCTTGGGGCCATCTTGGGCCATATTGGGGCCCTCTTCGAGGCTTTGTGGGCCGTCTTGGGGCGGTCTTTGAGGCCTTTTGGACCGTCTTGGAGCACAGGTAAGCCGAAAAGGCGAGAACGCCAAAAACAGTGAGTCAGAAACTGAAGGACAATCACTCATTTCTGCCTCTGTAAGCCTTCTGGGAGGTCTCTTGGAGGCCTCTTGGGGCGTCTTGAAGGTGCTTCGGGCTGTCTGGAGGCAATATTTGGCGTCTTGGATCGCTCTTGGACGGTCTCGGACCATGTTGAGCGCTCTTGGAGGCCATTTGAAACGCTCCTGGAGCGCTCTTGGGAGCCTTCTGGGACCTGGCCGGGACCTGCCCGGGACCTGCTCAGGACCCGGCCGGGACCTGGCCGGGACTTGCGGGGGTATTTTCCGTCCGGGGATTCCCAGGGGCGGCCCCGCGCGCGCGAACTAGAAATATTGTTAACCAGTTACTGGAGATCTTAGCACGCCCTTGGCCGTTTGGCCGGCGAGTTTCCGTCGTCGACGAGCGGGCGGACGGGCTGGCGCGGATGTGGCGAGCAGAGAAGGATATCACATGGTTATCCCCCTCAGCATGGCGTTTTGATTGGCACACGTGAGTGTTAATTGTTTCAGCCCCGTGTGTTGCCAAGTGGCGAAGGCATCGGAAGAGTGCTTTCTTCCGTCGTCGTGCGGTGCCACGTGGCGAACATACTATCAGTACCTGTATACACCCTGGTGTTGCCGCGCGACGGGTGTTGTTGACTGGTATTTCTGTCAATCTTCGTGGCCTCACGCGACGAGCATAATCGTCGATCGAGTTGTCACGAATGTCATACATATTCCGTCGGGCCATGAGGATTCATCGGGGATCTCGGAGCTCAAGAATGAAGGTGCGCAAGGTGGGGGAGAGGCGTCGGATTGGAGGTTTTGCCAGGCAGGGGTAGGGAAGGGGTAGGTCGCCGTTGTCGTCCTCGTCGTCGGCGTCGTCGTCATTGTCTTCGTTGTCGGATAGCGGGCGGGCGGGCGCCCATGTGATGAATAGAATGATGACCTAGCTGCCTGCGGGAAGTCTCGTCACCGTGCCAGCCCATCATTCAGGGTGGCGACTGTTCGGGAGAGGGAGGGCCGTTATCATGACGATGATGAGGATGATGATGACGTTGCTTGTGACATCGATACCGCTGGTTATGTTAGTATTGTCGTTGCTGATGTTGATAATACGATGCGTGTAAAGACGGAGATGGTGATGTTGTTGTTGATGATGATGATGACACAACAAGGTGATAGGGCTGATGCTGACTATGATGCTGCTGCTGATGCTGATGCTGCTGGTTATTCTGCTGATGCTGATGACGATGATGCGGATGATGACGATGCTGAAGATGGTGATGAACATGTTGATGATGATGATGATGATGATGATGATGATGATGATGATGATGATGATGATGATGATGATGATGATGATGATGATGATGATGTGAGTTATACGTGAATGATCTATGCGCGCTCGTAATTAGTTTTTCGGCTCAGACGCATGAGGCCAGAGGTTGGCATCGGTCTCTTCGCAGTCGGACTTGCGAGGGAGCTCGCTTCGCTAGCTTCACTTTCCGCACGACGCCAGTGCCCAGACTGTTTCTGTGATTGCCCTCGGCCTTCGGAGTGTCCGAAGGCTCCTGACTGTGTGTGTCCGCCGCCGTTGGAACGTCCTCCCGTGTGTGAGGTGCCTCCTGATTTCTTCAACCGGACGGGCTTCGTTGCGCCCACGGACGACACCGTCTCCCTTGCCAACATCGGCCTCTTGGGAGTGCTTCTCGGGGCAGCGGTCGGTGGTCTGCTCACTCGGTTTTGTTGTCCTCGTCGTGTTGCTGCCCCTCGTCGAGGAGGGTACGGTCGCATTGAACAGTGATGGCGGGGGCCGTGGAGGCTCTGCCAGGTGGCTATGCCATCTACTGGTACGAAGGGGACGATTATGGTCATGAACGGATTTTGCTGAGGGAAGTTAAGTCACTGGATGACAGACGTATCTGGGTTGGGGCCTCGCCTGACTTCGATGTCTATGCGGAGGAGTGGGACACCACGGGATATCGCGGGCCCATTAGAGTGGAGTTGTTGAAGATGTCTTTTGCTCAGCTCGCGATGGTGCCCACGTTCTGGCTGGAGCGCCACCTCCAGACGGCGGGTTGGAGCGAGAACGATCGCTCTATTCATGAGATGCGGGTGATGGCGGAGGTTTTCGAGCTGGCTATCTCTTACGATCAGCTTAATGTGGCTTCGCTCGCGGCCTTCGAGAGGTTGGGGCGGAGATGGCAAGCTATACTTGAGGCTCATGGTAAGAACCCCATGAACCCGAACTACGAGATTGCTGATAAGTTCTCGGGCTACAATCGCCGTACTCAGCTTGTGGCGCCGGCGCGTAGGTCGCCCTCGAGCGCGGGAAGTCCGCTGGGAAGGGCAAGGACAAGGAGGATAGCAAGGATGAGTGAGGCCTCCTTCCTTGCCAGCAAGACCGCTGATAGTGCATGCCGCAGTCGCCGCGCGGCGTGCACGCTGACAGGCGAGAGTGATGCGCAGGAGGCGCGACAGGTGCCGCTGTTCCCGCTCGAGTTTTGCGACCACTCAGCTCCTCCGTCGACGCGTCTCTCGAGAAGGTGCAGACGGAGAGCGAACCTCAGGAGCCATCAGTCACGGGAATTCGGGGAGGTTTTGACTGGCCCCAATTGGCTATATTCCCGAGCTGCGAGCCCTCTCGTTCGCCAAGAAGTGGCGGGCGAGATTCATGATTTTGTCGCGGGACGAGTTGCCCAACAGCCGCCTGTGCCGCCTATTTTGGATAAGGAGGGAGCCGTGCGCGAGCTCCTCCAGAGCAAGTGTGGTTATGACCACGCAGCTTCCACGGTCGTCGAGTTCGATCGAGCCCTTGTCTCTCTGCCCGAAGGAGTCCAGGACAGGAGGTTACTTCAGGACTTGGTTTCTCAGGAGGACAGGGAGGCGGTGGTGAACTCTAGGGAGAGCAGGATGAGATATGTGAAGGAAGTGATGCAAATGAGAGACTACGGCGAGTCTATTAACCCGTATTTTGACCAGAAGCTTCGCGTTCGACGGCACGAGTACGTACGCTTTCTGAAGATGTTGCACAGGCGTGGTCTCATCAGGTGGTCGACTACGCCCACAGAGATTGCGACCCCGTTCTTTGTCCGAAAAAAGGATGGAAGACAGCGACTTATCATCGATGCAAGACGTACTAATCAGTTTTTTTCAGAGATCCTCCTAGTACTCTACTGGCCACGCCCGAGAGTTTCGCTCGCCTGGAAGTTGAGGGAGGTGTTGAGCTTTTTGAGGCGTCTCTTGACGTGGACAATTGCTTTCGCAGAATCGGTATAGACAGCGAATTGGGCGATTATTTCTGCTTACCCCCCGTCCGCGCACGAGAGCTAGGTCTGGCACATGTTCGGGGACGGGAGGTTCCTGGAGACGGGCTTGTGCGGGCCGCCATGGCTGTGCTCCCCATGGGCTTCTCATGGTCGGTCTTCTGGGCCCAGCGCGTCAATGCTCGCCTGGTTCGGGAGGCTTCAGGCATGGAAGGCTCTGTGGCGGTGGAGGACAGGGGGGGCGGGCTCATCGTGAGTAAGGACTCCGCGCCCGTCTTTCAAGCGCATGCGGGCAACGTGGGGGTCTTGGGGGCGGACGAGATTGAGGTCCAGAAGTCGCTTGATAACATCAAAAACGTGCTTAACTCCAACAAAATGCAGCGTCACGAAGTCCAGGGGGCAGGCCAAGTTCGGGGCGCTCTTGGGATCGAGTTCAGCGGCGAACTAAAGTGTTTCAGGCCCGCTGGGAAGCGATGCTGGAAGATTCATCGGTCTCTGGGGGCTTTCTTGAAGGCGCCCAAGGTAACGGGAAAAGCCCTCGAGGTTCTTCTGGGCCATTGCGCCTACCTCGCTATGCTCCAGCGCCCTCTTCTCTCCTGCTTCGCCTCGGTCTACAAGTTCGCTCGGCGGCGCCGTCGCTCGTGGGCTCCATTGTGGCCAACAGCACGTGAGGTGCTCGAGGCTTTCTTCTGCCTCATGCCTCTTATTCGCTAAGACTGGTCCCGCGGTTGGCTTGGAGAAGTGTTGACGTATGACTTCTGCCCTGAGGGCGCTGGAGCTTGTGTTGCTACTAGGTCTCCTGCCTGGGCGGCCGCTCAAGGGAGAGTCCAGGAGAGAGCCAGATTTGTTCGTCGGGATGCTGCGCAGGCTCACGGGCATGCGCTTTCCTGCCTTGACCCTGATGACCCCCTGGTGTTTGTGACGCCGCCGCCGTCGGTTGAGGACGTGTCGGAGCTTCGGGGGCAAGATTTGTTGTTTCCGGAGGTTCCGCTCGAGGGGCTTGTGGGAAAGGATTGGGAAGTGCTGTTCTGCCATTCTTGGAGAAGAAAGACGACTGTGCATGAGGGGGAAGCCAGAGCTGGAGTCCTTGGGATCGCAAATGTGGTTCTGGAACCTGGGGTGCATAGCTGTCGTCTGATGGCCCTTGGGGACAATCTCGGTGTCACGCTCAGCTTTGCAAGATCCAGGGCCCGTGCCTTTCCTCTGCTGATGCAAGTACGGCGGGCGGCGGCGCTGGCGCTGTCGCGAAACCTCTCAGCGGGGTTCAGGTGGGCCCCGAGTGAGTTCAACAGCTCCGACAAACCTTCCAGGGGCCCCGGGCTTCAGCGGGGGAACGCGGTCGAGTTGAGCGTGGCTCCTGATATACGCCGTCTCGCTCGAGAACGGCAAAGCTCTGTAGCCGCTTTGGCCAAGCATGAAGACCCGCCATGCTCTGCTTCTTTACTTGATTGGGCTCTACATGTCCTTGGTGAGGAAGGCCGAGAGAGCAGCTCCGACGGAGGAGAGGGAAGTTCGTGTGAGTCTTCGTCGTGCGGACCCGCTGCCTCTAGAGAAGAGGTGGCAGGCTACTTTACAGCGGCGACGCGATCGCCTCCCCTTGCCCGTGCTGCTGGAGGAAGCGGAGAGGGATGCCAACCGTCTGGAAGCTTCGGACGGCACGACCTCGGAGGAGGATGGCAACCCGCTCGTGCAGGATCGCGTGCTGAGGCGGAAGATCCACCATGCGAAGATGGCAGAAGAGCCAGGTATGAAGCACGTTTCGGTGCTAGAACGAAGCTCGGTAGGAGAACGAACCTGGGCGCAATATCGAAAGCTATATCGAGGCCTTGTGGACTACGTCGACGAGTGCAAGCTGAACACCGACAAAGTGCAGGACTTCGACGTGGCCGTTGTCTCCTTCATGACCCACATGTACATGCTGGGCTACGACGCGGGCATCGGCCAGAAGTTGATCGCAGCCGTGGTGTTCTTTCAACCTCGTTTCGGCAAGCTAGGCGACCTTTCTCTTCCGCGAGCCTGGCGGGCTGCCAGGGGCTGGGCCAAATTGGACCCGCCACGCAGTCGGCAGCCCTTGACCCTGCCGACGGTGGCAGGGTTGGCTGCGTTGCTGGCCTACGAAGGTCACCTGGACATGGCCATCTGGACGATCATCGCTTTCTGCACCTACCTGCGTCCAGGCTCTATGATGCAGCTCACCAGGGGCTCGCTGGTCCCACCTACCATGAAGGTCGACGCCATGTGGCGTGTGCTGGCGCGCAGGTCAGACCTCCACCAGGTCTCGAAGGTGGGAACTCAGGACGACACCATCTTGTGGGACACTCAGGGTTTTGAATGGATGGGCAAAATTCTTCAGGTTCTAGCGGTCGGAAAACGTAATGAGTGCTTGCGGCATTTTACCTATCCAGAGTTAGTGCGTGAAATTCGTAAGCATGGCCGGCTCGGCCAAGACATTGTACCTTACCAGTTGCGCCATGCGGGCGCCTCCTGGGATATATAAAAAGCATCGCAACCTGCGCGAAGTGCAACGTCGTGGTGGTTGGATGCCTACCAAAAGTGTGCAGCGCTATGAAAAGTCAGGCATGATGATGAAAGACTACGCCCTGCTTCCCCTGGCGCTGCGCTGCTGGCTCGAGGAGCAGGTGCACGCGCTCAAGGACTCGATCCTCAGAGGCCAAGCGGTGCATCCGCCGCCGCCGCTTGTTTTCAGTGCCCGTGGCAAGCGTGTAGCTACTCCTCCCAACACAGCATAGTAGGTGACACATCATGTTATGGGTGATATGGGTGAGTGTGCGCCGCCGTGCCTCTGCTCTCCCACGCTCGTGTGCAGTCAGACTCCAGACGGCGCTGGCATCAGACAGACACTAGGAAACTGAGAAACAGAGCGCGGGGGGGATCATGTGAGTTATACGTGAATGATCTATGCGCGCTCGTAATTAGTTTTTCGGCTCCCCGTGGCCTTCCCCAAGCCGTTTTCATTCTTTCACATCGGGTGAGTGTGCGCCGCCGTGCCTCTGCTCTCCCACGCTCGTGTGCAGTCAGACTCCAGACGGCGCTGGCATCAGACACTAGGAAACTGAGAAACAGAGCGCGGGGGAAATCATGATACTTCTGATCCTGATGATCATGACGACGATGATGACGGGGACGTCGACGGCGACGACGAGAAGGAGGAGGAAACATATTATGATGATGGCGTTGATAATGTTGCTGATGATGACGATGATGTTGCGGATGACGTTAATGCTGATGATGATGATGGTGTTGCTGATGATGATTATGCTGATGCTGATGCTGATGCTGATGTCGATGATCGTGTGGATGATTGTGGTGATGATGATGATGATGGCGATGATGATCATGATGAGGATGGTGATGATGATGATGATGATGTTGCTGATGGTGATGTTGCTGAGGATGATGATGATGCTCATGATGATGATGATGGTGGTGGTGATGATGACGATGCTGATGCTGATGATGAGGAGGTGGAGGAGGATGATGCTGCTGATGATGATGAGCATGATGATAAGGAGGAGGAGGAGGAGGAGGAGGAGGAGGAGGAGGAGGAAACCGAGGAGAAGTAGAAAGAGGAATGCCGTCACATATGACACCTTTCGTCTCCACCATGTGAGGAGCTCGCACGGAACTCGTTTGGGGCGTCTTGGGGCTGCCCTTCCTGTTTGATGAGCTTGGGGGTCAGTTGACGGCCCTCTTGGGCCGTCTTGGGGCTCTCTTGCGCCGTCTTGGGGCTCTCTTGAGCCGTCTTGCGTCCCTCTTGGCCGTATGGTGGCCGTCGTGGGGCCGTCGTGGGGCCGTCGAAAGGCCTTCTGAAGCCGTCTTGGGCCCCACGGGAGGCCCTCTTCGGCCGCATTGGACACCTCTGGGGCCGTCTGGGAGCCCTCTTAAGGAGATTGGGCCGTGTTGAGGCCATCGTGGAAGCATCAAGCAATGGCGAAGGTTCCTGGTTCGCCTGTAGCCTTACCAAAGAATGTTCTGAGAGCCTCTTGTGGTTTCCACGAGATGTTCTTAGAACAATTCTGGCGGAGCCTGTCTTGTTTTATCACATCAGGTTAATGTTCTAAGAACATTGTTTTTGTTATTAGAACATTTTGGGGGTTCTAAGAACATTTCGTGGTAGGGCTATAGGAATGCCGGGGCGGTCGGTCCCTGCTCAAAGGCATTTCGGGCCGTCTTGAGTTGAAAGAAGCCCGAACTTGCGATCATGCGCGACCAACCACAAAAACAAACGACATCGATCATCCTTGCGAACGGCCCAGCCAGATGCAGTTGTGAGCATGCCAGTTCTGAGGGACGTTTTCGGTGGAGCTCCCTACGGGGCCATATGATGGACCACGAAAAGCATGTGAGAGGTGTGTGCTGGCATGGGCGGGCAGCCGCATGCGAACCCTGCCAGTGGGGCCTTCGGTTGCGTTCCTTCTCCTGGCAACGCTCGGACGTGTGCATTTTTCCTTCGGCGAGGACCATCGAGGAGCATCCTTGATCATTTCGCGAAAAAGCCACGCACGAAACCGAAAAAAAACAGGGAATGGACGTCCGAGCGATGGCGAGCTCTGGGAAACGCGTGAGGGGTGCGCCGAAATCGGGGGCGGGGCACCATTTGCCTCCCGACCTCCATCTGGTCGTGGCGGCACCGAGGCACCATCTTCTCCGCCGATGGCCTGCCTGTGCGCACGGAGCCGGCCCGAGGCCACGATGACCCTGCTCAAGACCCCCACGTCGCGCATCCCGGAGAGGACCCTGGCGGCCATGTGCCAGGACCCCGCAGCGGTGCGCCGTGCGCAGGCATCGGTGGGCGGGGGAGGATGGGCGGTCGCGGCGGCCGTGCCCGGTCGAGCCCGCAGGGCGCGAGCAGAGTGCCCCCCCCTCGGGGAAGGCAGAGTAAAACGACCGCGAAGATCGGGACAAAATCGGATCGGGATAACTCGAAATCTCTGAGAATCGGCGGGTTTGGAGGATCTATTGGGCGCCGCGGCCGCTCCAGAGCGTTGCGGAACGCTCCGAGAGCGCTCCGGAACGCTCTGGAGCGAATTATCCCGATCCTAGCCCTGTTTTAAGTGCCCCCCCTCTCGGAGAAAGCAGAGCGGCACGCGTCTAGAGTGAAGCTTGCGTCGGGTCGACGCGTTGGCGACCCCGGCTCGAGCAGTCCCAGCGGAACGCCGGCGGCATATCAAGCGGGCCAGCACATCAAGCGGCCAGCGCTGTCAGAGCTGCGGCTGCCCTCGGCCGAAGGATCCACGCAGTATCAGAGACCAACGCGCGCGTCGTCACGGCACGAGCCTGCCGTGCTTCTTTACCGCGCAGGCTGAGTTCGTGTGTTGCGTGTTTGGGCCATGCAAGGGCTGAGGGGGGCCGCCTTCTTCTCCCCTCGGGAGGGGGGGGTAACACAGGCACACGCAGACGAATGATGGGCGCTCCTGCGGAACGCTGGTGGGAAACCATGGGAAGTGCGGGGGGCGAGGCCAGACTTCAGCGAATGTGGGAAACATGTTGGGAATCCTGGGATTTGCGTCTGCATTGGTTTGTGTGCCCCATGGGCACCCATCCAGTCTCTGGGCCTCGCACGGTCACGGGGGGGCCGCCGCCTTCCTCTTCTGGGCCCTCCGCGGCCGCCGCCCCTCGTTTCCGTGGCCTCCTCCTGCGGTGCATCAGCTCGGAAACTGGAGCAGATTCGAAGGTGGATATACCTCCTACCCTGACACGTCGATTAGGGAATTGGCCGCTTTCGGTTCGCGAGAGGGCGTCGCCGCCGTCATTTTTGCGGGTCCAGGCCCGTCGGTTTCGGTCCCAGGCCGTTTTCACTACGGGGAGGTTTACCAAAGGGAGGTTTGTCCACCGCCGACAGATACGAGGGGAATGAGCACTGACATACCTAAGAACTCGAAGGTCCGCGCGGATTTCTCGGATCCGCGCCGGACGAGCGCGCCAGGCGTGGAGGCGCCGCCAGGGGGGGCCCCAGCGCGGACCCGAGAACTCCGCGCGGACCTCCCAGTTTTTATGTTCATGCCATTGCTTTTTCCCTTCCAGTGGCGGGCAGAGTTTCAATCACAGGACTTTCTGAGGGTCGGGATCGTCGGGATCGACGTCGGGGTGGTGTGGTATATGGTTGTGGCCCCGTTTTCCTTCGGAAACAATGGAACATGTATACACCAGGATCCCGCATACAGCATACACCAGGATTCGCGTTCCAGTACGACTTCCAGTGCGGGGCCAGAAACAGCGTCGGTGTACAGAATTAGGTTTCCTAAGTTTTGTCGGCCAGGGCCATCGAGGAGGACATTGGATCCTCTCGCGGAACAAAAAGCGCACGAAACGGAACCATGCACGTGGCATGGACGTCCGGGCGGTGGCGGGAGGAGGAGGAGGAGGAGGAGGAGGAGGAGCAGGCGCAGGAGGAGCAGGAGGAGCAGGAGGAGCAGGAGGAGGAGGAGTGGGACAAAAGTCCCAGCCACGCCGGGGGCACGCCTGTGCCTGACGGTCGGGCGGCGGCCAAGAGGGCGGTGATGCCCAGGGGGGCTGGACAGCACGGCGGGGGCCATGATACCTTCCCAGATTTCACGCCATGTGAACGAGTCCTCCCCCTTGTACTTGGTATCGCTCGGACATGTGCACTTCTTCTCGGCGGGGATTACGAGGAGCATCCTGGATCATCCTGTGAACAAGAACCACGCACGAAACCGAAACAAGCACCGGGAATGGACGTCCGAGCGATGGCCAGCTTAGACGTACGTGCTGTTTTCCTTGGATCGCGTCGCGCGCGTGTATAGCACGCGTGCCGACTGTCACCGCCTGCGCCCTTCACGGGCTCGCCTTCCGGCGCACGGGCTTGACCTTTGACCTTCCTCTTATTAGGATGCGTCCCCGGCCCTCCTCCTCCTCCTCCTCGTTCTCCTCCTCGTCCTCCTTCTCGAAACTTCTCCTGCTCCTCCCCCCCCTGGGCCGCGCACGTGCCACCGGCCATGGTTTGTGCCCATCCCCCCAGTTGGACGCCCCCCTCCTGGCCGCCCCCCTCCTCGCCGCCCCCGAGGCTGGAGGCGCGCCCCGCCTCTCGGCGCGGGCGGCGGCGCGGGCGGCGGGCGCTCGAGGGGGAACGCCAGGGCCTCGGGGCCCGCAGACTCCGGGCACCCCGGCCCCCATGCTCGTCGGGATCCCGCAAAGGGGTGTGTGCCCTGGGTGCGTGTGTGGGTGTGTGTGGGTGTGTGTGGGTGTGTGTGGGTGTGGGTGCGTGTGTGTGTGTGTGTGTTCCGCACCGCCTGTATCCGAGGCTATGCCTCCTCTCAGCCTCGCTCTGAGGCTCCGCGGCTTCCCCCCTTCTCTTCTCTGCCTAATTCGAGCTTCGCGCAGCCCGCTTAGCTTTGACCGGAAGAGGTGCGCTCTCGACCCGCGAATCCAAAGTGTGTGTGTGTGTGTGTGAGTGTGTGCGAGAACTCGATCGGTTTTCGCGCCGGACCGTCCAAAACAGGTGCCCCCCAGCCGGCGGCGGCTCCCGACAGTGGCCATCCGGTGGGGCATGCGGGGGGCACTCGTCTGGAGACCCCTGGGTCTCCTGGATGGGGTCCGAGCAGCTTGGGTCGGTGGATCGAGCCGCATCGCCGACGCATCGGCGATGCGGCTCGATGCGGAGCCCGATTTGCTGCAGATGCATCGGCGACGTCGCCAGTGCATCGCCGATGCATCGCCGATGTATCTGCATCTTCCGACCACATCTTCTCCGACCCCATCTAGGAGGCCTTTATTTTTGGCGTGCGCCCAACAGCCCTGGTCGTTTTCTGTGCAGCCCTGTTGGATTTCTTCCTCAGGTGCGCTTGCGAAGGAACTTCTCTTGCCAGGCTGCTTCTTCTGAGGGTGGATCTTCCACAATGTGCACCAGATCAGGGTGCTTATTGTCGGGCACGGCTACGGAGACGCGAAATCCAAACAAAAATTTGGGTCGACATCCCCCAGGGACCTCCGGGACTCCAAGAGCGAATAGTATTCCAGGTTCAAGGTTTTATGCGGTGCCAGAAAGGCGTCGTCAAAAAATCCAGGAGTTTGCCGTACCTGGGGCCCTTTCAGGATCTGTCGCTGGCCTCTTGGGGCCCTCTTGGGATCCAGAACCTTCTTCGCTCCGTTTTGGGTTCATAGGCTTTTTCTTGCACTCTTGGGGTGCTTTGGAGTTCTCTGGGAGACTCTTGGAGGTCTCCCTCCATCTTGAGGCCATATCGAAATGTAATGAGGCTGAAAATGCGAGATGACGAACCGGTCCGATTCAGGAAATTCCGATAGAGGTTCCATGATCATGTTGGAGACATTTAGGGGCCATTTTGTGACATCTAGGAGCCGTCATTCGTGCGACGTTATCCAGACGACATGGCTGCTCAGCGACCCCTTGCCTTCCCTTCCCTCCTCACACTCCCACCGTATGTATGACGCATGCGTTTTTACAACAGAGGCATGTTTGATTGCAACAACGTGAACATCCGATCAAGTTCGCTCATATATGCACGCCGCACAGTATGCTTCATACAGGTGTAGCACATATGCAATAACAGCGCCATGAGGGGGGCACCTCGGAGTGTCAGGCATGTTGTTTTCTGATCAATCGTTGCATGTTGTTTTCTGATCAATCGTTCAACTCTGGGCGCGAACATCTATGCTCAATCAGTTGCTCATTGACACCGATTCTAATCGTCGTCCCGAGCCCAAGAAAGCGTTCGAACAGGGCGAGTGCGGAGGATGCGAAAGAGGAAAGAGGAGACGCGAGGAATTGACTTAGACTGGATGCGGTGAGGGAGGGAAGGGAACGCCAGGGGAGCTTATTATCGAGCAGGTGGTCTACGATGAGAAGACATCAGGTAACCACATAGCACAACGCAGTACATAACATGCACAGCTTCGAGGGATCCGGCGTACTTCTGTGTAGAAGCCGCAGGGTTAGTTGTACTCACAGTGGCGGCAGTTGCAGTGGCGTCTCATTCGTAGCAGTAACATCACGTGCTCATTCGTAGCAGTAACATTACGTGCAGTCCTAGTCCTAGCTCAAGTATGGCTCAACCGGGGAATTAACGACCACATGGCCCCTTGGTCAGTAGTAGGACGTACAGAGTCACATGCTTCTTTCAGAGGCGGTCCCGAGCAGAGAGGTCACTGTATGGTGTACGCGAGTCAAGCCCATACAGCTACGGGGGGAGGGCCAGTAGGCAACCAAGGCGAGGATCGAGTTAGCGGGACCATACAGGCAACCAGAATTCGTGTAAAGACGTACCCGATCGGCATCTCAACAAGCTGTAATCGAACAGGTCCATGGACGCACCGAATGGTAGTGTGAACATGGGAGCAGCGCCCGACGAACGCTTTATATTATGCCGTTGCGATGACAGCCACATGGCACCGATGTGGAGCGGGAGCCCCCTCATTGAAGACGCTTCGCCCTCCACCCGGGTGAGCGGTGGACTTGTTAACCGCGAGTGTGCGCGGTGCCGGGGCGAGCGCCCGTGTTTTCGAGAGAGCATCCGCCAACCGTCCGTGCAGCGGTTGGGTCCTGTGTGAAGACGGTTGCGCGCGGCGCTGTGGCTAAAGCCGTGTTGTGAGAGCGGGCCACCGGGAGCTGGAGTTTATCTTTGCTCGCACACACACAACGCGCGTGATTTGGCCTCCAACCCACCCGCCCACCCAGTAGATGCGGAGGTGGATAGACCTCCTACCCTGACACGTCGATTAAGGAATTGGCCGTTTTCGGTTCGCAAGAGGGCGTCGCGGCCGTCATTCTTGCGGGTCCAGGTCTTTCGGTTTCGGTCCCAGGCCGTTTTCACTACGGGGAGGTTTACCAAAGGGAGGTTTGTCCACCGCCGATAGATGACGTATCGCCCTCCGCTTCACCCACCCCTGTTGCAGCAGCACCTGTTCAGCGCACAGGAATGCTGTCCGTAGTGCGCGCGCAACGTGATTTGAGATGCACCAGCGAACCCACCCACCCACCCACCCACATAACACGCGTTATGTGGCTTCAGGAGAACACTGGAGCTCCTGCATTTCGTCATCGGTTTGAGTTCTCGGCTTTCAGTGTCGTAAACGGTGAGGAGGCCTCGGGCGAGTCGCCCTGGCCGCCCTGACGCCACGTCGGGTGGTGCGACAGGGAAGGGTTGCTTCCAAGGCAGAGGGGCGGAGAAGGGGGAAGATGATGAGACGCGATGGGGAGGATGATATGAGGCAGACGGAAGGCAGGAGGAAGGATGACCAGCAGTGCCCTGGTCGGACCGAGGTCTCCGCGCAGGAAGGTTGGGGGAAGGACTGCAGGCAGGGTAACCAAGGCCTGAGATCACTTGACAGCCAACAGAAATCCAACAGAGAGTAGCAAGCAGGCTGTGACCCCACAGGGGGGTTGCAGCCTCAATGGACAGGGGGAGCGAAGGCCAACACTTCATGTGTGGGATCTGCTTTGCTGCATGATCTCATCGCGGCTCCCTCCTTTCATCCTCCGCGGCCGCCCTCGTATTGTTCCAGAGTGCAGGTGCACAGTGAGCTCTGCCGCATCCCGGCTGTTGCGGCATAGTGCGGCATAGTGCCTCGTGCCTTCTCGTCCCCGCTGGCAGTAATTCTTCGGGATCTCCTGGGCGAGGCCCAGTCCCCCCAACTTATGATTTCGTTGCTGGATTCACACATCAGGCGCTGCGTGGTATCACCCCAACTCCAGCACACCCTGCGAGCCTCACGGACAGTCCGTCAAATATCGTCACTGACGGCCTTCTGGTTTCATGCTATGATGTTGATGTGACTCCGTGTATTTTCACCAGCAAAACATCGGCCGTATACCGTCACCGCCACCGCCACCGCCACCTCCGCTGCCGCCGCCGCCGCCGCCAGTGCCACCACCGTCTTTTACCAGTTTGAAACATATCCCTATCCCTATGTTTGACATCACCTCATCTCGATGCCGATCTTGAGGATTCCCTTAGTTTCTGAGGGCCTGTCCCTAAGATTGTCCTCGCTTTTTGCTCGCCCATCTTAGGGATAGGGATAAGTTCGAGGCTGGTTAGTCTTGGCCCAGGGCCGCGCGACCGTCGCGGCCGTGCCCTGGGGGGCCATGGAGCGACCGGAGCCCTCGCGCGGACGCGCGGTCCTGCAGTGCGCCGTCGCCGCTGTGCAGGAGCGCCGACCGGCATCCCTCCCCCCCCGCTTGGTTCATTTGACTTGCGCTCTGCCTCGTGGTCTCCCAAGGGTGGAGGACGCCAGAGGCGCAACCCTGACAAGGGAAGGGGTAGGGAAGCAGCAGGAGAAGATCGCAGGAGAAATGCCACATAAGCATAACCTTTTGGCGCTCCGGGCGGATTTCTTGGATCTGCACTGGGCCCCCCGGCGGCGCCTCCGGCGCCGCTCCTGGCGCGCTCCGCGCGCCGGGGTTTGGGGTCCGGCACAGATCCCAGAAATCCGCGCGGACCTGCACGAGTTTATGTTTCTGTGTTTCCTGTCCTTGTAGAAAAGGGACGGAGGAGAGGAGAGGGGAGGAGTGGAATGTGGATAAAGATGCAGATGCAGGGGAGGAGGGAGTGCGAGAGTGGAGGCGGGAGGCTGGAGGCGGGCGAGAGGCCTGGGTCATTGAGGCCCTGGAAGGGCAGAGGCGGGAGTGTTCGCCAGAGTGGTTTCGCTGTGGTGCACACGGGGCGCACGGGAGGACAGCGACGCGGATGACTTGGTGAGGGTAGCCCCGAGAGGGAACCGGAATACCTCTCGGGGCTACCCTCTCTAAATGGCTCTATTCGTTTGTGATTATTCCTGCAGCACTGATGTTACCCCACCCAACACATTGCCATCAGTGGGCATGAAGCATATCGTTGGCACGCACGCCATCATGCTCATACGATTGCGTTTACATAGTCGTTGAGCCGTTCATTTGCGCTTCAAGCGTTTTGTCGTCGAAAGCTTGGCTAGCTAGGCGCCACGCCTAAGATTCCAGGGAGTCGCAAAAACGCTATTCGAGGCCCCTCTCTCATTGCACTGGCATTGGAAGTGTCGTGAGTCGGGCGCGCGTTCGCCCTGGGTCACAAGCAAACAGCAAGCGGCCAGCCTATTCGGTTCACGACCTGAAAGGGCCAGAATTGTACACGCAGCACTTCGATGGCAGGCTTCACTCGCCACGAATTCTGGCAAGGGTGACGTAGGCTTACTTCTACGGTATGATTTTTGAATACGCGCGGGGCCGCCACTATCGGCTGGACTGGATAGATAGGTCCAGGACTGGTTCTAGAACGTTTGCACAGTGTTCAAAGGTGGAATTTGCCCAGATGTTCCAGGTCCCTGACGCCCTGGGGGTACATTCGTTTTTCAGCTGCATTGGGGAACATGTTTCTTGTGCTATTCCTTTCACGAGCGTTACTTTTGTTTCTTAAGCTTGTTTCTCGTTTTTTCTGCATCAGCTTCCCAATCGACCTGGTGCAATATCTTCCCATCCGACGTGGGCCTTATGCAAGGGGGCATTCAAACATGATGCTTCGACCGCCCAGGGACCGACGTCTCCCGCAGCAGAGGCTCGACATGTACCCCGCGTGCTCTTCGAAGACCCCTGGCCAGAAACTCGGGAGATCCCCAAGCACCGACCTTCTCAGGGAGAACACGGGTCGCCGAGCGCGTTACACCACGCGCAGAGTGCCCTTTCGCAGGCGCCCGACGAACACATGTCTGCTCTCATGCAGCTTACCGTGGATCCCCCGCGGGGGATCCAGGCCTCCTGCGAGCAGTGACTTGGCGAGTCCAATGGGGCCCTGGCCAACAAAAAACAACCCTCCTGCAGGGGAGGGCCGTGGCGGGGGCGGCCGAGCCCTCCCCGACGAGAGGGGCCGACCCCCGCGGGAGGCCGGGATCTGCCCCGGGCCGCTCCCCGGAGACTTGGCATCGCTCGGACGTGTGCATTTATCCTGCGGCGAGGACCATCGAGGAGCATCCTTGATGATTTTGGCGAAAACACCACGCACGAAACCGAACAAAAAACACGGAATGGACGTCCGAGCGATGGCGAGGGAGAGCAGCCTTGCGCTGGGGCTCCCCAGGAGGATCGGGCCGAACGAAAGGGGGAGATTGGGAAATGGGCGGGTCACGAAATCTGCTGCATGCAGCTGGTTGCGGCCCCACCGAGGGGCCCATCCCTCGACACATGGCCGCCTCCGGCGCCGGGAGGCGCCGGGAAAATCATCTACGCGAGCTGATTCTCAGACCCCCCTTGCTATCCCCCCCTTTCGCCCGGCCCGAGAGGAGCCCCAGCGCAGCGGAGGGCCCTCCGAGGAGCAGGCAGCCGTCGGGGGAGGAAAAGGCACCCATATAGCAAGGGCGCCCTCGAGGGCGCGGAGTTCTTCGCGCTTCGCGGTTCGGCTCCGATGCCTCCTCGTCCTCCTCCCGCTGGGAGGCGGCGCGAGAGCGCGAAGTTATGCGCACTTCGCGCTTCGCTCAGCGCGAAGCGCGAAGTTGGGAGTCCTTGAGGAGGAGCCCCACCGCAGCGGAGGACTAAGTCGGGGCCAAAAATACTCGCAAAATAGTCTGGGGACCATTTGGGGGTACTGTTTTCTATTTTGCATTTTTCTTCCAAAATCTCCCTGTAGGAGGAGAGGCCCGACTTAGGCGGAGGGCCCTCCGAGGAGCAGGCGGCCGTCAGGGGAGGAAAGGGCACCCATATAGGCACCCGTACACCTCTCTGCCCCTGCCTCGCTTTTGCCCCTCTCTGGGCCTCCCGGGAGGCCCTCGTGGCCACCGCCGGATTCTCATCGAAGTCCTAGCCAGAACGCACCCGGGAGAGGTCCGGGGAGTAGCGGCATTCGGGGGCGGTAAAGAGGGGGGTGATGACTATAGGGGGGGTGCATATCATGGCGTGGGCCACGATATTTCCCCAGATTTCATGGCGCCTCTTCTTATTTCATTACGTCCCCAGCCCCCCCCCTGGGCCGCGCACATGCCGCCGGTCATGATGTGCACCCCCCTTCTTGGACACCCCCTCTTGGCCGCTCCCGAGGTATCGGTGTCTTTTGGCTTCCCCAAGCCACGTCTATGTCGGTTCGACCGATGCGAGTCGATCTCCAGTTCGCCGGGGCTCGAGCCGATGCGTTTTTTGCGGCTTCCTGGCGAGCCGATGCGGCCTGGTGCTTCTGCGGCGCTGCTGCGCATCCTGGCTCGGCCGATCCGATTCCGACACCGTGCCGGTGCAGCCCGATCTGACGCACAGTGGCACATGCCGATCCGACCCGATTTCCTGATTCGATGATGGCTTGTCGGGAGCGGGCAACCCCAGGGCAGCACAGCAGGGAAGCCAGCAGCCTACGAGGTTTTTGTTCCTCCATGTTTTCTACGCAGTGCCTGTTGCGATGTGGATGGGGCAGATTGGTTTGAAATTGCAGGAGACACGAAGCGGTGGGAAGGTCCGGGGAAAGAATTCTGTCCTAGAACGTGATGGAGGCCAACATGTACTCGCCTTGAACAGGTGAAGCACAGCGGTGCCATCCACCCGCTCCCCGCGCTGGGCCGGGATCTGCCCGTCAGTGGGTGGTCTCTCCCCTGAGATCCGACGTCCGAACAAAAATTGAGACGACGTGAAAAATCGCGCCCAGAACCCCCGACCCAATCTCTCTGCGTCATTTTTCGAGGCTGATCGATCAGTGGGGGTCCCGGAGCCCGAGAAATAACGAAAACGCCCAGCTCGAAAAAATTGAGACGCCAGCCGAAGCCCAGCCGCCCAGCCTACAGTGCGCACATCGGCGGGCTGCGGCTGCGATCGAACGGCAGCCTTCACTGCCAACCCCACAAGCGGCGACACACCGAGGACGGGCCCCTGGGCCGTGGCCCGAATGGCCACGGTCCACCGTTGAACGGACACATGCTGCACAGCCGTTGCATCAATGCCCACATCACATAATTTTATTGGCGTCATCCTTCTAAATCTTGTCTGACCGACCATGTAAGACATGCTTATGGCCTGTTGGGGGGTGGTAGGCAAGGGGTGGTTATCACCCCCATGACTATGGGCGAAGGCCCGACGAGGGTTGATTCCTAGGTGCCGACTGCCTGTGGGCCAGGTGCCTGCCGACCAGCGCGGTTACACCTTCAGGGGTCTCTCTCTCCCCCCCCCACCAGGATGGGCGCTGGGACGACCTGTCGAGCCTCTTCAGGAGCCACGCGCCCGCCCTGCAGGAGCGGCCCCGCCCGGGGTCTCTCTCGCGGCCGAGTCGGGGCCCCGCCGAGGGGGTGAGTCAAGCAGTGGCGAAGCGTCCCGGCTCGCCTATAGCCCTACCAAACAATGTTCTAAAAACATTGCGTGGTTCCGACGAACTGTTCTGAGAACATTTCTGGCGGAGTCTGTCTTTTTTGAAGGCATCGGGCTAATGTTCTAAGAACATGGTTCTTGTTATTAGAACACTTGTGGGTTCTAAGAACATTTCGTGGTAGGACTGAGGAATGCCAGGACGGTCGGGGTCTGCTCAAGTGAGGGCGGTCGAAGCGGGCCACAGTCGGTATCGTTTGACCAATCCTCATCCCTTGGGTAGGTCTGGGGGGCAGGTCCCCCTTCGGTCTGGAGAACGGACCACGGGGGGGGGCGTCAAGAAGGGAAAACGCCCAGACCGTCAATTTCCAAGTTGATGAGCGGAATTGCATTTTCATTTCGAATGGTTGTCGACGTGTCTCCTCAATTGTAGCAAGTGTGTCGTCCTTACCGAGATACAATACATACATAGAAACACGTGCTCGCATACGAGCGCCTATTGCACATTTAGAAACACGAGCGACTACACCACGGAAAAACGGTTTGGGTTCCATTGGCACTGGAATCAACCGACCGCGTGAGAGAGCGTCTCCAAGTGGCCGCGCTCACGTGGAGCGACTTCAACATCCGCCGGTACGCAACTTACTTGGGCTTCGTCGTCGGTCCGGAACGCGGTGAACATTCGTGGACAAAGGCTTTGGACAAGTTCATTTCCCGGGCCAAGGTGTGGCGGGGCATCGGCTGCGGAATGATGCTGACCCTCTTGGCTTACCGCACCTACATCTTCCCCGTGCTCTCCTTCCTCCTGCAGCTGGACCAGTTGCCGTCCAATTGGGACGTTGTGGAGCAGCAGGCATGCGTCCTCCTCTTCCCCGGCCCCCGCTGCTGGACTACCCCAGCGGCGCTCCGGAGCTTGCGGTCCTTGGGGTTTCACGCGGAATTGGTCGACGCAGCATCCGTGGCGATCGCGGCCAAGTGCCGGGTATATCGATGGGAGAACACAGCTCATGGAGGACTTCAGGTACGTCGTCGTTCTCGTTTTTTGGACGCACTCCGACTGGATTCTGATCATTTGGATCGTTTGGTTGCCTGGAGCGGCTGGTACGGCCAGAATTTCTTCACGAACCTCACAAACGCGCGCGGCCATCTGGAACACAAGGCAGCAGCAGCCAGAGTGTCGGTCGAGGCATTGGTTCAGGGCGACGCGCCGGAACCAGCGCCGAGGTCTGAATGGCAGAAGCGGTGTCGGATTATATTGGCGGACCCGCGCCCGCAGGGCGCCGTCCGCCACCTCGACCGCTGCCTTTCTCGTCTCCAACTCCCGGTGCTCCGTGGGCGCCGCTTGGAGCGCGCGACGCTCGCGCTCCGCGGCCTGGCGCCGCTGGTGCCCCCGCGGGTGTGGGCATCGGTCTACCGCGTCATGTGCAACGGCTGGACTACAGGGCGCCGCATGCAGAGGCCAGCGCCTTGCGCGTTTGCATGCGGACACGGGGAGGACAGCGTCGAGCACTACATCCACTGCTCCAGGGTCGCGGAGTTCGGGCGCAGGCAGCTGGCGCTGACTGCCCCTCCACCCGGCGAGCGCTTGTCTCACTTTCTGCTCCTCTCCCCCCGTTTTTCCGAAGACACGGCGAGCGCTATCGCTCGCCGTGCCCTGGCGGTGTATTGCGTTTACGCGGCATCCACAGCGGCGCGCCACGGGGCCACCTCCAACGCGTGGGAGGCCATGTGGCAGTACGCTAGGGAAGCTTGTGCTGCGCATCCTCGCCTCGCATCGCTCGTGGCCGCAGTGTGGCAAAGCTGAGTTAGTTCCCCCCTCCTCTCCTCCGCTCCTCGTCGTTGTCGTCCGTGGTCGCTGCCCATCACATTTCTTCCCGCGTGTAATGTACTGACTCGCCAATGAGCGCGACACCTTGGGAGCACGCCTTCTTCTGGTCAGCGGGGCGCCCAGACTCACAGGAGTCGGCTGGCGATGACCCTCAGGGCTTTGCTCAGTGCTCTCCTTCCTTCTCCTCCTCCTCCTCCTCCGCCTCCTCCTCCCCCTCCTTCTCGTGCCTTCGAAAAACCCGGTCTTAAGTAACATTTCCGCCCTGGCCCCCGGGCAATAATTGTCTCGGGTGCTCTTTCGCTGTCCCTGCCACGTGCCTGATAGCGTCTCCGTATTCTTTGGTGGTCGGCTGCCCACGCAGCCCGGCTTCCCTCCATGTCCGGGGGCAGTGGCCATGCGAAGTTGTCGAGGCATCCAGCCACCGTGGTCGACGCGAGGAAAAAAAAAAAGAAAAAAAAAAACAAAAAAAATAGAACATTGTGCATGAGTAGGGGGCTCGGAAGCGGCCGTGGATACACATGCAAGTAAATCTAGGAACGCAGCCGCCGCGTCGCGGGAGTAAGCACAAGGGGGAGGGGGCAAGTTCAAAGTATGTGCGCGACGGGGGGGGGTCCGTTCCTGGCAAAAGCGCCCACATGCACTCCCTCATTCTTCCCTCCTCTCTCGTTCGCCTTTTACTTACTGGGCCATCCCATCCTTCTCCTGTGATGTCTACGCCATGCTCGTTCCCCGTGGGTCCCTTCTCCCTCCTCCTTCCCCCTCCTTCGTCTCGGGCTCATTTTTTCATATGGCAACTAAAAGCTCCAACATGAAGTAGACCGAACGGCCACAACATAACAAATCAGGTTCTGAGCATGCGGCCTCGAACGGCCAAGCGCAACATGATAGAGTGTAGCAACGGCCTCCATGGCCATGAAATTGAGGGGAAGCGCACTAGGCATCAGTGAGGGATCAGACAATATTTCAACCCTCCAAAACAAAACAGTCGCCTGGAGCACGAACTCCAGGGAGGGTGATATGAGTAGCCATCTGGGCTCAGCTATCTTCGCAGAGGTGTTCCATATTTCCATATTTGTGCTGCGCTGCGCGCACCTTTTTGCATGCGAATGTAGCCACACGGGCCAGATTAATTCGAATGGCCTTGGCATTCTGACGATGCCAGTTGTGGAAGTGGTTCAAGAGATAACGCAGCACATCGACATCGCCGGCTCCCAGCTCATTGAATCCGAATGCGTTCCAAGTCAGATCGATGTTCCGCCAATCATCGTGCTTCCTGTTGCTGCTGCAACTGGCTTGGATGACTCGGCCCAGATCGTGGTGGATGAGATTCTGCGTCCAGCACGTGCTAATAAGCAAAAGTCCATCAACAGGAGTTGGGAGCACGTGCAACATGCCAGAGATTGCAAGAAGGCGAAGCGTCAGGAAGCAACCATCGAGAAGCAATATCAAGAGTTGAAGGCCGCAGGTGCTAGATTGCAAGTTGCAGCAGCGTTGGCCTCAGCTGTTTTTACGATCGTAGGTTCCGCTCCCAGCAGGATTGGCCGCAAAATCATTTCTCAGCTGATCTCGCACGACTTCACTGTGTTGACGCGCGCGGTCTTCGTGAAACCGACTGTTGGCGTAGCACATGGCATCAAGCACCAGAGAGTCATTGCAGCTGCAGCTGGGCTTCTTCTTCAACGGCAGCAGCGGGCATTGTTCAGCATGATTCCTGCGTCCATGGGGATCTTGCAAAAGTTCGAACACGCACGCGCGCACATTGGATTCACACACTTACGGGATGAAACCCGGGTCAAGTTTCGCAAGATTCAGGAAACAGGCCGCGGCACGAAAATTGACATTTTCGTACAAACACTGGCTCAGAGAGGGTATTGATGCATGTCGTTTCTTGACATCATCACAGGCGAGCACTCCATGGCAAGAGAGACTTGGCTGATCAAGCCAATCGAGGATGAGGGCACGTCGGCTGCAGCGTTGCTTCCAGGAGTTGAACGGACAATACCATCTCACTTCTGCTTGCGGGACCCCGCCGCGCTGGCACGCACACTTAGGAACGTCAGCCACATTTCTGTGATGCCCATGTGCGACAAGGCATCGGGCAACATATCATTTGATGAAGTTGTTCGGGCTTTCCCTGTGTACCATGATGAAGCAGATGCCAACCATTGCGAAGCGAGTTCTTTATTTGCCAGATTGCTGTGGCGTTCACCTTCGCCACAGAGGGAAGACATCAATGAAAGCATTTCGGGAGCACGCGATGCGGTCCTACAGCATCGCCAATCTGTATCGGTTGCCAGATGTTCGTGTCAGGATGATTTCTGGCTTGGAGCCCCATGCGCGTCGCAAGCTCAAGAGGAAGGTCGAGCCTCCCTTTTCGCGAGGACACGGCCCTGTACATATCCTGCCACATCATGTTCGACTTGGATGCGGAGTGCCATCGGCGCGGGCACAACTACGCTCGGCGAAGTCAGTTCCGCGCGGACGTGCAATTCTTACGTAAGATGGTGAGCTGCGACATCGGCGACGATCAACCCTGGGTTCACCATTGCTGGGATGCGGATTATCCTGGGCCTTGCTGCGCGAACGACGAGGTGCGCAGACAGAGCAGCGCGGTAGCATGTATCATCGCAATGCTTGGCAAGACGGGCCCGATTCCAGGTGAGAGCAGGTGGGCACATGTCTTGCTGAATTTTCGCATGCTGAGTCTGCGCCGAGTTGTTTTCAACGTGGGGATGGAGTGCTTCGACTTGTCGCATGGAGACCAGGGGGCTGACCGGGCCTACTCGGCGGACGCCGAGGCCACCGATGACTTCCACAATCAGCTCAAACAGACGCGAGTTCGGACGACAACAGAATACTACAACAGCGATGTCATGATGATGGAGCTGCCGATTTTGACCGTGCTTGTTGGCATCTACGACCACCACTTGTTGTGCCCGGTGTTGGGCGACCCCGCCAAACATACGAACTTGGATGGCGATGGGAAGAATGCGAACAAGCTCGGCAGACTCTTGTCGAAGGAGACCAGCGTCATCGGCGTCTGCGCTGGGGAGCTGCTAGAGTGCATGAGGACGTGGAGGGCTGGCGTAGACCGACGGTGGCCGCGGTGCGTGCTCGACATGATCGGGATCAGCGTTGACGACCTCGGAGTGATGCGCTTTGCTCGTAACCACGCGTTGAGGCTAGCTTGCGTTGTGTTCAGGCGGTGCGGAACAAAGTGCTCGTCGAAGCCTTACAACATGCACGTGCTGTCCATCGTTGAGAGCACCGCGGCAGAGAGATCGACCTGCATCGACCGCTTGCTGGCGGCCGGCGACGACGAGCTGGACTGTTCACAAAGGAGGGGCTGGAATCCAAGGAGTGCCAGGTGATTCTGAGGTCCGACTTCACGGCCCACGCCGTCAGCACTGACGTGATCGAGAGGCTGAATTCCGAGATTACCCACGGTGTTCCCAAGCGAGCTCCTGCCACCAATTTTGCCCAGGCCGCTAGGCGAAATCTTTTGAGCCAGTCTGCAGCAGTTCACGTTGCACATGGAGGTCGGCACCCGACGAAACGCAGCGAGCCTCTCAGCTCAGTCCCATCCATTCACCGATCATGCAGATATGTTTGTTCCCTGAGGCTGATGGCCTGCGACCTGCCATCCTGGGCGGCGCCCCCATCAGTGCAGCCTTGGCGCGATCAAGCGCGCCGACTGCGACTTCGGCGTCAGCTCCGACGACTTCGCATGCGCCAGCGAGGTGTTTGGAGGATGGGGCCGCCGTTGTTGCTGCCAGAGGACACGCGATGCAGAGCCCCTTCCCCCAGCCGATTCGAGTTGCGACGGAGACCGTGGACGCCCCCCCCACGAGGGCCCGAACGCGTCGAGCCAGTCTTTTCGACCAGGCCCCCGCCCACTCATGCTGGAAAGGAATATGTGGATGAACGCTGCGAGCCAGTTGAAAAGGGGGCCCCTCACCCCAGACGAGCAGGATAAGGCCCATCGCGATTTCGATGAGTCCTGGAAGAACGTTGTCGGTCAAGATGTCTACGATGAGGCGCGCCATGAGTGGGCGCGGGCGACGAAACACCAACGCGCGCGAGCTCGCCCGAACAAGCGCACGCGGCAGTGGGGAGGCGGGAGTTTCATGTCACCAACCAACAGCGAGGAGTTCTGCGAGTGCACCAAGGACACGGCGGGGAGGTGGCCGAGCGACGACGAGATCACCGACGCCAAGAACAACGGGGGGCGCGCGAAGGCGGACTACTTCGAAAATTTCGACCAAACCAATTATTTCGAATTGTGGAATCTCGGTGCCCGCCCTCGAAGCGCGAACCCGAAGAAGGTTGCTGGAGGGGAGGTCAAGTTCAATAAGATACCGACGATGTTGGAAAACGTGATCGCCAGTATGGGTCGATCGATCATGGAGTCTGCCGATGTGATGTTGACGGTGCAGGGCCCAACGGTATCCGACAGTGGTGGTGGTCTTCGCCGACGCGTTATCCAAGTCGTCGGCTCTTGCTTCAATCCTGTGGTATTCGACTTCGTTCGCTGCGGATGGGATCGAGCTGCGCGCGAATGCGAACAACCTCTTACACTTCCTTGCCGGGTGTACGTCGAGGAGCGCATGTCGTTTGTCAGCGAGAAGTTCAAGGTGGTGAACGCGCAGACGTCCGACGAAGTCGCTCGTGACTTCTGCGAGCTCTATTCGGAGATGGTGCTCTTCGAGGTGGAGTGGTACCCAATCGACGTAGATGGCACGCTCCTGTGGGCAGGGCTGAAGGCCGCGACCTATTGGTTGTCTGTGGAAGGAGGGCTTGCAAGTAGCCTCAGGCATTAAGAAGGCCCCGCCGACGTGCCCGAGCACATCCATCCTGAAGAAGATGAAGAGCAGCGACCCCTTGAAGCCAGATCACAGCAAGGCCATGGCTAATACTTTTTCGAAGAGAGCGCCTGAGCCGAAGAAGGGCGCACCACCGAACACCGAAGAAGGTCGCGCAGATGCCAGCGGCTCGGCTTCGACGGCAACCTCAATGCAGCCCCTCGGTTCTGGAAGCGATCCTGGCGCAATCACCCTTCCTGTTGCCGGAGGGGATGCCGACGCAGGAGACGATCAAGATTCCGAGCGCCTTCATCTTGCTGCAGAGAGCCACTGTGCCGATGGCGAGATGGACTTGGCGGACGACGAGTACGACGAGTTCGAGAGGCCGCGCTTCGACGAGTTGCGCGCGACTTGGGTTGAGAACCAGGAGAACCATCGCGATGGGCACCCTGACGATGGTGAGCACGACGATCCTGGACCGACGAGAATGACGATAGCGTCATCGCTTCGTTGTTTGCTGACGCAGCTGCGGGCGCCGAGGTCCCGAGCGTCGGCCCTGCCAGTGGTCTCCAACAAGATCGTGCTGATGATGACAACGCCGGCTCCTACGTGCCCGCCGTGCCCAAGCAGCCCTGGGAATTGCACAGTGAAATGAGCAAGGAAGGGTACGTGGCCTACCGCAGCAAGTCTGTGATCAGAATCCAACGGGGGCGCCCAGCCAAGAGTGCGACGGTCGCATGCTTCCGACACACTGGGTGTGGATTGCGTATAACGGAGTCGAGGTGCCCCTCTGCCGAGGAGCTGCACAAGTGGCGCTTCGAACTACCCGAGGATCAAGCAGGTGATGATCGGGGCACGAAGCGTGCCAGAGCAACGGCGCACATGAACTCGGCGAAGGAGCGATGGTACGCCAAGAAGCCGAGCAAGAAGTCGTAGAAAAAACAGGTCCACAAATCTTGAGCCACGGCATTCTCCGTCCTTCCACCTTTTCAGTTCCCTCCTCGCAGCAGTCTTCCACACTCGCCTGCTGTCATTCCCCCTTCTATCTCTCCTTGCTGCCTCTGATATTGATGCTTGGGGTCCGCTCGGATTAGGACTCACGACTGACCATGCCTGCTCGTGCTCAGGCCGATCAGACCACGCATGCTCATACTCATCCTCGCAAGCTCAGCTCCCAGACCGATTGCAAGACGAGGATGGCACATGTGGCATGCTGCTCCCTCCGTCCCCGCACTGCCCCTGGGCCTGGGTGCAACCATGCATTCCGATCAACTCAGGCAATGGTTGCAGTGAGCATGTCGGATACAGGTCCTAAAGCTTTCGTCGGGCCGAAGCCCCTGGAAAGTGGGGTGGCGGGTGGGAGTGGGAGTGGCGGTTCCGAAGGCAAGCGCACCCCTCGGGTTATGTATGCCCTCCGTGCCCCGTGCACCTCCGAGCTCCTCTCTCCGTGATCCTCTTCCCCAATCCCCCCCCACGCTCCTTTTGCGCCCCAGCTTTCCGCGCCCGCCCACTCCCAGCTCGTCCGTCCTGCGATCGCCCTCTTGCGGTGATGCATGTGGCCGCGCCGACCCGCGCGGGTGTCTGGGGCGCGAATGGTCGCGGCGCGAACGTCTGCATTTGAACGGGTCTGGATGTAAATGGCTGGCCTTGGGCCAGACAAAGTCTGAGTGTGAGCCCGCGTTGGGGTCGACGTGCTTGGGCGCGGCGATTGCTTGCATAATAAAGGCTGGCGCCACGAGTGCCCGACCCACGCCGAACCGGCGCTTTTTTCCACCGCGTGCAATTTCGACAACTCCGCGCCGAACGGCGTAGGACGAATCAAAAACCCAGGGCTTAACGCAAACAGTGTAATGACACACGGGCGGGCGCGGTCACGATGGCGGCGCTTTTGGGCGGTGGTGGCGGTGGTGGCGGTGGGGGGCGTGGGGTGGGGGTGGGGGGGGGGGGGCGCGGCATGCGCGTGCCGCAACACCATAGTCTTAATTTTGAATTAACTAGTGTTAAGATGGGTGGTTCGCGATGGCGACAACCACCCAACTGCGTGCAACAGCGTGAAATTGCATTGCGGCTGCCATGTTCGCGTAATGGTTAATTGGCAAATGTTCCGAATGGTGATTCGAACAGCGATGTGGTGCACAGTTGACACGTAGCCGCTGGCGCCCGTTACGGCCGCTAGTATGCATGTTGATTTACGACTGTCAAACAACGCCAACGCAATGGTTATCGCGAAAAGTGCGCCACTACGCATTGCCAAAATCATTCCTAACTTCTGTGGATCAGTCGCGCCGCGCGCTAGGGTACATTGCGACGCGCGGTTGTTCGCACGCACAACAAAAAGGCAAACGTCGCGCCCGGATCGGTTGCAATCGGTCGTGTAGCGAGCGCGCGCGGAACAATTCACAGCGCCATCAACCGTGCGTGTTGCGATTGTGCAGCGCATGTTGCGGAAGCACTCGTTCCGTTCGCTGCGCCGCTCGCAACAGGATGCACATGTTCTGGCGTTGAAACCCAAGCTGCCGATCAACGGTCACCCGAGCAATCTCGGGTGACCCGCATGGCTGGCGCGGTACCCACAGCGTGCCCTCGCGCACGCAAATTCGCTCGCGCGCGTCGCTTGCGCGCGCGGTTGGTTCTGCACCAGCAAGCAAACCTTAAACTGATCGCCGTGCTTCGGTGGCGCGATTGACATTCCATCGGTTCCGTGTCACGCGCCTGTACGCCGCACCATCCATGCAGAAATTGCATGCGTTGCGCGGCGGCGCCCGCACGATCGCGCGCGCGCGAAGTCGCCTGCGAGCGCGCGCGCGCGCCTGCATGGTTCACACTGTGTATCCAGTTTCGTATATTCCACATTGAAATGGCTCCCTCTTCCGATCAGAGAATGAATGTTTACATTGGGGTTTCACCATTGGGTTTTCAAGTAAACATCGCCCCCATTGCATGCAAACTGCATGCGTTGCCCAGCGGCGCCAACGCGCGCGCTTCTCATTGTGTATTCAGATTTGGACATTCCACATTGAGGTGGTCCCCTCTTCCGATCAGAGAATGATTTTTGTCATTGGGTGTTCGCCATTGTGTTTTCGAGTTAACATCGCCCACCATTGCATATTATGCTCATTCCACATTCCACATTGAGATGAAATCCTCTATCGATCAGAGAATGAAAATTTCAATTGGGTTTTCACAATTGGGCTTTCGAGTTAACATCGCCCCAGTTGCACAGGAACTGCGCGCGCTGCGACGAGGCGCGGGCGCTTCCCCCTGTGCACCAGGCGCGTTGTCGCATTTCCACATTGTGATGGCTCAGTCTTCCGATCAGAGAGTGGATGTCTACATTTAGGTTTCCACCATTGGGTTTTCGAGTTAGCACCACCCCTACCGCGTTGAAGCTGTGTCTCCATGCCGCATCGCGCGCGATCCCGATGCGCGCGCAATTGACACGCGTCGCGTTCATTGGTTTGCAACAGAAGAATGATACTGCCCGCTCAAACACAAAACCCGAACCTAAGCTGTAGCCAGCGAGCGTTCGCGTGACTAGCCACGGAGCACCAACGACCAGCCCGCGCGCTCGCTCGCCTGCCCGCGCGCTCGTGGCGCGCGCGCGCGACAACCTACCCGCGCGCTCGCGCTCGCGCGCGCGCGTGGGGTTGCACGTTGCTGGCCGCAGCGGCCCGTCGCGCGCGCGTCGGTTGCGTCCGCGTGCGCGCCCGCGGCGGGCTGCGCGGCGCCCGCAAAGCGAAGGGCGGATGCGCGGGCGGCAGAAACGCAGTTGACTCAGCAACGGCCGCGTCCCAATCCGAGCTGCCACAGTGCCATCGCGCGCCGATCGGTTAGGTCAGCGCACAGCGCGCGCGTGGGTTGAGTCCCGGCCGCAGCATTGCCCTCGCTTGAGCACCGGCCGCGCTTGCCGCGGCACCAGGCGCTAGCCGCTCGCGGTGGCCAATCGGGCGCCGAAATCACTGCGCACGTGCAGCGCGTCGGCCTTTGAGGCTTGCCCGCGACGCGCGCGGTTGACAGCGCAATGCCTACAGAAGCGGTTGACCGCGTTGGCTTGAACGCGCCAGATGAGCCGTCGCTCCAAAATCATTGCATTGCATGCAGTTGCGATCTAGCGTGGCCCGCCAGCGAGCCGCCGCCGTTCCTTTTCGCGCCGGCCAGCGCGGCTCGGGCGCGCGCGCATGGCGCGGCGGGGGGGCGGGGGCAATTCGCAACGGCGAAGACGCGGCGCGCAGTTAACTGACCACCAGCAGTCAATAAGGGCAGTCGACTAGGGGGCGCGAACGTCAACAGTCGACGTCGACAGTCAACAAGGACCGTCAATATGTCAAGAGGCGCAGTCAACTCGGCGCGTCGAGACGTCAACTAGGGCAGTCAACTTTGATATCGACGGCAAACCAGCCAGTCAACTCGGACCGTCAACATCAACAGTCGACGTCGACCGTCAGCTCCAACAGTGCACTCCCGCCAGTCAACTACAGCCATGCGGGTCGCGGCGGGAAGTTGGCTCCTCTCCTGGGAGCCATCGCCAGCCCACCATGGGCGCGCTGGTCTCTCCTGAAGAACGAATCGCGCGCGGAGCCATCAGCGACGCGCGCGCGGCAACCCCCTTGCTGGCCGCCCCCTCCTCCCCGCGCGAAGTCGGATAGGGCGCCCGACGGCGCGGGCAGCGTCGCGTTGCTGGTGCCGAAAGCAGTTGGCTCGAGTGCCCCAGCTGCGCGGGGCCGCAATGCGGCGCGAACTATAGCGCGATGGCGCGCGACGGCCTTGGCCAATTCAGCAAAGGCCAATGGCAAACAATACTTCGCGACGGCTGCGAGGTCGAATCTGATGTCGCGCCAGAAGCGGCGATTGCACGGCGCGGGGTTGGCGCGCGGGCGAGCCAGGCCGCGCTGGCTCCGCCAACCCAGACGCAAGCTCGGCGGGGGGCGCCAAGCTGTTCTTGGCGCCAGCGATGGGGCCGCGGCGGTGGTGGGTGGGTGGGCGGGCGGGGTGGGTGGTGGTGGTGGTGGTGGCGGTGGCGGCGGCGGTGGTGGCGGGGCGGGGCGGGGGGGGTGGGGGGTGGGGGGGGGGGGGGGGGCGCCGCTTAGCCCAGCGCCAAAATGCCCCCCCCCACCCCCCCCCCTCCAGCGCGCCCGCGTGCTAGATGCGAGCCATGCCCCAGCCTGTCCATGCCTGGATCTAGGCGCATGCCAAGGAACGTTCGCTGATTGAAGCGAGCGGCGAAGTCGCCGCGCGCGTGGTCGCGCAAGGCGGCCGCGCGTTGTCCAATGCGCGATGGCGCGATCGGCTTGATTCGCCAATGAAGGCTAGGCCGCTGCCCGCGCGACTGCGCGCGCGTTTTCGCGCGCGTCGCGCTGTGGGCAGCCCATGCAAGCAACTGGAGTCTGCGCTCGGTCCCCGCCCAAACGACGAACTTGCGACGGCGCTGGAGAAGCACAGTTCGATGGGGGATGGTGGCTGCAACACCAAACTCGCGCGCTGGCCTCGGGGCTAAACGCGCGTATCTTCTGTTGAGCGACATCCGGCCGATGTCAATCCCAACGTCGGCGGGCGCGGAGGGGGCGGGTGGGGCGGGGGGGGGGGGGGGGGGCGCGTCTTCCCTCTTAGGGATGGCGCGAGCTCGTAGGTACATTCTTGCGTCAGGCGGTGCACAAGCGGCCTCTGCCACGCGCACTGGCACCAATTGTGGTAGTGACCGTGTTTCGCGCGAGCGCATGGAGGGAGCCATACTTGCCACCCACCCTTCACAAATAGGGTTCAGTTGCTTTGTGGCGTCTGGGTTTCAGTTGGGATATGCCGAACGTTATGGCCCCGCGCCGGGGCTGCACGCCCTCGGGACGTGATAGTCTTTGCACCTTCTAGAATGCAGGATGCGGCCCACATGCTTGTCATTTGACCCCAGAAGGGGTCGGATGATCACGTGCTGCATTACCCCCCAATCCCAATAACGGCAAGAATGGCGGTACGTGTTTGTGCCCACGTCTCCCGCCCCTCCTAGAGCGGTGCAAGTTGCCGTGGGGGGATGTTGGGCCCCGCTGACATCGTCGACCCATTGCCGTGGTGAGTGTTCCCGCTCTAGAACTCTCTACGCGAATGTTGCCTCATTCCTCGGCCCACACAGCTGTCCATCAGCTATTCTACGCATGGGGTTTTTAACGCTCTGGCCTTTGCATTATTGCCATCGCCAGCAGTGTCAGTAGCCATCCTGCTTCAAGGCTCTGCGCGCCCTGGCATTCTCGCCCCTTCAAAGAACTGTGGCTGATTGAGATTCCATAGCGACGGCGGTGGTTTCGCGTTTGCCCTTGCTTCCTCGCCTCTTCCGTCAGTCCAAGAAGGTCGAAGTGGTTTTGCGCCCTTGAGGAGTACCTTCGCTATGACATGTCATCAGTTCCGCTCGGCCACTTCCCAGCATGCCTGCGCGCGTCTCAGGGGTGAACTCACAGAACGCTAAAGACTTGAGCAGAGACGTGTCTAAGGGTGTCGAGCAGTGCGGCAAAACAATCCATCGGAGGCTCGACACCGACCACCGTGCAGCACAGACCATGGTCAAACGTCTTCTAGAGCTCGATCAGGAAGCCACTCGCCTCACCAAGCGCTTGTTGAAAATGAGCAACCTCAAGGCACTGCAGAACTAGGAGCCATTGACCTTCGGTGGGGTTTGCAGGGTCCTTCCTGACAGGTAGCGTTGACCGCCCAACTTGAGCTATGCCGCGAAATCGGGTGGCGGCCTCCTGTTGCGAGGACCATTGCCATACTTTCCAATCGCATTGTTTGCCACCCTGCGGCATGCGCTCAGCGCCCTGTGCCTAGATGCGTTTCGAGGCGGTTCCGCGCGTGAGGGCAATGTTGACCTCCATCGCAACAGTTTTGTCTTAGTAACCTTTGCTTAGCCTGTGCAACGGCCGATGCCGAAATGAAAGAGCCCAAATGCACACGTGCTAAATAGGGCTCCTTGTTGAGATTTGGCGCAGTGGATGGGGGAACGATGAGGGGAAGGTGGTTGCGTGAGGGAAGGATCGCACCCTTCTCTCCCTTCCCCTTTTCCTTCTTCACCTCCTCATCGCCCGAGGGGTCCATCTTCTATCTTCGTCTCCTTCTCCTCCTTGCCCTCGCCCTCGCCTTTTGCGTCCTCCTTGGTGAGTTGTTCCTCCAAGCCCTCCTCTCCTCAACACCTCCTCAGCCTAACCTCCCCCATTAGGTCTCCTCCTCCCTCTCCTCCGCCCCTGACCTTCTCCGCCCCTGCCACCCACCAAAACCAAAAACAAAACGGGCACTCGGCAACACGCCTCTCGGGGTTGCCGCGGCAGCGCTTGGCGCCCGAAGCGCCCGATTTCGATTCCAGAGGCGACGGGCCCGCGGGATCTACATGAGCACAGGGATGGAGGGCGGCCTTTAGACGCGAGAAGGGGGAAGTCCAACATAGAGCCAGCATAATGATGATACTTTGGGTGAGTAGCATGGTCTTGGGAATGCCGCGCGGGCGCCCCTGAAGGTAATGCAACAACGAAGGGCATGCTATGAGGGACATGGGCCCATGCAGCACGCATCGACCACAAGCAACTTCAAATTCTTCACGCTTCGCGCATCCCACCAGCCCATCTCAAAACAGCAACTCTAGCGAAGCATGCCGAGAGTCGTGTTTTTCAGGCGTGTTTCCGCCTGCCCCCGCATATCCCCCTGTTCCTCCTTCCTCCCGCCTCCATGCACATCCTCCTTGTGGTGGGAGCGGGAGAAGGACGAGGCGGAGGAGGAGGGAGAGAAAGCGCTCCTCGTGGTTTGAGTCGTTCGGGCTTCTCGTCCTGGTGTGAGTCGTTCGGGCCCTCCTTTCTGGTGTGAGTCGTTCGGGCTCTTCGTGGTGTGAGTCGTTCGGGCTCTTCGTCCTGGTGTGAGTCGTTCGGGCTTCTCGTGGTGTGAGTTGTTCGGGCCCCTCGTTCTGGTGTGAGTCGTTCGGGCCCATCCTCCTGCCCGTCCAGAAACAAGCAACTTCAAATTCAAAATCAACAGCTGTTCGAAGCAAAAGGGTGGGGCCGAACATCGAGGAGATGCCCGCAATACCAAATACATTAAAACAAAACGGTGCGTCATGGCGTCTTCGATCAAGCTCCGAACGACCCCCGCAACAAACGCAATATGTACCGTGTGTCCCTGTAGCCTCTTCCTCCATCCATCCTTCCGCAGCCGTATTGGCGCGACAGTTCGAGTGCGAATCAAGCTGGGATTCCCTGGTGATTGTCTCGAGCGCAGCGCGCGCCCTCCAGTTCCGCTCAGTCTGCGCTGTGCGCTGCATGATAGCAGCGCTTACGAAGGAGGAGCAGCAAGACCTGCAGGATCAACTGTTCGGCGCCGAGACGCCTGTGAGCAATAGGCAGCACTGCGATGATGTCGGCAGCGAGCGATTGGATGATGGCCTCTTCGATGATGCAAAGCACAATACTTGCATCAAATGTAGCGCCCCCCTGCTCGTCGGCAACGAACCCAGCGCGCCTGTCAACGCAATTGGCCCTTCGGCCAATGACCCGGCCGCGTGCCAGCACTGCGCAGAGCTCAAGCAGTTGGTCTCATCACCCTTGGAGGGTCCATTGGGCGCGGCCCGCCTCCCAGCCGACAGCGACAAGGGGTGGCCAGAAGTCGTGCACTGCTACAGGGCGCTTCGCAATGTGTCTGCGGACGGCGTTTCGACGGTGCCCTTGGAAGCGCTGGCCATCCACTGGGCTGATGTTGCTAGCAATCAGTTGGTGGGCAGCGGTGGCGAGATCGAAGTTTCAGGCTGCCAACCAGAGCGCCCTGGCCACGCTGCTTCGGCGTCTCCAGCATCAGAGCCTACGCGAGCTGGAGAACTACATGGAAGTGGCCTTGCAACCGGTGGCGGTGTCAAACAGGAGCTCGAGACGCCCCCTCCCGAGCCGAGTCCAGTCATGGAGACTGGCGGTCGCTCTCGCTTGGTGCGGGCGAAAGGCATGCCGACCAAAGGCCCCGAGTCGACCGTGGCGGAGTTGGGCAACGCCCAGCCTGAGCCACGCGACAAGTCGACAAGTCTGAAGATGATAGTTCCAAGCTGGTCGACAACAAGTTCTCTGTCGAGGAGCCTTCTCCCAAAGGCCAACTCGTCATCAGTGTCGGGCGGACCCGTGCGACTATCAACTCGCACGTGGAGTCTACGGGATCGCTTGGGTGACTCCAAGATTTCAAGGTGCAGACGGCGCAAGGATTGGAACGTCGCCTGAAACAGCACAAAGCCGAGAACGAGCAGCAAGCAAACGTGGACATCAAAGTTGCATTCTCTGCTTTCTGTGCGTGTGAGCTCGTTGATTCAAATATTCAAGCTGTTCAAAACGTGGTTTGACGAGAACGCAGATACTGCCCTGGTTCCGATCCTGAAGAAGATGTCGAAACTCAACCCGTACATGGAGCATGAGGGTCTACCGCTTGCAGCCGGCTTGCAGTTCATCATGATGTGCGCTACGTTCTACAGGAGCCTTGGGTTTGGTAAGAATATCTACGATGCGATGGTGGAGTTCGTCTTCGACCACCTCGTCGAGCGTCGCGATGCGGCGTCCAAGAACGGCGATGCGTTGACGGGGGCTGTCGAGGGCAGGGCGGTCGCCGTCATGGAGGAGGATGGGGCCGACGATGGTGCTGAGACGCGTGCAGCGCCCCCAACAGGTGCAAAGAAACGCAAGATCTTCGTGCTGCCGAGGGATTTGATATCTAGGCGTGTATGTGTTAGTCCACTCGCGCAGTTCGAGAAGTTGGCGAGCGACTCCCTTGCGCGATGCATCTTCAATGTGGGCTCCGGCGGCGTGAAGAAGATGGATAGCAAGGTCGAGACTGGCACCGTGGAGACTGTGACCAATACCCTCGAGGTTTGGAAGGTTAATGTTGGCATGAACGTTGTAGAGGGCAACTTCCGAGTTCTTCTCGGCGCAGTCGTCTGCATTGCGAGGTGCGCGATGAAGTGCGAGCGGGAGAGGCCCAGCGTCAGCGCGGCGAGGTGGGCCAGGAAGGTCGTGATCATGATGGCCAAGGAGGAGTCCCCAGGGGCGGGGCTGGCGAAGGCGCTGGTGGCCCATCGTGCTCGCGAAAAGTTCATGGCGTTCGCCCTCGGCCATGCCAAGGCTGGCCTCGAGGGCGAAGCTGCTTCGAACTGCTGCGACGTCAGCCTCGAGATATTCGAGAACGACCTCGAGCCGATCTTCGACGACGCCGTCTCCTTCTTGCGCTCAGGCAATAACAGCAAGGCCGTCACGGTCGAAGCGTTCGTGCCATTCTTGGAGAGTTGCATGACGATGGCCATCGCTTGCCAGCAAGCCCTCCAGCGCTGGTCGCCGAGCGCGATGGAAACGAACATGGGGGGCGTGGTGAGCCACGGGCACAACAAACTTGCAGGGCCACTTTTCAGAGCCCCTTCCTCCTCCCCCTTTCCAATCCTTCCCCCCCCCATTCTTCTCCCCCCTGCCTCATCTACCCTCTCGTTCTCTCCTCCTCCTCCTCCTTCGTCCGTCCAACCTCTCCACCTTGCCCCCCATCTTTTGATGGAAAAACTGGTATGCAGATTGTCATGCTGGCGCAGTCCGCTCTACCCCCTGTGATTCGTGCTTGGCCCCCTCAGACTCCCGTCTTCCATGTGATGCATCGTGCTGTTCATGCTGCCGCTAACCGCCGTCGCCTTATTTGATTTCGAGGGGGCGGGGGTGAGGGGGTGATCCAAGATTTGAGTTCGAGAGGTGTGGGCGAGTTCCCGTGGCCTTGGGGGCTTGGAGTTTGGACCGTAGGCGAACGCGATATCCAACATGTACATTCTACTGCACACGGGGAATTTCGTTTACACTGACACTGTGAAAAGGATGGGTCGGCGACCTCCTGGTGAATGCCGTCGGGGCCTCCAACGCGGACGTCGCGTCTGCCGGGGAGCAGGGGGCCCGCGCCGAGGCCCAAGGCCAGTCGGCCAAGACAGACGGTGATAATCCCGAGGCCGTGGCGATTTTCGCATTGAAGAAGCACCTCTATGCGTGCGTCCGCGAGATCGACGCCAAAGTGCGTGCCATGGGGCCGCGCTTGAAGGCGTTCGTCGACTGCATGCTGCAACTCGCGCTGAACGCCCGGAAGCATTACCGCGTCGCTGCGTCCAGGGTGGGCCCCACTTGGCATGAGAAGTTCGACGAGGAATCGTCGGCCGAGTCGGCACAGAAGAACTTCAACCACAACGTTTCGGTCATTGACAAGATGATGTCATACCTGCAGGACCTCTACTTGTTCGCTGATCCAGACTGGCGGTTGGACGGCGAGAGGGTCTCGGAGAGCGCGCCGAAGGCCGACGAGAACACACTTTGCACTTTCACTAGGACCGATCATGAGCATACTCGTACCAAACCGTTCTTCCTGAAAGTCGCCACGGTAATCTAGCTGCCCGACAGCGGCGATGATGCGGCACAGATATCCGGACAGTTTTGCAGCCGCGTCGGGCAGGCAGCGCATGTACGACTTGAAGACCGCTGCATCTTTGAAGACTAAGATGAAACACATTTGTGAGACCGAGGTGCGCTTGGGCATCGTTCACGGCGACGTTATTAAGGACTGCGAGGCTGTCTGTGCGTACTCCCACCTCGTGCCCAAAGCTGATTCCAAGGACGTCGTGGCGGTCGCGTCGGTCGACTTCGCGAAGGGCCGAGGCGACCTCGCGACGTTGTCTTCGCTGCGCCACAACGTGGCCTACGACCACCTGGCTAGGTTCACCAAGGAAGTCGTCCTTGCGCACTTGGAGGTGCCAGGCATGGCAAACGCCGATCCGAACGCCAAGAAGCCCTCTGTCAAAGACACCACGTTCATCTTGTGCCTCAAGTGCGCAGTCGCCGACGTGGCTGCAACGGTGGCCGCCGCAGACGCGCGCGTCAGCAAGAAGGTATCCAGCGGGAAAAGCATGTTCAACAATACCTTCATCTGCTCGGATGCCACGTGCATCATGCAAGTCCTACATGGGGCTTTGACGAAGCTGGACGCCATCATCAACGACCGCGTCGCCGTGGACTTCGATAAGAAGGGCTGGCAGCTTGACTAGCCCATCGCTACGATCCGCAACTGGTGCTAGCTTGCAGGTGCTTTTGGCAAAAAGTGCGAGGAGATCATCCTCAAGGCGATGGCCGCAATCCTGACCAAGCATGCCGAAGCCACTGCCACGGCCACGCCCACCTGGTCAGCATGCATCTCCGACGACAACTTCAACGAGGCCATGGCCACTCATATGCCCAAGAACAAGTTGCAGCCACTGGTCTCCAGCCACAACTCCGCACACGAGACCTTGAAGGATTTCGCCGACGCAGCTGGCTTGACTGCCATCAGCCCGCGCGTCCAAGATACCATATTACCAGTGGGGCTGTCGCCGTGGCCCAGACGACAATGGGGGGGGGCCACGAAGGCAAGCGTGATCATTCAGGGCGCGGGGTTGCTGTTCATGTTTCGCCACCGCCCCGAGGGCCCAGACAAGGCCAGGGCCTTCCTGGCCGAGCGGCAGGCTTCCCACCCCGCGCTGCCGCGTGCGTTTGGGGAGCAGTTGCGCGACTTACAGGCCCGCGCTGTGGGTCCAAGTTCGTGGCCTTTCAAAGAGGCTGGAGCTCCCCCCTCTGCTTCGGTCGCGAGCTTCGCCTCGAAGACCCCCGCCCAGTCGGAGGGATCGCCGCGCGAGGGTTTCACCACGCCAGCCCCGAGGAAGACTCGGCCTGGCAGCGAGTCGAGCGGCAGCGCTTGCGGGAAGGTTAAAGCTTCCAGCGCCCAGCCGTCGCAGGGTTTCAAGCGCGCCAAGCGCAATTGAGCTTTGGATTCTAGGGGGGTGGTTGCAACACGCACCGCGTTCAAGTCCCACGAACCCCAAACTTAGAAGATGCAGAAGCACATGCAGCACATTGACACACAGCCTTGTTTTGACATAAGCCGTGTTTGTGCAATCCCTGTTTCAGGTAGGGGCCGATGCATTGTGTTGTTGCTGTCTTCAGCTCGGGGCATGTATGCATCAGTTTCCAGATCGAGCTGGGCAGCTCTGAGTCGAGCCAGTTTGTGGGTCGAGGTGGGGGCGACACCTGCTCTGACAATCGTTCGCTTGCAGAAGCAAGCATTCATAATTGTCCAGCGTCGGCCCGTGAACTTCACATGATTGTGTGCTGTGGCCTCTCACAGCTCGCGTCCTCTCGGCATCGTCGTCGTTCCCGTTGACATGGTATCGCTGCGATTCTTAAGCCATGGCTTGTTTCGTTCAGGTTTGCAGGGGGGCGTCAGCATGTGAAGGCCATGTTTCGACACGCGTCTTAGCCAGCGTTCCCAATGTAGCGATCAGTGTGTATGTGTTGGTGCGGGGTGATCTTCCTTCCCCATATGAGCTTCGTCGTCCTCTTCCTCCTCCTTCTCCTCATGGCCCTCGTCGTCCTCCGCCTTCACTTGATTTGCATCCTCCTTCCCCCCTCCTCCTTCCTCTCATGAGCCTTTTCCTCATGCGCCTCCTCCTCCTGGAAGGGTCCACCGACTCGCAGACGGGCCGAATATACTCACATCTTTAGTGTCTGCATTCCTCTCGGTCTTGTCTATATGCCCCTGCAGTCGCTTTGCATGGTCCTCCCCCTCCTTCCTGCCAGCGCATCGAACGAACATCTGCGGATTGGGCTGCGAATGTCGTGCGCCTGATGCAATTCGGCGGCGTGGTCTCGCTAGGCCGCCTTTGCTTGTGAAAGGCGCGGGGATTCCGAGTTGACCGCCGAACCCCGCCCGTCAAGAGCGAGTTGGCGATCCCCCCTGCGTGACCCCCCTGACGGCGATTTCGGTGCCTCCTCCAGAGCTGACCCCGCAGACGAACCCAACTCATCCCCATCCCCATCCCCTTCGAGACCCGCACCAACTTACCACCCCAGTTAGAGATACACCCCTCGGAACCCGAAGGGAACGACCCATATCCCCATCTAGGGGGATAAGTCGGCCAGTGGGGCCCAGGCCTCGCCGCTGGGGATTGGGATCGGTTGAACGATACTCACACAGGGCCTTGAACGTCTCTGTCGGGCACGTCCCTCTACATAAGGAAAACTCAACAATAGTCAAAACATAGTATGGGGACGATTTTTCGAGAATTGTCGAGTATTTGTTGTTCTTGTCTGTGCTTGTTTTATTGGAGAGGCCTGACGGCCGGTGCCGCCGGCCCTGATCGAAGGGGTTTCCTGGAGGTTTTTTCGGAAGTTTTTTGGCGACACTTGGGGACGCCCTGGAGCATCTGGGGGCTTTCTGGGAGCCTCTCGCGGCTGAGGGGTCGAAGTGTACCCCGTCTTGGGGATGTATTGGGGCGCTCTTGGCTCGTCTTGGAGTTTTTCTTCGCTTTGCTACTTCTGGGCAGGAAAATGAATCGGTGGCGACCCCCCCAGGACCGGCTTGTCCGAGGAAGATGGCCCAGGTGAGTGAGTGGAACTCAGGAAGACGGCGACGAGAACGGCTTGTCTGAGGGAAACAGGCCCAGGTCAGTGGAACTCAGGAAGACGGCGACGACGAGTCGAACGGGAAAGCCCGACTCGAACGGAAGAGCCCCTCACACACGCCGACAGGGTCGGCGGAGTTTTCTGCCCAAATCCGCCTGTAGGGGGGGGACATGCCCGACCTACACCACGTCTCGAAGAAGATCCCCAAACAAAACCACACATTGTTGGCGCTCCGCGCGGATTTCTTGGATCCGCGCTCGGCCCCCCTCGCGGCACCTCTGGCGCCACCCCTGGCGCGCTCCGCGCACCAGGGAGGGGGGTCCAGCCAGCGCGGATCCAAGAGATCCGCTCGGAGCGCCAAGCGTTTATTTTTATGTAGATTGTTTCTCTTCTAGTGTTCTGGTCGGTCAAGAAGCCAAGCAGTTGGGCGACGGAATTCGGTGCATACACGCTCCAGCGTCCCACGTGTCGAGAAGTTCAGGCGTCTCTGCACCGATTGCCTTTCGGTATGTCTCCAGACTACGGACGACCAGACGATTCGGCGTATGTTTTCTTCGAGCCATTCGAGGGGTGGAGGGGGGGACGGCGCATCATCTGCGAGCACCCATGTCGACCAGCAGTTGAGGCGCGAAAGCTCTCTGCATTCCATAGCTTCCAGACCTCACGACATCTGCTGTCGAGCTAACCGCCTCGGATTCCAGAGGAGGCGCGGTGCCGGCTGGAGCAACAGGCGGGCCCCCCCCCCAAGCTCGCGCTCTTCGCCGCCGCCGCGCTCCTCGCCGCCGCCGCGCGGGCCCTCCCGCTCCAGATCTCGCTCCGGCTCTCCCCTGTTCTGCTGCTGCTGCTCCTCTCGCAGCTGCAGGGTCGGTGTTCTGTTCCGCCTGGAGGCCTTTCGCACCAGAGGGACACGAGTTGTGGGCTCCCCGCAGGGAGAGACCCTCCACGATCTGCAGATTGCCTTTTTGGTGGTTGGCCGGGCGCCCCTCGTGGTTGAGCAGCCGGGTAGCTCCGCGTGGCTGTTTTGTTTCTGCTCCAGGGCGCAGGATCGGGATGGACGGGCAGAGAACGAGAAACGGCCTGCTGAGACGGACGGGTAGAGATTGGGCAAAGGACTGCACGGCTGCAGGGCGGAGTTGTCAGGGGGGGAGCGTGCTCGTGGCACGACGCAGCGCCGATCGGTGGGGGGGACCAGTCCAGAGGCTGCTAGAGGGTTCAAATCCATCACAAGTTCTACACAGCTCGATTCTCGGGCTGTGTAGTCGGCCCTTAGTCGGCTCCTGGTCGGAATTCATGCCGCCGTCTTCAAGCTCTCGCCTAGATCTTACCGGTGGGAGTTAACCCGACCCTCCCAGGAATTAAGAACCTGGCAACGGACTAGGCTGCGGATTAGGGATGGAGCTGGGGAGGAGGATGGGGAGCAGGGAGTGAGGGGGTGAGGGGTGAGGGAGTGAGGCATGAGGGGGTCCATGCGAGAAACATCTGGTGCGCCTCCCGATGCATTTCTCCGTGGTTTCTCCCTTGGGTTCGGGGCCCGCCCTCTCCATTCTGTGAGGGTTGCCCCCTCCTCCTCCTCCTGCAGGCGGCTCTGTCACACCGTGACCTGCCGTCGCTAATCTGCGCCGACCGATCCTCATCCTCCCCCTCCTCCTTCTCCGCCTCCTCCTCCTCCTCCTCCGCCTCCTCCGCCTCCGCCTCCTCCTCCTCCTCCTCCTTCTCCTCCTCCTCCTCGATGGTCCTTGGGCCGGGCGTGTGTCAGCCCAGCGTGTGAGCTCCCCGCCGCCTGCGCGCAGCCCGAGCTGGCCCTCTCGTGCTCTGCGCTGCCCGCGCCGGCGTCGGAGGGCGTCGGGGGACACGCACGCGAGGGCGCCAGCACACGCTCTGAGGATCCGCTGGAGGGGGAGGGGGAGGGGGAGGAGGAGGAGGGGGAGGGGGAGGAGGAGGCGGAGGAGGAGGAGGAGGAGGAGGAGGAGGAGGCGGCGGAAGAGGAGGAGGAGGAGGAGGAGGAGGAGGAGGAGGCGAAGGTGGTCGCGCTTCGCGCGCCGCGCCACGGGGGCCGGAGCGGCTGCCCTGCTCGAACGGGGGCTGCGCGAAGAAGAGGACCGCGCGTCGCGCGGTGCGGGGCGCGCTGCGCGAACTCGGGTGTCGCGGGCGAGGGACTGTCAGGGCTCATGTCGGTTCCTCCGCTCCGATTCGCTTCGATCTCGACGGTTCCCGATTCCGCTTCGATGCGTCCCTGGATTCCGATTTGGGCGCCGATGTCTCAGCGGAGGCCTGCCAGCCTGCCGATGTTCCCCCGCCGCTTCCGACTTTTCCCGACTCGGCTGCCGAGTTCCAAGGGCGCCCTCGAGGGCGCGAAGTTATTCGCGCTTCGCGCTTTGGCTCCGATTCCTCCTCATCCTCCTCTTCTCCCCTGGCAGGCGGCGCGAGAGCGCGAAGTTATTCGCACTTCGCGCTTCGCGCAGCGCGAAGCGCGAAGTTGGAAGCCCTTGGAGTTCCGCCGATCCGATGCCTTTCGATCTCGCCGAGCCGACCCGTCGATGCGATGCTGGGCGCCCCTCCTAGACTGTGGGGCACAGCCGCTCCACGTCGGCTCGGACGTGTGCACTTCTTCTCGGCGGTGATTATTAAGGAGCATCCTCAAGGGCGCCCTCGATGGCGCGAAGGTATTCGCGCTTCGCGGTTCGGCTCCGATTCAACTTCATCCTCCTCTCCTCCCCTGGGAGGCGGCGCGAGAGCGCGAAGTTATCCGCGCTTCGCGCAGCGCGAAGCGCGAAGTTGGGAGCCCTTACTTAAGGGGCATCCTGGATCATTCCGCGAAAAAAACACGCACGAAACCGAACAAAGCACAGGGAATGGACGTCCGAGCGGCGGCCAACATGCGGCCCTTCCCGAGGTGGTTGGGTCCACCCTGACCCCGTTTTCTGCGCTGGCGGGTCCAGCCGCGGCGACCAGGAGCCTCCCAGGATGGTGGGCCTGTTTTCCACCACCACCACCATAAGTTGGAGGGGGAAGGAGGAGGACAAGGAGGAGGACGAGGAGGAGGAGGAGGAGGAGGACAAGGAGGAGGACAAGGAGGAGGACGAGGAGGAGGACGAGGAGGAGGAGGAGGATGAGGAGGAGGAGGAGGAGGAGCATTAGGAGGACGAGGAGGATGGATGGGATGGAGGAGTCTGGATGGGGAGGGACCCACTCCCCCTCCAACTTATGGTGGCGGTAGTGGAAAACAGGCCCGTCCATCCTGACCCGTTTTGCGCGGCGGATCCAGCCGCGGTGGCGAGGCACCTCCAGGAGGCCCAGAGATCTCCACCCACCGACCCACCCGAAACCACCCCGGAGGCCCCGATTTGCCCTCCATCTCCAGTCGGAGGGGAGGGCCGTGGAACATTGTCAAAAACACACACCTGGAACCCGTACCCCCCCGACCCGAAAATCGGGTCTTCGGGTTGGGTTGGGGTGGTTTGGTGGGTAGTCAGGAGAGGGCGACGAACGCCGGGCAGGGCCGCCGTCGGCTCGACTGGCCCCCCTTCGAGAGGCCGCGCCGCTCGGCATCGGTCCCCGGACCCCTCCCGAGGTCCGTCCAGGCCCGTCTGCTTCGGTGGTGGACAGACCTCCTACCCTGACACGTCGATTGAGGAATTGGCCGTTTCCGGTTCGCGAGAGGGCGTCGCGGCCTCCCAGGAGGAAGTTGGAGCAGAGGGGGTGTCGGAGGGTCGCGCCGCATCACCGGTGCACCCGCGATGCGGCTCGATGTGAAGGCGGACTTGCCCCGCGCCGATGCGGCGCCGATGCGTCGCCGACGCCTCGCCGACGCATCGGCGATGCACTGGCGATGCGTCTGCGATGCGGTGCGATGCCCCGACCCCGTCCAGGACGTGTGACGTATTGAGTTTTCAATGCAGGGAACCTGGAAGAAGTGACCGGGACCAGCCCTTCCACTCTTTCCAGCCCTGGCCAGGTTCCCTCCATTTGTTCCAGCCCTGGCGGCCGCATCCCCACTGTTGCGGACTCGCTTCACCCCCTGCCAGCGTTTCCAGCCTTTGCCATTTCCACTGTCTCGCTGATTTTCCAACTTGCACTGTTTCCAGCGCCCCTGTGCGCGGTCCCCAGAAGCCCTGGCCCTTTCCCCAGGGCAAGTTTTTTTCATTCCGAGTCCTTCCTTGGCGCCCCCGAGGCCCGGCGAAGGCCCCCGGAGGCCGAATTTCGCCGCAAAGACTTCCCCCCGTGAGTCACGGCGCGAGGTGGTCTGGGGTCTGCTCGGGCAGCCTGGGAGGCCTCTTCGGGCGGGACTAGGAGTAAGTCGGGCATGCCCCTCTACAAAAGTACGTAGTCCAAACATAGTCTGGGGACGATTTTGTTGATCATGACTGAGCATTGTGGGGCAATTGCTGACTATTTGTAATTTTTCTTCCAAGATCCGCTTGTAGGAGGACATGCCCGACCTCACTCCGTAGCCATTTTGGCTCAAGTCCGTAGCCGTTTTGGCACGAGACCTGACCTTACTGGCGTGGGGGAGTCTGCGGCCCCATCAGTGACGCCTCACTGCCTGGTCAAGGAGGCATTTTGCTTTGTAGAGCTGGTTTTCCCCAGCTACTGCTGCTTTCTCTCACGGGTTGCGCGCACGGCTGGTGGTCCCAGATCCGCCCAATGGGGCCTTCTCGTCAGGCACGCGACCGCCCGCATTCGCAGAGTGGTTACAAGACGTGCTATGGCAAGAACTCGTGCAGCTACCAGTACAAGTTGGTGGAGTGGAGCAGGTGCTTTCGCTGTAAGAAGTTGATTCGTGATATTGTTGTTCGCGACACTGTCCAGGGGCCCCCGAGACCCTGGAGGAGGACGGGCGAGCAGCAAGCACAAGATGCATGGCAGCTGGTGGGCCAAAGTGGCCGAGGCCGCAAGGGAGGTTCCGTGCCCGATCAAGATGCTGCTGAGTCCCCAGACGGAGGCGGAGATGCACCATCGAAGCCTGGCCCGTGGCATGGCAAGGGTGGCTCTGCCGCTCGTGCCAAAGGGAAAGGCGTCGACAACAGGGCAGCCAAGCAGGAGTACCTGTCGGCCGCCATCGAGCAGCTCGCACTGGCTGGCCTTGGGCCCGAACACCCGCTGGTTGTGGCTGCCAAGCCCCAGATCCCCATCGTGTCAGCCACACCCGACGACAACCAGGGCCAGACGCCCTGGATGCGGGTGCGGTCACATCAGGACAAGTTGGGTCACTACCAGGGCCAGCTTCAGGCAGCGAAGTCCACCGAGGCCTCGATCAAGCAGAAGATGGAGGAGCTCGAGCAGGACTTGGCGGAGTGCATGGAGTCTCAGCAGAAGCTGGCCGAGTCCGTCAAGCGCGAGGAGGAGGAGCTGCAGCGGCTACATCGCCGCGCTGTCCTTCAACCTGTGGGTGCTGATGGGAAGTCGGCAATCTCTGGGTTGGTTGAGACGCTGTTTGGCCATCTTCCTGCTGGATTCAAGTCGGCCGAGGCGGCACAGTTCCGGTCTGTGGTCGACCTCCTGGGCGACCTGTCCGCGGCTAGGCTCCAGTTTCAGCGGGAAGAGGAGGGGCGCCAGCGGCAGGCGGCCGAGGCAGCGGCTCAGCGGGCGGCTGCAGGAGGCGATGCAGGATATGCTGGGGCGACTTCGACGGCTATTGATTCCAGGGTGGCCGAGGATTGCAAGCAGCAGCTCACCGAACTTATGCAGGGTGGCAAGGCTGGGCAGTACGAGGGCCTCTTCAAGACGATGCTCGAGTTCCTGGAGAACCCCGCGGCCCTTGCCAAGCGACCCAGACGTGACCCCCCAGGCACTGTGGCGGCAGCCGCGCATGATGTTCATCATGTTCCAGGTGCTGTGGCTGGCCAAGGCGTGGATGTTGATGTATCCGCAGCAGCTGGGGCTGGGCCACAAGGGGGGTGACCTGACCAGCAAGAAGTCTGAGTCGGCGCGGCGCTCTCTTTCGAGATCCTGTTCGGCGTCGGGCCCAAGTTCATGTTCACCTGAGGTTTTGGCGGGCACGAGAGGCAGGTCCGCCAGGACCGTGACCGCCTGGGAGGAGGTCGCGGGGAAGCATGGTGCCCAGATTTGCAGCGAAGCTGGTGCCTTGCGAGGGGGACTGGAGACTCGTGCTCGCCAGCCTGGTGCCCTTCCTCAGGTTGATTTTCTCGGTTCGGCACCTCCGGCGGAGGGCCATACTCCTGCCAAGCCTGCGCGTCATAGACGTCCTGAGGTCAGGAGGATCTGTTCGTCTAATATTACGTCGTGGGGAGTGGAGTGCGACAGGGGCTCCAGAGTCTCCCGCAGGCCGCTCCTTGAGGTCATTGACGCCGTGGAGGCCGACCTGTTTTTGTTCCAGGAGCATCGCCAGTCAGAGTTTCAGCTGGCAGACGTCCAGCACGCTTTGCAGAAGGCAGGGCTGAACTCGTTGCTTTCCCCAGCGGCGCCGTCGGGCCGTTCAGAGTCTGGCACGTCGGGAGGAGTTGGCTTGGCTACGCCGGAGCTATGGGGCCTCAGAGGCCTCGACGCTCTCCCCCCTGGGATCGCTGTACCTCCTGATCATCGGTTTCGGTTAGGGCTCTGGAGCGGTTTATGCACAGGTGGAGTGGTGGTCGGTTCGGTATATTTGCACGCGGGGATCGGCTGCAGGGGTCAGAACCTCACCCTCCTCCACAACATTGGGGAAGTTCTTCGTGCGTATGGGATGACGTTCGTACTGGGTGGAGATTTTCAGTTTCCTGGTGAGCAGCTCTTATTGAGTCTGGGTTGCTAGGGGACCTCCAGGCCAACGTTGTGTTCGATGATTCTCAGTGGACGTGCCAACTTGGAACGTCTCGATCATCTATTGATTTTTTGTTGTGTCGAATGTACTTAAGCCTTTCGTCGACCGTTGCCGCGTGGCGACATGGTCGACTTGCGCGAGGCCGCACCGCCCAGTTGCGCTGGCAATCAGCGGCAGCCCCAGGCAGGTGACGGTGCCCATGCTGAAGACACCGTCGGCGCCCCCGCTGTTTCGTCCTATTGGATGCGACCCCAGGCAACTGGATTGGGATGATCTCTTGGAGGTTCTCGAGGACGGCAGGTGTTCAAAGGATATGTTCGATACTGTCACCTCCCAGTGGGCTCAGAGGGCTGAACTTACTTTAACCCGAGTTCTCCAAGTGGAAGGCGATCCACGGTACCGAGGACGAGGAAGCCCCCCCCCAAAAAAAAGGTGGTCCAGACCCCCCTCCTGGGCCCGCCTGCGTCCACTCACCCTCGCGCCATCGGCGAAGGTAGGATGTGGCGGGTTTTCGAGAGGCGGCTCCAGGACATCCTGTATCTCTGGCATGGGCCACTGCCTATCTTGGGGGATTTGCGTCAAGCTGGGCTGATTCTCAGGAAGTTGGTGAACTGTGCGTCCCCGCTCACTGACTGCAAGCACTGGGAGCCCTGGAGGCTTAGTATTTTGGCTGTCAACCCTGCTACGGCCTCGGAGCTTAACGAGTTGAGTTGACAGGTCCGCAAGTGGACCCAAGAGCATGAGCACCACGCGGCCTCGGAGAGGGCCAGGGCTTGGAGAAGCTGGGTATCTGGGGCTCTCACTGGAGGGGCCCGACCTGGACACGGGTGCACTAAAGAGGTTCCCAAATGGGCTACGTGTGGGTTATCACAGCTCTCAGGGCCCACCGGCGTTCCTTTGGGTGTCTTGGGAGAAGCTGAAGCACGAGCTCAACGTTGGCACAAACACTGGGGAGTTTGTTAAGTTTTTCCTGATCCTGATTTCAGCTGGCGCGAATATGAACCCGAGCTCGAACCACCGACGCCCGAGGAGCTTGCAGCCCTGATCCGTCCGTACAGTACGCACACGGCAGTTGGGGCATGTGGGTTTCATCCTCGGCACTGGTCTTTTCTCGATGAAGGCGCCGTCGCTGTATTCCTGTGCATCTGGGAGCAGATGCAGCGCCTTTTCCACGTGCCCAGGTGTTGGGCATTGCTGCTCATCGCTCTTCTGCCCAGGCCACCGCCAGACGGAGGGGGATCGGCCCATTGGTATCTTCCCGTCTCCTCTCAGGGTGTGGTCCAGATGGGCCCGCTGGAAAGTCGCTGGCCCCTGGGGGGTCGTTCACCCTCGGAGTTTTTGGTTTAGCGAGTCGGGAGCGTCTTGTGATAGTTGCGTGTGGAAGCAGAGTTTCAAGGCGGAGTTGGCTCGGGGCCAGGGCAAGGCAGCAGGGTCTAAGCTCTTAGACCTGGTCAAGGCATATGAACATGGGCCTCATTGCGTGCTCGCTGCTGCCGCCCGTAGACATCAGTTATCTGGGAAAACGTTACGGTTCCTCCTGGCCACCTATAGCCTGGACAGGGTGGTTTTAATTGAAAGGATCGCGACCGAGGTGGTATCGACCAATCGGACGATCGTCGCAGGTTGCAGTTGTGCTACTTCGTTGCTGCGTCTCGTGCTCCTATCCCCTGCTGATGCCGTTGTTCAGCGTTATGCGCCCGTCGATCTCGCGATTGTGGTTGATGACTTGCAGCTGCAAAGGTCTGGGGGTGCTTGGGAAGTTGCTCATGCTTTAAAAGGTGCTGAGGACCTCCTCACCTCTGAGCTGCTCCAGATAGGGCTCAGCATTTCGCTCTCCAAGAAGCGCCAGACGGTCGTCGGTCAGAACCTTCGGAGCGTCGTTCGCAAGGTCGACCCGTCTTCGGCCAAGTTCCTGACCAGATCGGTACGCAACTTGGGATTGGATTCCGAGGGTGGCCATCGTGTGCAGCATGCTGTTCGTGCTAAGCCTTTGGGCAAGATGGCTTCCAGGATCCCTAGGTACAAGCGATTGGCAAAAGCTGGGGGCAAAACTATCAAACTGGTCCAGACGGGCTTCAAACCTGGTATGCTGTGGGGTGTCGGAGTGCATGGCGTCAGTCATACCCATCTATTGCGGGCTCGGCAGCTTGCGCGTGCTGGCTTCGTGCACAGGCATACTGGCAGATCCCTGTCTCTCGATCTCATGATCGCAGGCCGCCAGGTCGACCCAGCCTATGAGTGCAATCGTGGGCCAATTTTCTTCTGGATGCGTGCCCTTTGGGATGGATGGGCGGCGAGATCCGACATGGCGCGTCTTCTGAGCGGGGCTTGGGCTCGCCTGTCGGCGCTTCCCGAGAATAAGGTTTGGTCCGAAATCCGTGGACCTGTTTCGGCCCTTGCGGGCGCGATGATGCGGCTAGGTTGGAAGTTTTGGGACCCTTTCCGCTGGATGACCCATCGGGGTCCCGTGCGTATTGAAAAAATTGTCGCCGAGGGATGTGGGTCGGTTGGCTGACGAGGCTACCGGGCGATGGATTTGACAGCAGGTTCTGGCGAAGCATGCGTCATGGGCCTCGTTGTGTCCCCATCCTCCTCTCCTCGAGCCTCTGAGGTCCCTTGTCCTTCCTGCCTCGCTCAAAGGCCCCGATTGGACCCCCAAGCATCAAGAGCTCCTCAAGTGCCTTTTTGCGGGAGGTTTTTGGTCTCCAGAGAGGTTATATGAAGCTGGTGGGGCTATTAATCCAGAGTGCCTGGCGTGCAGGAGCGTAGGCTCCACCTGGCACCGATTCTACGACTGCCCTGTGCACGCCGAGTATCGTCGGGATTGCAAGGCAGGTTTTGAGCTGGCCAGTCAGATACTTGAGTTAGCGAAGACGACTGCTGACCGCTCACTGCTTTGGACCCGCTTTCTTGTCCCTGATCCGTCCTGGCTGTTTCCGAGCCCCTGCCTCGAGGAGCGCGTGGTATGAACCCTGCGTCCGCCCGATTTGCTGCTCGACGTGCATGTGTTTGGAGATGGCTCGGGAGTGCATGGGCAGTTTGGCCGTCTCAGGAGATGTGGGTGGGGGCTGTGCTCTCTCGACTCCCAGTGGAAGGAGGTTGCGAGAATGCACGGTCCGCTTCCCAGTTTGTGTCAGACAGTGCCCGCAGCGGAGCTTTTCAGTTTCCTCATGGCTCTCCGCTACATGGGGGCGCAGATGAAGTTCTTTACTGACTGCAAGCCTCTTGTAGACGTTTGGCGCCAGGGGTCAGGAGCTGGCACGGACGCTAATGACCCCATGGCCTACTTATGGAGGGAGGTTTGGAGGCTGGTGTCTGACCGTGGGGTGGAGGCGGCGGAGGTGGCTCATGTCAAGGCACACTCGCCTGTCTCCGCCATCGCGGATGGAGTGATCACGTCTTGGCAGCGTTTCGGCAACGCTCAGGCCGACTCGTCAGCCAAGCGTGGGGCTGCGATGCATCCTGATGCGAAGATGTTGCGCGAAGCTCACCGTGCCTCGCGTCGTGCTGTCCAGAAGGTTGCCCGGTTTTGTACGCGTGTCGCGGCGAGGATAGGTGATGCCACCCCGCTGGACGCGCAGGCTCAGGCCCTGGGTAGGGCCATCGGCACCATCGAGGGAGGTTTCGGCCCGCCTAGGCCGCGCTCGCGGTATGATCCTGCGGTCACATTTTGTGGCCGACGCTATCGCTGCATGGTGTGTCTCCGCTAGGCCAAGGCCCGACTCACACTGCGCGAGCTCAAGTGTCAAGACAGAGTTGGTATGCACTCGCTGCATCGGGTGGGGGCAGTTTTGTTCTGTTCTCTGTTCGGAGCTTATTCCGAATAACGCAGCCAGGGTCTCTCGGGCGAGCGCCTGACGAGTCGGCGCAGGTTCGGCGCGCAATTGAGGGGCTTTCGTTTTTATCGCCTTCAGAACCTGCTGAAGGGCTGCCACCTTAACAAATCGAGTTTGTTTCTAGGGCCTCCAATTTTGTTGCGGAAGAGGAGGCCCGTAAAGATGGCGAGCATGCCGCCACTTCCCTCGCTCCCTCTGACCTCTGGGGTTGGGAGTGGGTCGGACGTGGGGGTGGGGTGGTCGGGGCAGGAGCTGTTTTCTCCTCCTGTGTCCCAGGCTGTTTCGGCCTTGAGGGAGGACCTTCGAGGCCTCCCGTTTGCCAGCGACTCGGATGACGACGACGACCTCTCCCGCGATTTGCGGAGCTGGGTCGAATAGCGTCTCCATCGTTGGCCGTCACTTTTTAAACAGGCTGGTACGCGTGCGGCTGGTCTTTGTCAGTGCAAAAGACATGCCCGACCTCAGGCTAGGACGAAGATGCATATGTTCTAGAGCGCTCCAGAACGCGCTGAGAGCGTCCTGGAGCGCCCTGAGAAGGCCGCGACGCACGACGCGTCCTCCATGTCCGGAGCCGCCAGATGTCATGGATTTTCGACTTAACCTCACCCGATGTTATCTTCGCCCAGGCTTCATCTTACAGTTAACTCGCATAGTAGGGCTGGGCAGCCCTTGCATCCGTAATTACCTCTTGGATCATCCTTAGCCACCTTCGTTGGCCGCCCCCCGCTCGAAAAGCTTCGAACTGGGCGCCCAATGCCCTTGCATCCGTATCGCGCATCCTTCTGATACGGGCCGACTGGCGGGAAAGGGGAGGAGAGAAGGGGGAGGGGCGGAGGAGCAGAGGAGGAGGAGGGGGAGAGGAGGGGATTGACGGGAGAGGGGAGGAGGAGGAGGAGGAGAGGAGGAGGAGGAGGAGGAGGAGGAGGAGGAGGAGGAGGAGGAGGAGGAGGGAGGAGGAGGAGGAGGAGGAGGAGGAGGAGGAGGAAGAAGAGGAGGAGGGAGGAGGAGGAGGAGGAGGAGGAGGAGGAGGGGGACAATTGAGGAAAGTCGGATGAGGAGAAGGAGGAGGACGAGGAGCGCATCCTCTAGCAGAGAAAGAGCGTGTTCTACCGCTGCTGGCGGAAAACCGAGGGGAGTCACGGGTTGGTCCCAGCCCGTCAACCCGTCCCCCCCCCTTTGAAAACCGGGGGGGGCATTGCCGATTCTTAACCCCCCCTCCACCCCCGTTCCCAATCCATCATGAACAGGAGGGAGGGGGGTCACTACTGTTTCGATCCCCCCGCCCCCCCCCCCCCTCGCCGCTGGTAAACAAACGATTCCCGCTCCTCGGGACAGTGGGCCAGTGGGGCCAGTGGTGGGGATACTGGGACAGTGGTGGGGACGGTGGTGGTGGGGACAGTGGAGTGGGGACAATGGGACAGTGGTGGGGACGCTGGGACAGTGGTGGGGACGGTGGTGGTGGGGACAATGGTGAAAGGATAACTGGACTGGTGGTGACAGTGGGGACAGTGGGGCTGTGGTGGGGACGGTAGTGGTGGGGACAGTGGTGAGGGCGGTGGTGAGAACGGCGGTGGGACAATGGGACGGTGGTACAGTGGGGAGAGTGGTGGGGACAGCAGGGAAAGTGGGACAGGGGTGGGGACAGTGGGGACTGTGGGACTGCACAGTGGGACAGCGGTGGGGACAGTGGGAGAGAGGGGACAATGGTGGGAACAGTGGGGACAGTGGGACAGTGGTGGGGAAATTGGGGACAGTGGGACAGTGGTGGGGACGGAGGTGGTGGGGACAGTGGTGCGGGGTCAGTGGGACAGCAGCGGGGACAGTGGGGACAGCGGGACAGTGGTGGGGACGGTGGTTGTGGGGACGGTGGTGAGGGCGGTGATGAGGACGGTGCTGGGACAATGGGACAGTGTTACAGTAGGGACAGTGGTGGGGTCAGTGGGGACAGTGGGACAGGGGTGGGAACAATGGGACAGCTCAGTGGGACAGCGGTGTGGACAGTAGGGACAGTGGGACAATGGTGGGGACAGTGGGACAGTGGTGGGAACAGTGGGGAGAGTGGGACCGTGGTGGGGACAGTGGTGGGGACAGTGGTGGGGACAGTGGTGGGGACTGGGGGGACAGTGCGACAGTGGTGGGGGCACTTGTGTGGACAGTGGGGACGGTGGTGGGAACAGTGGGGACATGTGCAGTGGGACAGTGGTGGGGACGGTGGTGGTGGGGACAGTGGTGAGGGCGGTGGTAAGGACGGTGTTGGGCAGCCGGGAGTCGTTTGTCGGCTGCGAGCGGGGGGGGCGGGGTTCGAACCGGGATGAGACCCCTCGGTTTTTTGGAGGGGGGGGGATTCGATTTGTAGTGAGGGGGGGGCTTTAGCTAGGGGGGGGTGGGTCTTGCCGTGGGAATTGCTGAAGGAGGGGAGGGGGGGGGGGGAGGGCGGGGGAGGGGTTCGAGCAGGGGTGGGGGGATTTTCGGAAGGAAGGGGGGGGAACCCCGGGTTCCCCGGAGGATTTGTCTTTTTGTTTGTTCTTGTTTTTTTCTCCCATAATAGATGTATATGTATATCTTTAAATAACGCATACATATATATATATATATATATATCAATATACATATATCGTGGTGGATTAAAACCGTTTTTTTAACGCGCTTGTTTGTTTAACAATGGGCGTTTAAAAACAGTGCAGCGGCGGTGGATCACGCTCTCTCCCAGCAGGGCAGGGCTGGGCAGTGTCACCCCTCTGCGGCACCGGCGCCCGCCGTCCGAGGCGGAGCGCCCCGGCGCCCCGCGGCCAGAGGGTCGGGCGCGGCCCAGAGGCGCCCGGGGGGCCGCGCGGGTGGCGCGGGCTGTGCGGATCAAGCAGTGGCGAAGCGTCCTGGCTCGCCCATAGCCCTACCAAACAATGTTCTAAGAACCTCTTGCGGTTTCCACGAAATGCTCTTAGAACATTTCTGGCAGAGTCTGTCTTGTTTTTGTTATCACATCGGGCTTATATTCTGAGAACATTGTTTTTGTTCTTAGAACATTTGGGTTCTAAGAACATTTCGTGGTAGGACTATAGGAATGCCGGGACGGTCGGTCCCTGCTCAAGTTGAGTTCTTGAGGCGTGCAGGACATTGTGTGGTCAGTCCCAGAGGAGGGGAAGGTACTGATACTGCTTGGCTTAAGGCGGGCGTGTCCCTCTCCAGGAGGAACATTTGGAAGAGTCGAAAACTAGTCAGGGGACAATGTTTGGAATATTTCTGCAAATTTGATGGATATGTTCTGACTATTTTCAATGTTTCGCCCCAAATCGGCCTGTAGTGGGACATGCCCGACCTAACTCTAGGCCTCCCAGATGGGGGACGGAGTAGATGGGGTCGGAGGATCGCGCCGCATCGCCGATGCATTGCCGATGCGGCTCGATACGGAACACGATTTTCTCCACGCCGACGTCGCCGATGCGTCGCCGACGTCGGCGATGCATCACCGATGCATCGCCGATGCATCGCCAATACATTGGCGATGCGGCGCGATTCTCCAACCCCATCAACTCGGACCCCATCTAGGAGGCCTCTAGAGAGGAAGGTACTGATACCGCTAACTGTTGGTATTTGTGGGTGCCCAGATGCCAATCCCATTTAGCCGCCTTCCTACTTTACGAGTCGAGCGGTGTTCCATCTTCCCTCCTCTTCAGGGGCGGGCGGAAACCCAGTCTGCTCCCAACGCCTTCCTGCTTCATAGTTCTACCTGCTTCTCCCGACCGACGGGTACCCTTCCCTCGCCACACGGCTGGGTTCGCCTCGAAGTTCTGGTCAGAACGCATCCCATGAGAGGTCGCGTGGAGTAGCGGTATGGGTATCACGGCATCTCCTTGTTCTCGGCATCGCTCGGACGTGTGCATTTTTCTTTCGGCGAGGACCATCGAGGAGCATCCTTGATCATTTGGCGAAAAAACCACGCACGAAACCGAACAAAACACAGGGAATGGACGTCCGAGCGATGGCGAGTGTTTCCCCATGGGTCAGTAAAGGGTCCGAATGTTATTGCGATGTATTCGCAGCTCGAGGTTTTCGCACGCTGCCGCCGGTCCCCGGGGGGCTCTCCGGCCTCGGGGTGCGTTCCAGCAGCGGCGCCTCGCCGACGGCGTTCCAGAGGTGCCCGGCTCGTCCCGAACGGCCGCCGGAGACCCGAGTGACGGCCCAGAAGCCGACCATTCGGAGGATGGCCGGTGTGGTGAGCAAGTGGGGATTCGGGACGACCGCACGGTTCGGGGGTGGACAGAACCCCCCATAGTGACACGTCGATTAGTGAATTGTCCGTTTTCGGTTCTCGAGAGGGCGCCGTGGCCGTTATTTTACAGGCTTGCCCCCGCAAGGTTTGGGCTTCAGGTCGTTTTCACTAGACCACGTTTTACTAAAGGGGGGTCTGTCCATCCCCGAACGGCCCAGAAGCCGACCATTCGGAGGATGGCCGGTGTGGTGAGCCAGTGGGGATTCGGGACGACCGCACGGTGGCGGGCCGTGCGGTGAGGTCTTTCGGGGCTTCGAGTTCATCACGCGGTCTGTCATCGTACCGTTTTGGGCCTCTCATGCGGATCTCGCCCCCAACCCCCCTTCACCTCAGGCTCCCGCTCTGCCTCCTCCTCCTCCTCCTCCTCCTTCTCGTCCTCCCCATCCCTTTTGATTGTACGTGGGCTCCTCCCCATCCCTTTTGCTTAAGCAGGTATCTCCTCCCTGTCGTACCCCTCAGGGTCCATTTCGATCTGATCAGTCTGATTCGATGTCGATTCCAGCTGGCCCGATCCGAATCGATTCCTGGACTCCGACGATTCGATGCCACTTGATCCTGTCCCTACACCCTCTTTTCTATCTCCCGCAATTCCGTCTCCTTCGATTCTCTCCCTGGTAGACAAGCTCCAACCTGTCGCACCCCCAGACGTGTTGTCAGGGCGGGCTGCTCGTGCCGCCTGAGAATTCCTTACCTTTCCGTTGCGCGGAGTTGCGCGGAGTGAGCACCCTCAACGCCACATGCTGTCGTTGTGAGATTTCCAACATTTTCGAGGACGGAGCGTGGGACGTTTAAGGAACGGATCTCTCGCCTGAGCGCCGCGCACACTCTTTTGAAACAAATCTTGCAGCAGCTCGCAGGATGGAGATGTGGTCGTTTTCGAAATGGAGCTCTCGGCGTAACGCCGCTCTCATTCTCTCTCATTCTCAGAATGAAGCTCTCGCCTGAGAGCCGGTTATGCTGAAGGGCCAGCAGCTTCAACATGTGTAGCAGCTGCACTGATGGAGGGCGGTTCCTTTCAGAAGGGGCCTCTCACTTGAGACTTCCCCGAAGTGCATGACCAGAAGAGCCTGAACCAGTGCAACAGTTGCACGGGTGAGGGCTGCCCTTTTTCAAGGTTTGGGATCTCGGCGGACAGTTCGTGGAATTCTATGGCCGTGCTGGTCCTTTGCATGTTTGATTGCGCGCTGGAAGGCTGCGAGGCGGCTCCTTCTGAAGAGGAGGCACCTCGCCTGAATGGCAGGCCCACGGGAAGTTCGTCTCTCGAGGGGCGCAGCTTGCGGTGGCGAGGCAGGCCTGCGGGGGACCTGTGAGGAGGGGACCCGGTGCGGCAGGGCTCACTGCAGCATTTGCTGCGTCTTGGCTTCACTCTGGTCGAACTTCTCCTCGTCTCCCTTACTCCCGCTCCTCACCCTCATCCTCCCCCTCCCACGGACTGTGCGGTGCGCTCCAACCTGACCTCGAGCGTGAGACGTCACGATGTGTTCGATCGTCGGAGATGTTGTGTTTGTGCGAGTGCGTACATAATGTGTGCGAGCAGGCGTGTCTGATATCAGACATGCAGCGCAAGGCTGGGTCCCTTTCTTAGTATGTTCTTATGGGTATGCTTATTTGTCTTCGTCTTTTCGTTTTTTATTTTTCTTCCCCCTCCCACCCCATGCTCTTCCTGCCGCGCCTCCCGCTGCTGCTCCTCCTCCTCCGCCCCTGGCTCCTGGCCCCTTAGAAGCTCCATCACCACCACCACCCCTTCCTCGGCCCCTCCTCTCGCCCCTCCTCTCGCTCCTCTCCGTTGTCCTCCTCCTCACCCTTGCACCCCTCTTCCCACTCACCCCAGCGAAGGAGGAGGAGGAGGAGGAGGAGAAGGAGGGGGAGGGGGAAGGGGAGGAGGAGGAGGAGGAGGAGGCGGAGGAGGAGGTGCTGCTCCTGCTGCCTCGGCCTCTTCCCGGGCACCGCTGCAGCTTCTTCCTCGGCGGGCCCCCCCATGCCCGTCGATGCCGCCCTGGCCCTCCAGGACTCGCGGGCTGGCCCCTCCGCGTCGCTTCGGCCCGATCGGGTGCTGCAGAGGTCGGGGGCGGCCAGGAGGGGAGTTGTGACTGCGAGCTCTCCCGCCTCCGCCTCCGCCTCCGCCTCCGGGTGGAAAGCCGCGTACGACTCCCGGGCCTTCAGGATGAACCCGCGTGCGACCTGGAATCTAGTCGGAGGCGAAAATCGACCTGGGCACATACACATCACAGCCACGAACACCCAGGAGGGGGGTTGTGACTGCGAGCTCTCCACACCCAGATGGCAGTGTGCTGCCCCCCTGTTGAGCCAGCCTGCGCCTCGCACCGGCCCAGGCTCCGGCCGCCGCATACTCGACCTTTGTCGCCTCGTCGCCGCCCGCGATGCCGTCACGACCGCCAGAAGTGTGTGTGTGTGTGTGTCTGTGTGTGTGTGTGTGTCTGTGTGTGTTTCTTGGCCTGCCTTGCTCCTCGTCCTCTACGGTCCTCGCCCGCCTCGCCCTGTCTGCTCAGGCACAGCCGTCACTGGCCTGTCGGCGTTCTCCCTCGTCTTCCCGCCGTGCCCACGCTGCCCATTCCCTGGTATGATGCGCATGGCGTGGTTGATCCCTTCGTGTGGGTCTCTGCCCCATTTTCTGACCGTCCGGCCGCGCGCGTCCCTTGTTTTCCTTCTCTCGATTTTTCTACACTTCGACGCTATGCGTGAGGCCGCGGCGCCAAAACATGTGCGTGCGTGTGGAGGCCTACGTGTGCGAGATGTGATTCCGTGGGCCCGCAGAGTGGATGTCCGCCGGCTTTCTGAAGGCAGTCACGCCGTTCTCCTTCCCAAAGAATTTGTTCGTCGTTGCTTGGTCGTCAGTGGCGGCCTGGGCTCGCGCACGTAGCGCAGTTTGAGGGCTCGGCCAACGATGGTCCCAGAGGCCAGCAGCGCGTCAGGGTGCCTCGACAGTTTAATTGTCAGCCCTGAAATGCGACCGTTTCAGTTAGCGTGCTGTCATGGTTGTCCTGGAGCTTTCTCTTTCGGCTGGCCGACGCCGTGCGACACGTACAAGAACGCGAGCGCCAGCTTTAATTGGAAGTGTCCCTTCTTCGCCAAGGCGGGCATGTTATTCAGGAGCGCGCGGGTGGGTTGGTTTGGGCGAGGGAACCCGTCAACCCTCAGTGTGAGGTCCCGGCAAGTGGACCGATTGTGTTCGCCGGCATTGCCTGGCAACCGGTCGGCGGATGGCTTAGCTTTACGCGCCGCGTCGGTATGGCTGCCGCTGCGCGTGCAAGCTCGCGAACTCCGCACCGCGTTCAACGGTCGGCTTGAAGAGCCGTCGCATCAAAAGCAGGGGCTGCAGTAGCAATGGTCGCACTCGGAAGAGTGAACCTGCGCAGGCCGCCGCCTGCGTGCTGTCTCGCCGATATCCTGGGATCTGCCCCCAAGCTGCGGCGCCGTCTGCCGAGGAAACCACGGCGAGGGGAGCCAGAGACACTGTTCTCTCTGCGCGCTACGCAGGACACGCACGCATCGGCGTCAGACACGGCGCCCGCAGTGCGGCGTGCGCTGAACAGTTCAATGGTTCCTTTCGTGCCTCGCTGCCTCCGCCTTCCGCGCCCCGAGTAATTTAGAGCTGCGGGCTGCTCCTCGTCTTCCCCTTTTTTCTCCCTCCTTCGGTCACCCCTCCTCCCTCGCCTCCTGCTCTTCTCTCGGGCCAGACGAAAGGGGGGGATTGGGAAAGGTGGGGTTACGAAATTTGCTGCATGCAGCTGATTTCGGCCTCGCCGAGGGGCCCATTTCCTCGATACGTAGCCGCCTCCGGTGCCGGAAGGCGCCGGGAAAATCAGCTACGTGAGCTGATTCTCACCCCCCCCTTTGCTATCCCCCCCTTTCGCCCGACCCGATTCTCCCTTGGGTGCACGCGTGGCGTCGCGCGGCATGGCGGGCGGCGCGCAGTGGCACTTCTGCGGCTGCCACACGCCTCTGTCCTGCCAGCGTGGACGAAACCCGAAGTTTTCCTGGAGTGTTGCACGAGGGTTCCTGTCAGCCCTCCATTCGCCCCCCTCTCATTTTAGTTATTGTATTGTCTCGTGCTGCCACAAGGCAGCCCGAAACCCGAGGGTGTGAAGGTTTGCGTCGACATTCGCGGTGCGTCGACGCGCGCCTCAGTTGAGCCCCGCCTTGGGGCCCACAGTCTCCGTCTCCCATTCCATTCCTCTTTCGAACAAAAAAACGACATACACATAATTGATTGGCGCTTCGCGCGATTTTTTTGACCTTTGCTCCGACGCCGCCCCTGGCGCGCTCCGAGGGGGTCCCAGCGCAGATCCAAGAAATCCGCGCGAATAGTCCACAGTTTTTAATGGCGCCTCTTCCTTGTGTATTTTTCCGCCTTACTGGAGTCAGAAACGTGTTACTGTTTGTCTGCGCTTCTGCTGGAGTTGTCACCTGGGCGCCCAGAGTGACGGGGACTCGAGCGAGGATCTCCGAAGCCAGCTCGCTCGCCTTCCTCGTCCTCGTCGTCCTCGTCCTCTGCATTTCTTGATTGTAGTTCGTAACATATTCGTTGCGCGCTGCCGCCTTCTCAGGCCGTCACTCAGACGCTTCCGTTGCGTGATGCGCAGACAAGGAAGACAGGAAAGAGGTGGTTCGACGACTTCTCGCACTGTGTACGAGCTGCCACTTGGAATACTACCAAGACGTGGTCAGCTGTTGCTCGAGACTGGACACTATGGAACAAGTGGGAGAAGGACTGCTTCGCACACGCGCACATCTGATCGGGCCGCGGCCCGCCCGCGCCGCTCCCAAGGGGCCCGCCTGCCAGCAGACGTGCGTGTCTCGTCGCGTCTCTGCCCTGTCAGGGGTACATGTTTGTCCTCGTTTTGAGGCCCCTCCCCGGCAGAGGTTGTTCTTGTCTGTTCCGTTGTGCCTGTTACCGTTGCCAAAATTCGGCCACGTTCGCAGGACAACCCTGGGGGGGCATGCTTTGTCGACGGCGCGTTTGGCGAGGCTAATTGCGTGAATTGTTGCTGTCCGTTCCCAGTTGCTCCCTCCCCAGAAAATGTGTGCGTGAGTGTGGATATCATGGCCAAAGGCATGAGGCCAACCCCCTTTTCATCTGTCAGTACGTCCTTTGCCCCCCCCCCCATCGTCCGCGCACATGCCTCGGGCCATGGATCGCGAGCCCCCCCTCTTGGGTGTTTCCTTTTGGACGCCTTCGATTTCTTTTCCCGATCGGCTGTTGCAGAGGTCTTGCGGCCGATTCCGCTGACCTTGTGAAGAGAACGGTCTGAACGCAGGAGACGGAAAGGCCAGAGGACCTTGGAGGTTCTTTGTTTTCTTGCAACTTCAGCCGGTTCCTGTGGTGGGCACCTATGTGGGCCAGCGGGAAAGGGAACCCTATTGTTTTCGCCTACGTGGGGGGCAACAGAGGGGGATAGCGACTTCGCCGATGTGAGAAACAATCGAATGGCTGTCGGCCCAGCCATTATCTTGATTGTGTTGTGGCTTTGAGGTTTTTTGGATGCTGTCGAGGATCTCGCCGACGCATCTCGGGGATGTCGTAGGGGCCTTTTCTCGACCAAGGGCGTATCTATTGTCACACCCGTGATGGTGGGAGAGCACCGCGACGCCTCGCGCGCCAGTGCCAGGAATAACCCGAATGGCTAGTTAGAGTCAGCACAAGTGACATGTGGTGATGTTGCGAGCAGGGCCGAGGGCGATTGCACTGTCTGATATATTGTTCGGACAATTTCACGGCGGGTGTGAACCTGGGGGATGTTGCGTGTCTCCTGTTTTTGTTGGAGTCTTTTTCGGAACGCTCGCTGGAGCCTCTCGGGCGCAGGTCTGTAGTCGTTTGGGCGCCTCTGGAGGGCGTCTGGGGAGCCTCTCGGGGGCGTCTGGGGCTTTCAAAGGGGCCTGTTGGGGGCGTGTTGGGGCCTCTGGGCGCCTGCTGGGGCTTCCCAGTGTTCCTGGGGGCCGAGTGCTTTAAAATGTCCAGTCGGTCTCCCGTATGGACCCCCTCTTGGAACTGATTCGGAACGCTCGCGGGAGCTTCTGGGGTGTACGTTCGGGGCCTCTCGGGATCTTCTTGGGGGCGTCTGGGTGGCTTCTTTGGGGCCGCGGGGGCCTCTTGTGGGCGGCTTGGAGCCTTTTTCTGAGCCTCTGGGGGCCTCCTGGAAGGTTTCTGTGGGCCGAGTGCTCGAAATCTTCGTTCGGGCCCCCCGTTTGGGCCCCCTCCTGGAATCGTTTTGGGGGCGCCTGGGCTGTCTTGGAGGCATCTCGGGCCGTCTTGAAACCCCTTTGGGCCGTAGTGGGGCCCTCTTGGAAGCTTATTGGGCCATGTTGGGGCGGTTTTGGATTTTTTTTTGGAAGCGGAGAAGCGCGATAACGCGAATATCAATGAATGCCTCCTGGTTTGGGTCCCTGTTGGGAAGGCTCTTGGACGCCTCTTGGGGCCTCCAAGGGGCATCTTCGGCCGTGTGCCGGCCATCTTGGGCGTCCTGGACCGATCGTTCGACGACCCGCGACCCTCTTCGGCCGTCGCTGGGGCCCTTCTGAAGGCTCCCTCGGCGCCCCAGAGGCTCGGGCGGCACGCCCCAGGAGGGCGTGGCAGCGCCCGAGAGCGCCCCGGAAAAGCCTGGGGCCGGGGCCCCGGAGCCTGGAGCCACCGCTTCTCTCGACTGGACGTCAGAGTGACCTTTCGCCGGAGTGACCTTTGGTGCGGGCACAGATGGGCCCTCAGATGGCGGAGAACGAAGCAGTCGCAGCGGCTTGCGCGCCCAGGTTTGGGCTCCCCGCGGCCCCCAAAAAGCCGCGCACCAAGGGTCGCTCTTACCCAGGGGTCACTCTTTGCGTGTAGCCGCTTCTCTACCTCGCAGAGCTTGACGAGCCTTTGGGCCCTCCGCTGCGTGCCGAGGGCACGGTGGCGGATCTCTCGGGGGGGGGCGCATGGGCAGGGGAATAAAAAGTGGCATAAACATACAAACTCGGATCGGCGCTGGGGCCCCCCGGCGGGCCTCCGGCGCCGCCCCTGGCGCGCTACGCGCGCCAGGGAGGGGGGTCCAGCGCCGATCCGAGAAATCCGCGCGGACCTCCGAGTTTTTATGATTATGTCACTTTCTGTTCCCCTAATGGGGGCACGCGTCAGCGAGCTGCGATCCAGGTTCGAGGAAACATTGGTGGCCGTCGGCCCATCCCGGCACCGTGCTGCGGTGGTGGATCCTGGGCCTTCTTGGGAACTGGTGTGGTCTGGGGGCCTCCTGCGGGTGACTTCTGGGGAGGCCTCCCGGGGGGCGTCTTGGGAGTATGCTCGCGGTCTGGGGGGCCTTCTTGGGGGGGAGCTCGGGGACTCTTGGAACTAACCCTTCTGTGCCGCGCTTGGGAGTATCTTGCGGTCCTCAGGGGCGACTCTTGGGAACTCCGGGGCCGTATTGGGCGATTTTGGGATTCTCTGGAGCGGCCTTGGACGGTCGCAGAAACGCAGACTTGAGAATGCTCAGATCGTGCAGGAACCTACGGGTTCAGGTTTCTCGCGTTGGCCCGAGTGGCCCCGAGAGTTTTCCAACGGGCCTCACAGGACGAGCCCCTGGGACCATCTCAGGACATGTTCGAGGTTTGGATTCCCAACCGCGCGGCGTGTCAGCCCGAGGCAAGCAGCGGAAGGCAAGTCCCCCCCGGCCCCTCCCCAGAGGGAAACATCATGCTCAAGGAGTCGTCTCGCGCGTGTTTTTCGTGGTTTAGATGTTGTTGTTTGTTTTGGACAGAGGCATGGATGATCTCCAATGAGATGAGAAGCCCTTCGCGCACGCATGCAGGATCGGCGGATTTAAGACTGTCCTCCATTCGCCCGCTGTCTCAACGGGGCCAGCGGATTCTCTCGACTAGCCAGACGTGGAAATAAGGTCCGTGTTGTGAGAGAAGAAGATATCATCGTGGGAGGGGAACATGCTCGGGCTACGAGTAAAAGGTAGTGCGTGTGCATGGTTTGCTTTCACAGTTCCTTTCCTTCTCCCTCAAGCGTCACCCCTGCTATCCTTTCCCTCTCCCTCCTCCTTCCCCGTCCCCCTTCCCCATTCAGAATGTAGTGCCTGTCTCCGTCCCCTCTGTCCCGCCCGCGTCCTTGGGCCTCCCCTCTTCCGCCTCTCCTCTCTCCGTCCCTCCCTACTCTCTCTCTCTCTCTCCTCACGCTCGCTCTCTCTCTCTCTCTCTCCTCACGCGTCTCCCCCCCGCCTCTTTGCTCCTGGCCTCCCTCCTGCCTATTTTTCCTCCCGCCTTCCCTGCGCCCCTGGAATCGTTAAGTCGGGCCTGTCCCTCTACAGGGAGAGTATTCAAACATAATTGTCAAAAAATAGTCTGGGGAGTTTTTTGTGAGTATTTGGGGGCATCTGTTGAACATGTTTTTCAGTATTTTTTATTTTTCGTCCAAGATCAACCTGTAGGGGGACAGGCCCGACTCAACGGAATCGCCTCCGCACCCCGAGAGGCCCGGCCGGAGCAGACGCCCGCGTGCCGCGGAAGTGCCCGAGCCTGCTCTTGCCCCAGGACTGCGGCAGGGCGCCGGGGGCCCGAGGTCCAGCGCGCCGAGACCGCGGAGGGGGCGAGCTGATGGTACACTTACGTCGGGCTTGTCCCTCTACGGGAGAAATACCAAAACATAACCCAAAACAAATAGTCTGGGGACCACTGTTCTAGCATTTTGTTTGGCCCTCTCGGTCCCACCACTAACTCAACCGCTCTTCTGGCATATCTTGGGCCCTCTAATTCGATATCTTGAAAAATATAATAATAAATGAATAATATATTAAGTGCAGATCATAATTTTCATATATGCACAACAATATGACTTACACATATACAAATATATACATATATATGATTATATAAACATCTATTTATATGTGTATACATACATATATATGTATATATATATTCATATGCGCATATATACATATATATTATATATACATATGTACATATATGTATAAATATGTGTGTAAACCTATATATGTATTAAAGACAACGATGACACTACCGGCCTCCCAATCGATCTCCAACGACGCCACCACGAAACACCGCGAGACACCACGAGACACCACCGCGACACACCCCCAACCACCGCGTGGCATCCCAGGGGGAGGGGCAAGGGGGTGGGGTCAACCTAACCAATGACGGCATCACTCGTCTCGCCCTCCCACGCAGCTTTGCCTCGCCCGCACGCAAGACACGAACGCGAACCGAAACCGAAACCGAGTTCCTCGTGGGTTGAACATCACAACACCATTTCAGGGGAGGAGGGGGGCGAGGAGGAGGAAGATGCGGAGGAGGACGGGGCAGGGGGAGGAGGGAAGAGAGGAGGAGGAAGGAGGGAGGAGGGAGGAGGAGGAGGCGGAGGAGGAGGAGGAGGCGGACGAGGAGGGAGGGGTAGGACAGGAGGAGCAGGAGGGGAGGAGCCCAGCGCGCGAAACGCCGCTCGGCTCCGAGATGGATTTAGCGGAGGAGCTGGCCCCCCCGCGCCGTGGCGCCGGCGGCCCGCTCGAGGCAGCGTGGGTTGAACCTCACAGCACCGACCCAGGGGGGAGGGGGAGGAGGAGGAGGAAGATGTGGAGGAGAGGGAGAGGAGGAAGGAGGGAGGAGGAAAGAGGGAGGAGGGAGGAGGGAGGAGGAAGGGAGGGAGGGAGGGAGGGAGGGGAGGAGGGAGGGAGGGAGGGGGGGGGGGAGGGAGGGAGGGAGGGGGAGGAGGAAGGAGGAGGAGGAGAGGAGGAGGAGGAGGAGAGGAGGAGAGGGAGGAGGAGGAGGAGGAGGAGGAGGAGGAGGAGGAGGACGGGGGGGAAGGGGGAGGACAGGAGGAGCAGAAGGGGGAGGAGCCCAGCTCCCCGCCAGGCACTGCGGCGCCTGCCGAGCCGGCGCGGCGCTGGTCGCGATGGGCTGTTCGGCGGCGGCGAGCGCCGCGGCGAGGCCAAGGCCCTGCGCATGCGGGACGCCAGGGCCCTCCTCGTCTGCGAGCGCAAGCTCCAGAGACGCCAGTGGGAGGAGGAGAACAGTACAGATCCAGCTCTGTAGGCTCCTCCTCCTCCTCCTCCTCCCCCTCCTCCTCCTCCTCCTCCTCCTCCTCCTCCTCCTCCTCCCCTTCTCTGCCATCTTGTGGCCAGAGTAGCCTTCTGGCTGTCACGGAGTCTGCGCTTTCAGTTTCCCTCTTCATTCCCACTCTGGGTGCCCATCTGCGGCCCCAGAGCCTATGCAAAGTCATAGCACGCCACACGCGTTGAGACACGCAGAGCACGACCCAGCGTCCCAGCCTGCGTCTTACCTACCTACCCCTCCTCCTCCTCCTCCTCCTCCTCCTCCTCCTCCCCCTCCTCTTCCCCCTCCTCCTCCCCCCCCCCTTCCCGTTCGAGGAGGGGGCGTGGAGGAGGCAGGCCAAGAGAGTTGGATCGGTTCTGTTTCGCGCCTCCCAGTAAGACCGAGGCCCTCGCCCTCCAGAGGAAATGGGATGACGATCGGCATCGGCTCGGAGACCGAGTCGGCGAAGCAGGCCTGGCAATCCCTGGCTGACCACACTGTTCGCGCCCATCCCCCGCCCCCCTCAGGTCCTCGGAGGCTACCAGGCACGCCTGGGACTCCGATCGCGAGGGAGGTTGGGGATGGGCACGACGAAGGTCAGCCAGGCGTTGCCGAGTCAAAGGGGAGCAGGAGGCCGGCTGCCATCCCAACACGTGCACGCCCGAAGGGGTGTTGAAATCTTCCTGGCTCCAGATCGGGAAGAATAGAAACCTCCTGTCGGGCGTGGATGGGTCTAGTCACCAGCTCCTGGAGCTGACTGCCGTGAGCAGCGCCATCCACGACGAGCAGGTTGGACGACGCCAACCATGTAACATACCAGCTCGGTCAGCGCGTCCGCGGAAGCGAGCCATCGCAGACGCGCAGACCCTGCTGGTTTGGTACGTGGTTGGCGTCGTCCAAGCGGGTTCGATGGTTGCGCGAGCGGATGCGCGAGCTGGCTGATCAGCGCATGTGCCCGGTGGCGTCGTGCATGTGCGACGCCACGCCGTTGCGCATGGCCTTCGGCGCCATGCAGCCCACGGTGATGCCGCACGCGAGGTACCCCCTCGAGGCCGAGGACGGCCGCTGGAAGTCTGTCACGCTGTCGGAGTTCAGGCGCCGGGTGGAACCTTGACCTCGAGTGCCCAGCTGCTTGCTCACCCCACTGCCGCGCTTGCCGCGCCAACTTGAGGTTGGCTTGGCAACTCGGTGGGCAAGCACTTGGGCACTCGAGGTCATGGGTTTCCCTTCGCAGGGAGAAGACTGGCATGCAGGGGCCGCTACACCATGGAGTGCTGGAGCTGCTGGGCCAGCAGTTCACGGTGCATGCGATGCACCCGGTGAGCGGCGCCATGTGTGGATACCAGTTCATGGCGAGGCCTTGCATCTTGGAAGCATGCAACGCGAGCGTCTTGCTGAGCGCGCAGGAGACCGTCTGCCCGCCCCTCAGCATCGATAGCGTCAAGGATTACTGTGCGTCTGGATGCCCGCTGATGTTGTGGAATGAGCACCCGGACTCGCACAGCGCGAATTGCCGCAAGATGGAGGGCGCTTTTGACGAACTGCCTGCCAACTGCGTAGGCTATTAGGGGGGGGGCGAGAGGAGGAGTAGGAGGAGGAGAAGGAGAAGGAGGTGGAGGAGGAGGAGGTGGAGGAGGAGGGGGGGAGGAGGAGGAGGCGGAGGAGGAGGGAGAGGAGGAGGAGGAGGAGGAGGAGGAGGAGGAGGAAGGAGGTGGAGGAGGAGGAGGAGGAGGAGTAGGAGGAGGAGTAGGAGGAGGAGGAGGAGGAGGAGGAGACGAGGCGTTCCTGGGAGATGCGACGCACACCAGCTCCACCGGGTGATAGCAGTGCAGCATCGCGAGGTAATTGGAGATATATACTCTATCCATTGGACCTGCAGTCGACCAGATTATCAACAGCGTCTACAACTTGGACTGCGAGCTCTTCTGGAGGCAGAGCTGATTATCATCATCGGCGAGCCGGGCGTCGATCTGCGGGCCAAGCACTCGAAGATCGCCAACAACACCATCTTGCGGAAGGAGCAGCGGCTGCACGCAGATGGGTTCTGGGCAACCGACAGCTGGAAGACGAGAAAGAAACACGTCAGCAGATTTCTCGACATGTTCAACGGAGACTGGACGGTTGGGAACGTGGTGCATATATGCCAGGGCCCCAGCTGTTGTGCCAACAGGTCCGAGAGCATCGACAGCATGTTCTCAGCGGCCGTGTCCATCGACATGTTGATGGCCTCGGACACCGACAACCCGTCGGAGAAGGACTGGTCAACGTGCGGCGCAGCCGCGGGGAAGGTCTGCTTCGGCATCGCGTGCCACGACGTGCTCTCCAGGCTGTACACGTCTTGCGCGCCTTCTTGGCGCTCGGCCGGGTCGAACATTCGAGGTGATGGCGCCGAGATTGACAGACTTCGCTTGAAGACGAAACGGAAAACATGGAGAGCAAAGCTGGTATTGTCAGATGTGAAGCGCAAGCAGAAAATATTCCAAGTATGCTACCTTGGGTACCCGGTGGAAAGGATGATGGCCGTCCTCCAGCACAGGGATGGGTGCGGCAAACTATTGTACGATCTTGCTGGTGGGTTCAACGACGACATGAACCCGTTGCACTGCTGCCTCGCGGAGCTGCCCCACATGGTGACTGCCTGCTCTGCTGGTCCGCTTGGCCCCATCATAGAGTCGTTCCTTGACGAGTCCGAGCGCTTCGACTTTCTTGCGGGCTTACGTGCAGTGGCGTGCAACTTCGCATCTGGCTTGGCATGGCGTTTCGAGTTGTACCGCGTCTGGCCATACAAGTGGGCCAAGGTTCGGGGACTCCAGACATATGTAAGCCAGCACTTTCGACCCCCTTCCCACGGGCCACTCTGGCGGTAGGCGTCTCCAGCGGGGTTGGGAAATTTGGGGAGTGGTAGAATAATCGGGCCCACAATCGCCGCCAGCGGTGCCCTTAGGAGGGGGGGCGAAAGTGTTGGTTTATGTATGTCTGGGCCGTCCCCTCTCAGATCGCCCACCCTCGGAGGTCGCCTGCCATGGAGGCCGAGGTGTTCGCGCAATACAGCGCTGCTCAGCCGTGCTGCATGGATAAGCACTTCACATTGAAGTTGGGCGCGCTGTTTGGCTCGGCCGATGGCCTGAAAGCGTCCACGCCCTTCCGGCGCTTGGTGGCGACGTGGGGCTTCACCTTCGTCGCGACGGGCATGTACGTCGAGAGGCTCTTGTCGCTCACCAGGCAGTGCTGTGACTCGGGATCTGGTCTGCCAGGGACACATGTCTTTGTCATACAGTCTTCCTTCCAGGCCCCTTGCCCCCAAGGGTGGGGGGGATGAGGAGGAAGGAGGAGGAAGGGGGGGGAGGAGGAGGAGGAGGAGGTGGATGAGGAGGAGGAGGAGGAGAAGGAGGAGGAAGAGGAGGAGGAGGAGGAGGAGGAGGAGGAGGAGCGGGGGGAGGAGGAGGGGGAGGGGGATGGGGGAGGAGGAGGAGGAGGAGGAGGAGGAGGAGGAGGACAATGGCAACCCCTTAAATGTCGCATGGCAGGCGCGTTTAAGGGATATCGGGTTGGGGGGGCTGCCGGGGTCTGGCCCAGAAGATTGTAGTAGTGCTGACCAGATCTGAGTTGACTTCCAGCCTTCCAAGGGGGCCCAGATTTGGAGAGGATCTGTAGCTCGGCGCAGCTTGGCCAGTGTCTTCGGCAACACAAGAAGAACAACAACTCCGACCCGCGCGTGACGACTCGCCACGACCTGATCGACGCTGGTCTCAACATCAGAGCAGCCACCGCCGGCGGGAAGCAGAAGAGGAGGAAGACTCGGCCAGCGTCAGGTTTCATCAATTGGCTGAGCAAGATGGACGCGAACAGGAAAACCACTTCCATATCGATGACTCGCGCTGAGTACAATACTTGGCGGAGAGAGCGGATCGAGGAGTGGAGACGCATGGACAAGCACATGCAGGAGGCAGAGGCAGCAGAGGCTATCAAGAAGCATGACCAGAGGGCTGTTGAGAGAGAGGCTGCAGCTAGCGACGGTACCGGCGGCGCCAGTGACTGCGACGCGTCTTCAGCTCGCCCAGCGGAGCGCTTGCTTCAGACCATCGTGGATGTTGCTGGCGACGCGCGTACCCCTTTCACCAAGGAGTCCTTCATGTCTGTTGTGGCCCGCTGTATTGATCACGATGGACGTCGCCTCCCTGGACTGACATCTTACGGCCCAGTTCTTCGGAAGCGCCAGCAGGAGCAGCTTTTTATCAAGAACTCTGGCAGAATCCCTGCTGACAAGAAGCTCACGTATGCGACGCCATGTGGGATCAAGCACCCAGGATTGTGTGCAACGAAGGACAGAGAGCTGGTGACCTTATGTGAAACTTTGGCTAATCAGTTGCATACCTGCATGGCTGGCTCGTCGGACGGATGTTTCATCAGCATCACCTTCGTCGGCCATGATGTGAATGATGAGCTGTGGGCGCTCCTGGGATATCGTCGAGGTGCGCGCCCGAAGATGACAATGCTGTGCCCTGCGGAGCTGTGCGAGGACAACGTCATCAAGGTCATCAACTTCGTTGACTGGCGCTTGGCAGTCTCGCTCTTCGCCGTGTACTTGAGGAACGTGCCCGGCATCACTGAGGTGTACTGCTCCAAGGACACTAGCAGGGGGAGGAGAGGAGGGAGGAGGAGGAGGAGGACGGAGGGCGGAGGACGGAGGACGGAGGAGGAGGAGGAGGAGGACGAGGAGGAGGAGGAGGAGGAAGAGCGAGGGCGATGTTCGTAGATTTCAGTTTCTCGCCACTCCACCCTCCAGCTTCTCAGTTTCCATGTTTTACCTCATTCAACTTTTCTGGTTAAGGTGATTCCTCCGCGCCGTCCACCCAGCCAGGGGGCCCAGGAATACAGCAGGCCCGATTTGTCATCCAGCCGGGGGGGGGGCTTTTCGGTCTTGCTTGTTCGTTTGGCTTGGATGCTCTCTGAGCGCGCCCTGCCAGGCGCCCACCCAGGAGACCGGTTCGATCGCATGCGCTTCGCTGCCAGACAACTTCAGAGACATCATGTTTGAGTCCGAGAAGCAGATCTTCCCACCGCCAGCGCCAGTTCGCAGGCCGCCCCGCCATCCAGCGCACAAAGCCATCGGCAGTATTGGGCACGATGACGAGGAGCGCAGGGAGATGCGGAGACGTCGCCGTGAGAAGCGCGCTGCGCGCGCAGAGGGTGGGATCTCAGATCGTGACGAGTCGGAGTCAGCGGATATCTCCGACAGCATCGGCAGTTTCTCTGGCAGCTCTGGCGACGTGCCGATCGAGAAGCCCTTGGCGAAGGCGAAGGCCGCGGCGAAGGCTCTGGGCGGACCGCCCCTTCCGCCGCCGCCTGAGCCGCCGCCGGTGGTGGCCTTCCGTCCGCCCAAGCGGGCTGGCAAGGCGTGGCCGCACTGGAGGATCGGCAAGTACGGCTACTTGGTTTACGATTCAGTGAGCGACTCGCTCGGAGCCCATTGTTTCTGTGGACATGGGCAGTGCAGAATGAACAAAGTGTGTAGCAGGTTAGGACTTGGCTACCTGGTTGCGTGGCTGATGGATCCACATCGCATCGGCACCACCTCGTTGGATCGAGCCACGCACTTCGCACACGGGGCGTGGCTTCGGAGCGCTGCGGGCTTTCCTAGCAGGAAGGTTGCTCGCGACTGGCTCTTCGCGAACAACGACAAGGTGGAGGGGAATGATGACAACGAGTTCGATGATCTGATTGCGTTGGAGGCGGCTCACGGGGACCTATCTGAGCCTGCTGTTGTTTTCGGGTGATATTTTTATGGCACGCATCTCTTTATTCACGTGCCCTGCGGGGCGCCTTTTTTTTTGTCACCTGCGCATGGGTTCGCAGCTCCTTTCGCATGCTCGTGGGGCGAGCATCGGGCCGCTCTGCCTTTCAGCTCCTGGCCGCGAGCTTCAACCCATGCGCCCCTAGCAGATTTTCTGCGCTGACGCCAAGCCTCGAGATGGCTTGGGAGAAGCAGCGAGGCCGAATGCAATGCCTCGGATAGCTTGGGTGCGCGCCAACGACGCAGGCCTCACATGATAGGTGGAGAGAGACAAGAGGGGGAGAGAGGGGGAGAGACAAGAGGGGGAGAGAGGGGGGCCGAAAGAGGGGTCTGCCGCTCTTCCTCCTGAATTCGTCCTGGCCCTCCCACCCCTCCTCTCTCCTACTCGTCATCCTCCCTCCCACCTCTCGTCCTACCCCTCCCACTCCTCCTCGTCCTCCTCCTCCGCCCCACCTCTACCCTCTCCTACTCGTCCTCCTGCTTGGTGCCTGGAGGCCTGTCTGAACACTGCCCGAGCCAGTAGCATCGGCATGTTCCGTAAGGGCGCTTGTCCCCTGCTGCCCGCATCAGCACCATCGCCGATCGCCATCATGTTGCGTAGTAGTAGTAGTAGTAGTAGTAGTAGTAGTAGTAGTAGTAGTAATAGTAGTTGTAGTAGTAGTAGTAGTAGTAGCAGTAGTAGTAGTAGTAGTAGTAGCGCTCTGGATTGCTGCGCTTCACAGTAGCATCAGCATTGTGGGTAACAGAAGCCTCTTAACCCTGCTGCATTTGCTAGTGTCCTGGGCGTCCTCGGTCACCCCCAGGGGCGCGAAAATAATAGCGCTTCGCGCGTCGCGGCCTTGGCCGGGGAGCTGCCCTCCTCCGGGCCGGGCGCGAAGATAGCAGCCCAGCGTTGCGCGTCGTGGGGTGCGATGCGCGAAGGTCGGCGACCTGGGTGTCCCCAGCGTATTGCGCAACGGCGGCCTCTTATCCGTGCTGCGCTTGCCAGTGGCATCGCCGCGCAGATTTCCTTCTCGTGCTTGGCCAGTCGGTCGCAGAGATTCGCGCCTGAGGGCTCCTTGGTATGTGCCTGGGTAACTCCCAACCGTCGGGTGGGTGACGTATTTGTGTTGAATGGAGCGCTGCCAGATGGACCCCGCGGGGTCAGTGCGCTCGCAAACATATTCCAGATTCGTCCCGCAACATACGCAAGCGGGCTTCCGTTGCCATATTGGCTCAAACCAGGCGTGCTTTCGGCATTCTGGCGACACTACGTCTTCAAACTTTCATCTCTATCGCTCGCCCCTGGCACCTCGACAGACGCGTTTGTTCTGGGTCGATGACTTTGGACGACGCCACCCCGCTCACTGTGCTCGTCTCGGCTCGCAAGGGGCAGACAGCAGGCGCAGCCAGCAAAGCTCGCGCCCAGCCCGTCCATCTCGGGAAGATGGCACAGGCCGCTAAGCAGAAGGTGTCTTCCCCGAAATCGACGATCAAGAAGATAAAGAAGGATAAGATGGATAAGAAGTCCAAGGGGAAGGACAAGTACACGTATGAAAAGACACGCAAGGATGTTGGCGACGGCGAGACCGCCGCCAAGAAGGAGAAGAAAGATCTGGGCGATACCACCGCCAAGAAGGATAAGAAGGAGAAGAAGGATTCGGGCGAGACCACCGCCAAGAAGGATAAGAAGGATAAGAAGAGTTCAGGCGAGACCACCTCCAAGGAGGAGAAGAAGTGCGTGGGCCAGGAGAAAACCAAGAAGGAGCTGAAGCCCGGGAAAACCATGTTGGACTTTCTTCCGGCACCTACCGCTGACAGTGCTGGCCAATCTTCATCTTCGCAGCCATCGTTTCCGACTGCGCTGCTCGGCTCCACAGCTGGGCCGCCTGCGCCGCAGAAGTCGGAGAGCTACGAGGCCGATGGACCCATCGCCGATGGAGACGCAGCCCCGCCGAAGGCTCAGCGCCAGCGCGGTGAACCTCGACAGGTCCTCGTCATTGACATTGGCGCGCAGACGCCGGGGCTTCCACAGCAAGCGCCTGCCCAGCATATCGCTAAGGAGGCCGAGATCACCCACGAGGCCAGCGCCGACACCGTCGTCGAGACCAACGTCGAGACCAGCGAGCTGGCTTCCCAGCCGGCGCCGGAGCTGCCAGCAACGGTGACCCCTCAGCAGCAGGTGGCTGCTCTCTTGGAACCCGCTGAGGAGGCCGATCTCCAGCCGGCCGAGGTTGTAGAGCAGCCCGACATCGAACAGGACTGCCCCACGCCTGATGGTGAAGGCATGATGGAGGATGAGGGGTCTGACCTGAAGACCTTCAGCCTGCTGGGCGAAGATGATGCTGACCTGCCCGGCGATGCTGATGCTGATGGGGCGCGTCCACAGCCAGAGTCCTTGCCACCGACGGTCCCATTTGACTCTCAAGACACCATTGTTGGTCTTCTCCCATCGCTGCCTCAATCGCCGGCTGGCGTGGCTGCGATGCTCGAGACAGATGTCGCCGACGCCATCCCCAGCAGCCAGCAGAGCACGGGGACCGCGGCCAGTTTGCGGCGCGCGTTCGGCGGGGTCTTCACGAGCGAGGAGCTTCTGGATGAGACGCCAATTCTCAGCACTGGCTCCGAGCAGGCGCCTTTTGAGTCACAAACGGTGGGTTCTGGTGCACAAGATAGACAGACTGTCCCGAGGGCCACGCCTTACCAAAACACAATCAGAACAACAAAACACATTTTGCTATACGGCGGTTGCATTTGAAAAGACATACCTTCCTGCCAGGCCAGACCCTGGCGCATTCCTGTCAGTGTGCCCCACGACTGGCCACCCATCGGTCGCGGGGCCCTGGATTCCTCATCCAATGTTTCCTTATCAAATGCGTCCGTCGTATGTCGATTGGCTCTCCGGAGGCTGAGATCAGCGTGGATCAGTTGTTCGCGCCGACCGCGCAGCCGGCCAGTGCGCAGCGTCGTGGTGCTCTTGGAGCAATTGCAGCCTTGCGGTGCGTGCCTGAGGACGCTGCCATGGAGTGCGATGCCATGGAGGAGTTGGCGCAGGACCTATGGGGCCCTCCTCCCTCCTCCTCCTCCTCCCTCCTCCTCCTCCCTCCTCCTCATCCCCCCTCCGCCTTCCTCCTCTCGAGGGGCCCTCTTGGGGGGGAGACGTCAGGTCGGAGCTCGATCAGTCGGATTCAGTTGCAGTCTTGCTGGGGATATAAGCAGTACCAGTTTTGTGTTTCATTTGCAGCTCACTTGTGCGGGTCCTGGGCGAATATATTTTAAACATTGTGAAATAGTATTGAACTAATATAATATATAATATTAATTAATATCATTTATATAATAAAATAGTATTGAACTATATTATTTCTAATTAATTTTCATTTTTTCCGAAACTCCCACAAACTCCCACGGCCATGGGATTTTTTTTTCGCTCGATACACTCTCAAATTTGCAGCGGCGCCAAACTCCCACAAACTCCCACGGATAATTCCGAATTGCCTACTGTACTATTGTTTTTTTTACGTTGTGAACTATTTTCAAATATTTTTCCCCAGCGTGGTTTCTGCATTGTGTCCCATGCAAGGCTGCCTGGAAACTAGATCCACACTTGCGCCACCACCTAGCCACTAGAAGCACACCACCAACGCTCCTCGCACCATAGCCATAGTCCACTTGACCTGACTTAGATTACCAGCGGGAGACACGTGCCAACGCATAATGATAGTCGGTCCCCTCATGATATTGTTCGTTTCTCCTGTAGTCAGGACTTGATCCCAATATGTATGTGGCTGTCTGGCATCAGTGTCTGGGCATTGTCTGGATCTAGGTAACAGTGTCAACAGTTGAGATGTGCAGTGCGGCCCCTTCAGGACATCGACAAGAGTATGTACTTTCAGACGGGCACGACCGACCAGACGCCGAAACGCAAGCTACGTCTATGCCCGAGCTACGTTGTCGGCGGGAAGCTGGAGGAGCTCGTCGTCACCTACATCGACCAGTTGGGCGACGCCGATCAAGCCGACTTTCTGCATGCCGTCTCGAACATGCCTGCTGTGCTCGGCGGCTTGGGCATGGAGGTGTGGAGCTTATGCACTGGCACAGGTATCATGCACCACGCCCAGCAGGCAATTGAAGCTGTCCTCTCGCAGAAGTACTCCATCTTCTTGAAGCATCAGCACGTGCTGGCTTGCGAGCAGGACCCTCGCAAACGCAAGTTCGTAATTGCCGAGCTGGGCGTCCCCTTCGTTGCTGAGTCGATGGAGGAGCTGAGCAAAACCACTGCCTTGAACTACAGCGTGGACTTCAACAGGCCGACCATGGAGACTTTGCCGAGGGCAGTCTTTATGGAGGTCGGCTTTCCTTGTAAGTCTCGGAGCAGCCTCAACGCTGCATCATCAACCATGGTGAACTGCGTGCAGGACAACAAGGGGAAGACCGGGCATGGGTTCAAGGCTGCTGAGAATGTCGTTGACACTCATGATCCTCAACTTGGTGTTGCAGAGAACGTCAAGGGATTGCGAGTAGCTCCCCGCGGCGGCATCTCCGACGAGCAGCACATCTTGAACATGTTCCGCGGCCGTGGCTACTGGGCGCACAGCCAGCTCATGGGCGCCAAAGACTTCGGAAGCCCGGGCGTGAACAGGGAGCGCCTGTGGTGGGCGTTCATCAAGAACCTGGACGAGGACTACGCGGTTGTCAGCAAGTACTTCCAGAGGCTGGTGAACAGTTTCAAGCACGCGTGCAAGTCGCCGATGAGCGACTTCATCACCGTCGACGACAATCAGCGCCGGACCGAGGCCGCCAGGCTCGGCCTCGCGTTGCACGAGACTGAGGGCCCGAAGGAGAGCACAGCTACTAAGTCGCAGCAGCAGTGGAAGTTGGATCATCACCGCTATTTTACAGCAAACGGCATGACATGGCCAGCTTTGCCATCAGTGCTCGATCCTGTACGTCCCGGAGGGCTCCTTCCACGCGAGCGCGAGGTGGCGGCTTTCCTGCACGCTCACTTCGCGCCCACCTCTGAGCTGGAGTTCTTGGACGCCAACCAGAACATCGTGTGGTTTGTCAGGAGCTACGTGGACGATGACGGCGCGCTGAAGGCTGATCGCACTGGCTCGCCGTGGAAGCCCACCATCCCCACGTTGACTGGCAACGCCACGATGCTGGTCCGCATCAGCAACCTCCAGGCTGGCACGAGCACCATTCGCTTGATCGAAAGCTTCGAGTCGATGAGGCTGATCGGCTGGTTCGACGAGCTCTGGAAGCCGCTGCCGCCGGGTCGGGGCAGGCGCAACCCTGACAACTCAGGCCTGCTGGCGAAGCCGTTCAGCGGGCTCTTGGCGGACATGTCTGGGAACGCCTACTGCGTCTGGCACTGCGTCCCGTGGCTCTTGGCAGTGTACGCGACGACGGGCAAGTTCGGCAAGCGCAACCGCGGCCTGGACCCAGCTTCGCCTTCTCCGTCTTCGGCTTCGAGGCGTTCGAGGTCGCCTTCAGACCACGGTGGGAAGCGCCGCCGTGCGCGCGCCACCGACGAGTCCACCAGTTCGGACTGAGACCGTGACCAGGTTGGCCCTGAGGGTGGGTAGGGTGAACCGTTGAATGTGGCATCATCCCGTCGCTGATTCGGGCCCCCTGGGCTCTTGCAGGATGGCTCGGGAAGTCCATCGCAGAGGTTGGGTTCGGCCTTCTGGTCGCGTGTTATTTCCTCTCACGTTCACATGGCTCAAGCCATTTTGGCTCATGGCTCAAGGCC